>JAODKF010000001.1:43444721-43466802 GCA_026779585.1 Mormyrus proboscirostris | reverse complement strand
CCCCCCCCGGGCCGCGCCCAGGGGCCCAACAGTGAATCCGCTCTGTTGACCCTGGGAGTTGAACTGGAGACCTTTTGTTTGAACCCCAGAGTCAGCAGAATGATTTCATCATAGGATGTTTGAGCAAGGCCCTTAATCTACTGTTGCTCCAAGGATGATCTGACCTACTATTTTGGTGGCACTGCCTTTTAGGGTAAATACTCTAAGTAAGGTTCTTAATTTATTAGTTGTCTCTGAAACTTAGGTGTGACCAGAAAAAAAAATTAATTTCAGGAAAATTGGCTGTTTGGAACATGGGATGAAATATGCATTAGAATCACAGTACTACATGGTTTCAGTATCAAAAGGTAACGTACATAAAACGTTTGTAGAAAAACAATGCTGAGCGATGCCCTTATTGGTGTGTTGCCTATATTTTATCAATATTGGATATTGGAATACATTTTTAGTCAATGCATAAAACGTCATTACGATGTCTAATACGAACACTTCGATTGTTTTTCAAGATGTTTTTCAATTGGGGAGCAATTCTGCCACCTGCTGGTAAAATAAAATACTGACTGTTTTCTGTGGAACATACTTCTGCCTCGCTGGAAGTCAGGGCTGAGAAAAAGCACTACATTGTGATGTTGATGCTTGTAGGATTTTTTTTTTTGTTTTGTCCTTTTGGGTGGTGTTACCAAAGTCCGTCAGATGCATAATGAGATTGTGGTGTCTCTGTGGCCCTTTAGGTAGCCAGGCTGGTGGAGATGGGATTTTCTAGATTAGACGCTTTGGAAGCCCTAAGAGCATCTAACAATGACATCAACATGGCCACTAATTTCCTGCTTCAGCATTGAAGGAGGGGAACAGCACCACTCCTGGACAACTGCAGTGATGCTGGGCAGCCTTGGACAACGTGTAACATGTGACAGATGCCCTCAGCTGTCCTGAGAGTGAGAGTGACTTTTATTCTGGAACCGATCTTGCTTCCCGATTCAGAATTGGTGTAGGTGGCAAGCTGAGCATTTCCTCCTTAAGAACTCAGGAGTATAGAAAGCTACGTCTTTTAGGTTGAAGTCTTTAGGGTTTAACTCTTTTTTTTTGTTTTTCTTTCTCAAATGAACATCAACGACAACATGTAACTCTTTTTTATCGTAACTGGTCTACACAGTTGGCACATATTAAAACCTAATGGTTTGAAATATTGAATGCGTAAAAAAAATAAAAGTCTGACTACAGCATTCACAGCTTTTATGCTGTTTTGGCTGCAATAAATAGTTTTCTGCAAATCTTCAGATCATTCAACTATTTCTGATTTTCCTTAAGTTATACATGGTACGCGTGTGTTGTGTTAAATTTTTGTTACACTTCATAAAATTAAGTGGTCTGAATGTACGGGGCTGCTTGTGAAGGTACTGCTATCACTGCACATTTTAATCATTTCTGTTTCATCCAAAAATAAATGCACAAATGACCAGCTTTGTGATTTTGACAGAGATTTGTGTACTTTTTTCTTAGTGTTTATTTACAGGTTATAGAGAACCTGAAAGACAGAAAAATGCCCGAATGTTCCTTAAAATCTCCGGTAATCACCTGTCTTCTGAATGACTCTAATACATGTCCTGAATAACGAGAACAATGAATGTCACCCTATCAGAGCAGAGTCAGTTCTTTTTTTTTTATTACCTATTAAAAATTAAGCTTTTATGATAAGCCTTTTGCCATTTTAGCTACTGAAATGCGAGTTGTTTATAAGGAACATTTTACAGCTTTTCACTTGCTTTTTTTGTCTGTAACAAAGCCTTTTGCAGTGAGGCGGGGGCTCAGTGGGTTAGCAGTCTTGCCTCATACTTCTTGTGGTGGAAATCTGAATCCCACCTTTTTTGGGGAGAGCTGCTACTTCTCACTGAACTGCATGGGATTCTTCCAAGTACTTTGGTTTCCTCCTGGCAGACATGCAGTTAGTGCCGTTAGTGTCCGACAGCTCATGGTGTCCCCTGGGTGACTCTGCTGTCTCTGACCAATGTAAGTGGTTGGAAGGTGGATGAGTTTCATCGTTTCTCGTTCATAGTGATATAAAAATGCTCCAAAAATAATGTATTGCGTTTTAATATTTTAGTTCACTGTGACACGGTGTCTTCTCCTGAGTCTGTCTGTTCCCAGAGAATGCACAGCTACCTTTATGATGTGTGTTTCGTTTTTTCGTTATTTTTCAAGAACCATCCTTCTGAATTTCCTAGGGTTTGTCATATACTTTAAAATGTCTTTTTTTTTTTTTTGTCTTAATATTTTAATTTGCTGAGCAACTTCAATTATACCTTTCTGAAACCGTAAGCGCATTGCTTTTTTTTTCCCAGCTTAACATGCAAGCCTTTATGCAGTCAACAGTTTCCTTCAAATTTCACTAAAGCTTTCCTCACCTTGTATCCTCAGTCACAAATGAGCTGGTGAAATGCAATGCAATTTAATGTTTTTGTATTTTTCATCTGTATTTTATTTGCAACAATGAAATATGGAATTACCAGAAGCTGTAGCTCATATGTTACGTTCATATGGAATTACCAGAAGCTGTAGTTCATATGTTGCATTCATATGAAATTACCAGAAGCTGTAGTTCATATGTTGCATTCATATGAAATTACCAGAAGCTGTACTTCATATGTTGCGTTCATATGGAATTACCAGAAGCTGTAGTTCATATGTTGCATTCATATGGAATTACCAGAAGCTGTAGTTCATATGTTACGTTCATATGGTACTGTGGGGTAAATTCATCAGTTAATATGTTTGTTTTAATAAAATCACTTTCTCATTTAGAGCTTCTACTGAATCTGCTCACAGCAGAGGTAAACAAAATCACTTTGTGAATAGCTGAATCATAAATGAGACGAAATAATTGTCTTAATAAAGAAAAACAGTTGCCTTTACCTTTCATAGTTTGGTGGTGCATTTTGTCCATTTGTGTGAAACTTAAATGAAGCAAATGGCTGTTCAAAATGTAAGAAACACCAGTTATTCCAAATTCTAAATTTGCAATATTCGTCTTGGGTTATGTTGTCCTACATTTGCGTATGATTGTCTCAGGCCTGAGGTCATTAATGTATTATTGGTATTAAAGAGTAAGTTTTTATAGCATGCAAATCATGAAGTACTGTTCTCACGACTGCTTAGATAGCTGAATAGGAAGAAGCCAGAATGATGGAAAAGATTATCTCTCGTGATGATCTACTAATTTTATTCAAGTTTTGTTCTTACAGACCTTCCGTAGATGGAACCTTTTTCACATCCTGCCAGCTTAGACAAAACATAAAAGCATATTTGATTTTATAAAAATGGTAATAATAGAGCAGGGAATATTACATTGTTGAATATTCTCTCACATATCCAAATAATTGGTGTCTTTCAAGGTGTGAAAACATGTAAGATAAATCTTGAAATTTAATGCAAATTGAACATCAGTCTTCATGTTTTATAGTGGGTTTTCACTGACATATGACGTCTTCGAGGAACCATTATCCTCTTTTAATCTTAAGTTGAATCGTGGGCTGATCTTGGTCTGTACTAAAGCAGTGAGTAAAGTTTTTATGTAGAATGTCCAGTGACTAGTGCAATGTTGACACCTATTAAACCTACAGTCTTATTAAAAGGGTAATTTCTTGGAAATATACTGCTATCTATTTTTACTGTTCCTGTCTGTGTTGACTTGATGCTTGCATTTTCTTTGTGTTTTGTCAGATTTAAAAGTTGACATGGATTTTATTTTGAACGGCAAAGTGGTGATTTATTTAATGTCACTGAAAAATATTTGAGTTGTTAAAGATTTGAGTCTATCAATGTGTTTGTATAAGTGTATCAGATGAACTTAAAAATAAATAATGAGAGATTGAAGGATAAATCTTGACTTGTCTAATTCATGGCATTTTTCAAAATATGTACCTTATGTTCTTTTGCAGTTCAGGTAGTTGCAAGTAGTACATGCTGGAATGTTTTTTTTTTTTTTTTAATCTTTGAATTTTAAATCTAAGTTTTGCAATTGCAAGCTGTCTGCTGCATAGATTTTATCTTTCTAGCATATAAAAGGATAAGACGTAGGTGCTCACAGAAGTGCAATCACAGCATACACTACATCGTAAGCAACAACTGTGTTGCTCAACATTCAGTTCTGTTGCAAGGAGCAGTACAGAAATATATGTTCAATAATTCTAAGCGGGTGCATTGAAGAACAAGGTGTAATAAGCAGATAAATCAATTTCAGAAGAAGTAGGTTCTCCACATTTCTGTCCTGCTGGAACTGCCCTGGTCAAGCACAAGTGAAGTGACTGAAGCGGAAACATCTGGGAGGATCTATGAAGAGTAGATCAATCTCCATTGTAACCCACTGTAACTTCCAGTACGTTACTGTAGCCCGACAAACTATGAGATACCGACTCAGTACACTAACCATGAGGACCGGGGGCTTTTGCTGGCATGACTTGTGCTCACTTGGGCTAAATGAGGCTGCGGCATGCAAACGTTAAGATCTATAAATACACAGGCACAGAAACGAAGCCTTTTGGGAGCCGTTCATGCACCATCTGTTGCCAATTCAAGACACGTTGATCTACCACAAGATCTGCAGTTCAGATGTAGAACAGGAAGCTTGAGAAGAGTGAAGCCCTGCTATCAAACTCGCATATCTCAGTCCACCTACACATTTTAGTACAAGACACCTGCTTGCAAGGCAGGACGTTTTATCTCAAACTTTCCCTTATTTTCACATTATTCTGGATCTTCTTCAGTCAAAACACAGATAGAGAATAACGTGTTTTTTGAATCAGAGTCTGGTTTAGCTTAAACGTCATTATCAGCAACCAAACGATACATTGTTTGCATTCATGCTTGCATTTCTAGAATGCTGTCTTGCAATTGTAGTTAAATTGAATTGATTTTTTTTAGTAGTTTTAAATGTCATCATAGTCATATTTTCTAGAAATTCAGTCATATACTTTTAGCTAGAAACTGATGTGGTTAATGTATATTAAATGTTGTTCAGAGATTAATAGCAGACCAATCATCATCAGTTTCAGTTTTTACCATTTTTAAGTGCTTAGGCAGTTTCTGTAATTAATTGCCCTTTCTTCTGTTCCCAACCTTGAAATTAATTTACTGCGAAGACTAAAGATCTCCCCAGTTTCCCTCAACATGACTCAAAAGAGGAGAATAATAATTTTCTAAGAAAAATTATTCATTCGGTGACCTTCAAAATAACATTTTAATTTCAAAATGAAAGCTGAATGTTGGGTCCTGATAGCAAAAAAAGGTATTTAGTTGTTTGGCTAATTTTTTGGTTTTCCGGTCAGTTTTACATGAATGTAATTATTGGCTTCCATGTCAATTCTGCATGCTTTAAGAAAGACAATAATATGCATCTGTGTTGCTGGATACATGAACTCAATTTTATTTGCCGCCAGGTGGTATAATATACAGACTAAGAAGTAAATGCAGCCAGGAGTGAGAACAGTGAACAGGATGAACAGGACACACAAAATAATAAAATCTCCAATATACGACATAATCAAAAAACATGTTTTGAATATTTTAATATCAGAATCCTCTTCCATGTCAATACCAATTTGTCTTTTTTTTACTGGATATACATTGCACAAAGAAAGGTTTGAAAATACATCATTTACAGATCAAGGAATATTCATTTTAAGCAGTTAAGGTGAATGTTAATTAGTGAAAAGGCAGGACGCTCTCCTTTAATTCTGCATAAAAAGCTTATAATGTTCCACATATATTCCAAATAGTTGCATGTTTTAATTAAGGTTGTAATGAAAGGAGATCAAATGGTCTAATATGAGACTTATGTGTTACTACTGCTGTATTCAAGCACAGTTCTGCTGGACGGGACAGAGGTGTTACGGTAACCCTTTATCAAGCTCAGAACTCTTTGTTTGTATGTCTTTATGGCAAAAAAGTAGATGACTGGGTCCAGGCAACAGTTGAGGTTCATCATGGAAACGGTAATCTGCAGAGATAGCTTGAAAGCCCTCAGTTCCTCACAAGTGGGCTGCCTGAGCAACTTTCGGACCATGAACTGCATGATATTGATGTGGTAGGGGCTGAAGGACACTATAAATGTGAAGAGAATTAGCAGGGTGATGTGTTTGGCCCTGTGACTGCGTTGTGTGCGGCCCATCATGGGATTTTGCTTGGCACATCTTGAGAGCTTGCGGTTGATCTGGGTGTAGCAGCCAAGGATCAGCCCTAGAGGGATGCAGAAGCTGACGGTGCAGGCGGCAAGGAGCAGGTAAGGCACCAAGCGGGATCCGTCAAAGCTGAAGTATTCCATGCAGGTCCGTTTCCCGTTGTTGTTGCCGAGCATGGTTCTGAAGAGCAGGGGAGCAGTCTGGAGGAATACCAAAAGCCAGACCAGCGTGCACACAGTCCGCACCACTTCGACCTTCCTGAAACGTATCAGTCTTTGCGGATGCACCATGGCTAGATAGCGGTCCAGGCTGATGCAGGTCATGAACGCAATGCCGGCGTAAGTGTTGGTGTAGAAAACCACTGTGGTTAATCTGCACATGAGGTCCCCAAACGGCCAGTCGAATTCCTTTACATAGTAGGTGATTCTTCCAGGTAGGGCGAGGATGAACAGAGTGTCAGACAGCGCTAGGTTGATCAGGTACAAAGACGTGGCATTGAATTTCTGCCGTTTTTGGCAAGTGATGTAGAGGACCAGACTGTTGCCAGATATGCTAACCAGAAACACCAGAGTGTAGAAGATTGGATACAAGACGTGGGAATGCTTTGTAGAGATGAAAACATCGCAAGTCTGGTTGAAGCTTATGTTACTGAATTTCCTTTCAATCCAAGAAGAATTCATTGCGAATTCACTTAATTTCTACTAGAATACCTATATGAAGGACAAAACTTTGTAAGAACCTGTTTTTTTAGCACAAAGAGTAAAAGCATTCCATAAACTTTAAAACTATAATTGGAATAAAATATCAATATAGTTCTATTAACACAATATCAGATTGTTAAATTAAAAAAATTTAAAAGTATTAAAATATGTATCATACCTGCTGTTGAGTCTGTTGACTGAACAAGGAGCCTTGTGTCTTCACTGACAGCTGAAGCTCAACTGAGGAACCTTTCAACATCGCTAACGTCATAAACCAAACTCCCACACAGTGCATCACAAGCCAAGAATGTGCATTAGCAGCTGTGTTTGAAAGGTTGTGTGTGTGGAAGAGTCTTATTTGGGTCTAACAGGTGAGTCATTGTATTTTATCTATTACGGGTCAAAGCAATTATTATTATTATTATTATTATTATTATTATTATTATTATTATTATTGTTGTTGTTATTATTATTATTATCATTATTATTATTATTATCGATGTTTGTGACTGTTTGCGGGTCGTGCTCAAGCTAGCGCTCAGGCATTTCATATCTGAGTTCCTTGCAGACCGACCGATTCAGATAGCTTGCCATTTTGTTGTGCCTATGAAGGAATTCTGTAGGCATTAACACTGGACAATCAGCCATAATGTAGCTCATCAAACTGATGGCATGCTCTGCGTTTACTATCGATATCCATCTTAAGAATGGCTTTTTGATGGAGTTGGGCATTTGGTGCTTGATTTTGTGCTGAAAGCAATAAACTGTCTTTTCTTTTTAGCCTTGATGCTTCTTCATCCACATACTGGTGGTTAGGTAGTTTAAAGAATTGACCATGCACTGGTTTTGGTTTTAGTGTCTCTTTGCTCTTTAGCATGCTCTCTTTCAGCAGCATTTTTAAAGCAGAGCTTGGTGAATCCTGCAGATAGAATTGCTCTTTGACTTCAGCTGCAATTTTGGAGAGCGAGTATTTCGCTTTTCCGGCTTCATGGTTACTCATGATGCTATTATTATTATTATTATTATTACTACTACTACTACTACTACTACTACTACTACTGCAACTACTACTAGAATTGCAAGCAATTCTAGCAACATGATGCAGTTTGGGACTCTTGTGGTCAGCAACCAACGTGGCCAACAATGAATGCGGTCATGAACCCATGTCTTCAAAAAATAGTGAGTGATCTCAGGAATGTCTGCCTGTGAGGCATCGCACTGCATGCTAATGTGTGTGGTGTGTGTCTCGTCTGTTATGTATCGCCTGTTTTATGACATCAATTTGGTCATTAATTATGACATATTTACTGAGGTTGGCGATGGCTTAAAATTAGGAAAACTGTCCCCTCCATTTTTTAATGGGCAAACAGGTAAAGCGAGTATCTAATATTTCCAGGTGGTAGTGTGTGCAAGGCCCTTAACCCCCCAGACCCAGGGTCCCACCACATTTGCTATCCCTGTGTTGTGACTCCCCCAGCTATAGAGAGCAAGTTTCTAAAGATGGATAGATGTACCTTTCTGATAGTTATCTTCGTCTGATAATGTTTTTTCTGAGGTCTTGTACTTGAAACTTGCCACACATATTTTCACTGTTTGTAGAATGCCCATGAAAATTTATTGTGCATTATATTTGAGCTGACTTTGGTGTCATATGGAGAATCTTTTGGTAACTGAGCATATCATATAAAACAACACTTAACCAAAGAAATGAAGTCAAACTTGCAGCAGAGAAAGTAAGAAATCACAAAAAAATGGAAAGGTATTGATAAGGAAGATGCTGAGAATCACATGACTCACAATTTGTGTTCCACAGATGAAGCACCGATTATTAGCTTACAAAAACAATTTTTGCATGTTTTGCATAATTACGGGAAAAAACTGAAATACGCAATTACATATTATATGTAATTAGAAGCATCTTAATTCACAGAAGAGGATAGCACAAAATATATACATAATATATATAATATATATTTTGTCTATTGTTATTCTATTAGATAATCAGCACCATTATTTGTTGTTCACTTTGTCAGTATATATGTCAAATTGATAGAGAAATTACAATCAACCAACAGCTAGCGATATGTATATTATGTATATATATTTTAGTTATTGTAACTTTAGTTATTGTAATTGTTGCCTCACTCTAAATTCTATTTTTGATTTGCACAGTCTAAGAGTTGTTCAGGGTACATATCACTACATGTTGTGCTTGTATAACCATGTATGTGACAAATAAATAAATATCTTGTATCACAAAGTTTGAACATTTGATTTATACCTCATGAGTTATTAAACAAAATGCAGTTTGCTTTGTTATGACGCCCCTCTTTGGTTGAGATGTACCATTTTTTACAAGTCCTTAGCCTATACCCACCCCTAAAATTTCATGTTAAACTGCGGAATGGTGTGGGCCACAAAGCTATATGTTTAAACCGGAACACAGTTACCCACATTTATCATGGTGGACTTGGATGAATTTTTGTGAGTGACCCCAGACTAAGACCTAAAACCTACCCTAAAAACTTCACATTTCAACAATTGACAGTTTAGGCTACAGAGCCAGTTTTTAATTTTTGTTGTAGCACCTCCTATTGGTCAATCTGCATATGCAAAAAATGGCACATGTCAACCTACTAATATCTAGTAAAGTTTAAGTCACATATTTAAAATTTGTGTGTTATCCTCTTTTGTGAATTGAGATGCATCTAACGAGTGGCGTGGTGGCGCAGTGGTTTGTGCTGCTGCCTCACAGCAGAAAGGTCCTGGGTTTAATCGGGTGTTGGACCTTTCTGTGTGGAATTCGCGTGTTCGCGTGGGTTTCCGCCGGGGCTCTGGTTTCCTCCCACAGTCCAAAAGTTTGTGCAGTTGGTTGATTGGTGTCGTAATTGTGTGCTGGTGCCTGACCAGGGTTGGTTCCTGCCTATACCTGTTCTTCCCTGGATAGGCTCTGGGGACCCCGGTTGATATTAAGTGATTTTGGTGATGGATGGATGAAGATGCATCACTTGGTTTTTTTTTTTTTTCTTATTTACACAAAATATTGTGAGCTTGCTCTTGTGGCAATGGTGCTTTGAATGATTGACCATCATGAAGGCATTTATAGTTTAGGTTACATGCTTTTCAAATCCTTGAGTCCCATGAACACTTTTTGACAATGAACAATGTAATATCTTTAATATCTGTCAGTGCGGTTTCTAAGCTACTCACCAAACCAAAGTGGCAGAGCAGAGCACTGTAGGGTCTAGGTTATGGTAGAATACACCATGGTGAATGTGAAGAAAGTATACTTCTTTCTGCTGGTGCTTTTATTGCCTTTTTCAAAGTTGAAGGACAGACAATAATCAAATAATGTCCAGACTGCATTGTGTGCTTACTGATGTTTGGACTTCAAAAAATGTATGGAGTGATACATACTGTAACAAAACTGTGGATTCAGTGATACATACTGAAAGTGAGTGAAAAGATTAATTTCAATCTTTCTTTTGATATGAACTATAGGGAATCTGATTTATATTTTACACTGTTTAACCCCTAACATGTAGCAATGATAATTAAGTCTGATAGATAAGATACCTCAGCAGATCATTCCGTTTTTTTAATTGGTAAATTTTGCTCTCATGTAGTATGTCCTTCTTCAGGCTATATGTAGGAAATTTTGACTGTCAAGTGTTACTTTATTAGATAATCAGCACCATTATTCGCCGCTCACTTTGTCAACAGTATATATGTCAAATTGATAGAGAAATCACAATCAACCAACAGCAAGTGATGTATACGTGCCTTTGTGCCAATATGAAAAGTCAGTGTTACATATATTAATGTGATGCATAGTACCAGTCAATATTCTATTTTAATAAACATTACATAGGTACTGTGTTATTTTACAAGACAGTTCCTGCAAGTTACTTTCATGTTTCCTTGCTCAACGCTTGTCTGAAAACACTGAGGGGTTTCCCTGTCAACTTATTAGGGATAAGGGATGCCAGCTCATCTGGGGGGGGTTTCGGTAATTTGTACCCGTTTGCCAGTTATGCAAACCTAACGCTCATCCAAAAAGGAGGGAAAAATTTCCGGATTGTGAGCCACTACCAGGCTCACTAAGTATGTTCAATAATAATATAACATATAATAAAAGTCCAAAGTCATATCACAAGACAGACGAGACATAACAGACCAGACATATGTCATATAGTGCAGCGCAACACCTTACAGCCAGACGTTCTCGAGATGAGTCACCAGTTTTGGAAAAAAACGTTTCTACTTTTTGATGGGGCCGGTACTGACTGCATGGGCTTCCGACTGTGTTGTTTGCCGACCACAAGACTCCCAGCTGTGTCCTGTTGCTTGGACGTCGATATAATTACTTGCAATCCTAGTATAAAATTGTACTTTTTATTAGGCCTAAGTGTTTTTAGGATGTTAGGTTGAATTTTATGTTCTAGTATAAGGGTGTCAGTTTAACATTAACAGGAGATTTTAAATATTATTTCTTTTTGATGATGTTTAATCATATATTTGAGTGCTGTACATCTAAATCCATAATATCTGATTTCTGTAAATCCTCTATAGGAAGATGACTACTTTCTAAATCTGTTCACACACTTATGCTATGCTAAAAATTCATTTTAAATTGTTAATTTTTAACTTGCACTATAAACAACCATACATTAATTATAAAACGTTATATCTTATCAGTATAATAAATATATATCATCATACACTGCTTAAGTGGAAAGATGAGTGCATATAAAATAGTTTTAAATAGTTACAAAATAGTATCAAAATAGTTTACAAGCTCTGTAACAACATTATTATAATTATTATTATTAGTAGTAATAATAGACTTGAATATAAACTTGAAAATGCTGTTTTGCATTTATATTTGTGCTGTCACCTCACCTTGGCAGAGCCCCCCATGTCTTATACTCCCATAATCCACTTATCCAGTGCTGACCATTTATATTTATTATTTAGAAGATTCATATTTATATAGAAGAATCATATTATATTAAGCAATAGGTACATGATTCGGTTTCCTATTACAGTCATACGCATTGATCCCATTTGAAACCCCGTTAGTATCTTTGTACTTCATGGCTGCTTTACAAATAAGTTGCTGCTGCACAGAAAGCACAGTATGTAGAATAAAGGTGAAGAAAATGCACCGATAACATCTGCGGTTGTTTATTTGCACAGATGGATAGACAGCTTCTGAAAGTGAATTAAACGGTGCTGTTTAACATTTCACCGATTTAGATTTTGGTAATACTTTACTTAAAGCAATGCATTATAAAGTATTCACAAAATACAATAAACACGGCTATAACTATTTATAAAAAGGCATAGCACATTATAGCCACATTGGTCTATTAGTATATAATGATCAGCATTAGACATTATAAACCATTATGAAGGCATTTATAATGCATTACAGATGAGAGCTTCAACGCTGCTGTAATATTATATGCCTTTTTATAAATAGTTATAGGCCTAATTGTGTTTATAATAGTTTATGAATGCATTATAATGTATTATGAAGGTATCTATAATTCATTATACATGACTGCTTTAAGTAAACCATTACTCAGAATCTTTCACCTCATGTGAGTTAACTTGATTATTAAACTATTTTATCAAACCATATGAAGAGAAGAGTATCAGTGAAGCATGGTGAAGCAAATTTCAAATTATTCTGATATATAACTGGCATAAATAAATGTTTATTTTTAAATGCAGTTACCGAATTCTGGACACTAAACAAGTGTTATTTCATGTCCAAGTGCACTTTAATGGAAATTTATAGCTCAACAATCACGACGTCACTGTGGAGCGTGGTGACGACCGAGTCGTCCTGAGTCCCATAATCCTTAGCGGCATGAAAATAGAATGCCTCTTACAGAAATCAGATTACAGCAACTACTGCTCCCGTAAACGTATTTTATTTCATGTATTTTATTTAGACAGATTGTAACATCTGTTTATGTATATAGCAACAAGTTCCTTTAACAAAACCACTGATATCTGGGCTATGTTGTATGTCATGGTGAGGTACAGGCTACTGAAGCATTTTTGAGTGGTTACTTAGTTATTATGATGTTGTCAACAAATGGAAATTTCTATCCTGCTAAATCCACCAAATCCACTTTCCATCACTGTATCCAGTGCAGGGTCCCAGTGAGCCCCAGGGCATACCTTAGACAGGATTTTAGTAGATAACAGCACGCCCTTGCATATCAGCAATCCAGAGGTGATTCTAGGGACTCTGGGGGCCCTAGGCAAAAAACTCCATGGGGCCTTGCAACTCCCCTTTCCTCCAGCATGGTGAAATTTATCACATTTATTTTACTATGAAGTGTAAATAATATCAACAAAGAGAATTTAATAAATTCAAGGCCTATATTTTCGCTGAAAAAAAAAAAATGCACCAAAAAGCAAAATTGTCAGTGCAGTGTGCTGTGTAATCAGCCGTCCTCGGGGGTCCTCTCAGAGCTGGGGGTTCCGGACCGGTTCTCCTGCCCTGTCTGTCCTCTCGTTGAACCTCTGCAGCAAACACCAGTCAACTTAAATTGCATGTCTTGCACATGTGGGAGGAAACTGGATTCCCCAGAAGAAATGCACACAAGGCTACCTACTGGATGACTGTGATGAAACTGCTTGTGAATATCAAAAGCTCACATGCTATTAATTTCATTAAAAAAAAAGAAAGTTCAACAAATCCTGTGTGTGCTTTTACATGGCCTGAATGCAGAAATGACGTCCAGCTAGTCACTGCATAATCTAAATAACTTTATCAGTGCGACATAAGGGGCTTGATGTCTTTTTTTTAAACTTTTCTTTTTTCCTTAAGTCTGACATTGAGCTTTTTGTGAACACACTGGATTCTGTGGAATAATCACACACACAATCACACAACTTTACTATTGTAATTATTTATTACTTTATTATTATAATCTGTTCATAATATCAAACTATATAAAAGATATGCTACATGAGTGATTTATACATGTGGTGCCGAAGCTACAAAATGGTGTCAACATCATGGATGTAGAAATACTTTTTATGGGTATGTTCAAATTTGCTTAAGACCTTTTTCAAGGTGGAGGTTAATACCAGTAACAGCATTTTTTTACTACTTTGATTATGTAGAAAAAAAACAGTGAAGTACTTGGAGTAACAAATTAGTTTATTGTAATGGAAAATTTGACTTGTTATTTGGTCTCCTTCGTGAAATAGGCACCAAAAAATATATGTAGTTTTTAATGCTATTTTTGAGCCTCGAAAAATGTGTGTGTGGGGGGGAAGGTTTTTCACTAAATTGGGAAGAAAATTCTCTTCACCTACTTTCAAATGGAAAGGAATGTGTTGTTATTCAAAGAGATATAGAGTTACAAGGCTCTGAACAAAATCACTGAAACTACTAAACGTATTCTCTTTTAACCATGCTATAAAATATTCTATGAAGTGTATCTGAAGTATACCTAATGTGTAGCCCAAAGTGTGTAAAGTGTTTGGGGGACTCATCCTTTGTCTTATTAGATGAAGTCCAGGCGTACCGCTGTTCAAGTCTGTGGGCCACAAAAATGGCACGTTTACTTTCCACTGGAAAAGAGAAGGAGATTCAAGCCTAAAGTGTCTGCTTCACCACTATGAGCACACAGGGTTAGTCAGTTGATAGGTACATGACAGAAAAGGTCTTGGAAAATGAAATGTGACGACCCAGCATGAAACATGCGTGTTAGTCACTTCTCAGAAATTTGACCTTTTTCTGTTTGTTAAAAAGGGGAAGTGGGGAGGGGTTTCGGTGGAATACACATAGTAAATTGTGAGATAACAACCAAAGTGAAGGAAGACACCCCCAGAAGGCATATCAGGTTAAAGGCATGATCATTGAACAAAATGTGACTGTTTGTGTGTCTGTGTTCTTGAGTTTAACTGGGGGTGACACCTGTTCACCAATGGCCTTCCTGGGATCTGAAAATATAAAAATGTTAGTGGTAGCACTTATGGTACTATAATTTTTTGAGAATTTGTATATTTCTTTTTCCGGCTGGAATTTTGTTCCAAAGAGTCAGAGACAAGACACAGAAAAATTGTGGGTCAGGTTTCATTTGATTAAATGATTGATCCTTCCTCGTATAAGTTGTGTGCTGTGCTGTATATTGTATATTTATGTGTGTTGTATAGTGATCTTGTTTTTTAATCTAATTATCTAATCATGTGGTATAATTGAATTTTGCTATTTTATTGATGCTAAACTGTTAACCTGTTATGATTATATGTCTTTATAAATTAATATTGCGCTTTTTTTTTTTTTGTAAATCACATAAAGCCCCTCTTAAGCCAAATTAAATATATTTTAATATTTTGTAGTTCAAGTTCAAAGTTAAGGAAGAGTTAGCGCACAGCAGGATGTACAAAAGCATATAAGCAAGCAGACAAGACCAAGCAGGATTTTTTGAAATGAGGAATGATGTGAACTATCAGCACCGTTGGTGAGTTGTACTGATTAAGCCATAATTTTTAGTTGAAATTTGGAAGCAGGTCAAAAGATTGCTTTCATTTTATAAATATTTGTTCATTTTATAGTAGTTTCCTTTCTCATGCTGTGGTTGAATCAGTTGCCACGTGATCCATTTTACAATATCCTAATTATTTATATAACGAACGATATAGGAACCGGATATAAATTGTGTACGTATGACTTCACTAGTGATTTTCATAATGAAATTATGAATTTTTTGTCTACTAGATACACCTGTTTTTTGGAGTTATGAAATGCTATTTTTAACGCTTCAAATATTATCCTGTTTTAGGCTGCTTTGAGTAGTCTGCACCGCTAGAGGGCATGCAATAATTAGGGAATAACTACGTCAAATAAAAAAAAATATTTTGATACGGCTCAACCAGGAAACATCGGAAATATAAGAATATATGCAGGTACAACGGTGGCGGAAACTGCGGATGCTTAATGTGTTTTGCTGAGGATGTTGAAATGTGGGGGCCATGGTATTGTTATTGTTCCAAGAAGCCGCATTTGTGTCACGTAATCTGTGTTAGTGAGTCAGAGAGAGTGCAAACCCCGGGGGGCTTCTGCTAGGGTGAGGTGACAGCACCCGAAACCCACAGGGGGTGCATCTGTAGCAAAGTGCCTGCTCATGGCTGAGTCGCTGTTCCTTAGTTTACCTTTCAGTAGCGCAGCACAGGAAGCCTGTAAAACGATGCGGTGCCAAATAGTTCTAAATCTTTTGCAAGCTTTTAAATGTGGTTTTGAGTCTTTCTTAATATTACCAATTATTTGTATATTATGAGAATCCATGCACTGCATGTATCTCTCTGTAGACGTCCCATTTGCATCCTGCTGCCCGGGGAGCGTATTTCTGCATGTATTGTAGTGGTAAGCACTTTCCGGGTGCGCTGGCGGTAAGCGTGTGTGTAGGCAGCGCTGAGCCCGAGGCGGAGGACGCGGCCGCCCCGGCGCAGATTGACGCTGTCTGTCAGGACGCGATCGTCACTGTGCCGTGAGCCGGAGCAGGTCTGGAGCTCTCAATTGCGCTCAGCGGGGGATGAGTGCCGGTCTCCCAGGGATGCCTCAGCCAGCTGGCCCCTCGCCGATGAGCCACGCCCCGGCTGTCTGTAGCGGCAGCGATCGCACTGCCTGTGTGTGTGTGTGTGTGTGTCAGAGAGTACAAGAAACCTAAGGCCCAGGATAAATGCTTTATCAGGCTTTAATTTCTAATTCCCCACAGTGCGTTGTATTATTTTTATGGTGCGTTGTACAAATATGTAGTGTTTTATATAATACTGCTGAAGTACAACAGTGAAGTATTTACTGAGGAGCCTAGTCATGCGCGTACTCTCCTTAATTAGCTAAAGTATGTGCCTTTTTTCTGTGATTCCCATGACGCGACAGTGCGAACAGACCACCTCTGCAGGACTGTGGGTAACATGCCAGTTACCTGGCGCCACGATGCGGAAAATGCGCAGAATTCAGGGTGGATTTTCCATTGGATGTTATATGACTAACACTGGGCAGCCCAAAGATGCTTGTGTCGTAAATGTTAGTTTTGTTCTCTACAAAAATGGGTAAAAAAAAAATTACCTTAGCTTGTCACTGGGGCTGTAATCACAAGAGTCTGCCAACTGTACCCTTTGCTGTAGGTAACTGTACCTTTAAAGGTATAGAAACGAACTCTGTGGAACATTTCTGCACCATCGATGGTACATTAATACTGTTTGTACCTTTAGGATGCTCATCACAGCCCATTTCTGTACCTTAAAGGGCACAAATACAGGGGTACAGCTTCAGTGACAAGCAAAGGTACAAATTTTTACCCTTTTTTTCTGAGAGTGTATTCATACATAATTTTTCACTAAATTGGGAAGAAAATTCATAATCGATAATATATCTGAAAGTGTTATACTTAAAAAAGTTGTCTTTTGATGTGGTCAGGCATTTTATAGGTAAAGTATTACAAGATGTATTCAAAATTGTTAAAAAAAAAAAACAGCTGTTTTTTTTTTAATAAATCACATAAAGCCCCAATTAAGCTAATACAAACACATATCTAAAAAAATCTATGATATTTCCTGACTTTTTCTGTAGGGGGATCAGATTATCGGGTTTATACTTTGGAATCAGTGGCCCACACTATCCAGTGGTTTACGTGAGTCTCCCTTTGAGTCGCTGTTCCACTGTCATCTGTGGGCATATGGACGATCTTGCTGTTCCCTGACCTGCAGTATCATGAACTCCCTGGTCATCGTGCTGTTCCTCTCGAGCACGGTGGCCATGATCACGCTGAGGACGCTGCTCAAAGACATCGCCGGCTACAGCCAGATGGACTCTGTCGCGAGCGATTGCTTTTACATAAACTTTACATAAAAGAGCACCGAGTGACAAGGTCCTCTTTCCTTTCTGTAATAAATGTACTGACAGAACGCTTTTAAAAAACAGCACGCAGGTGGATATGGTCGATGCTCTGCACCGCGTTAAGGCTCCGCGGTGCTGTGCTGCCAGGCTGAGTGTGTTGTTCCTGTTGGCATGGAGCAGGTGGGAAGCTCAGGTTCATATTCGGCATCCAAGGATTTAATAACCGTGGCAACTGTTTTGGGCGGCTGGTTAGACGGGTTGATTTTACCTTAGTATCTATGAATGGCAAACAAAGGCCGCTTGCTTAATTCGAGGCATTTTAGCGCACCTTGTCATTTTAGCGCTACTTTGCTCTGTCACCCATAACAGAAGGGGTTTTCGGGTCACCCTGTGCTACACGCACGTTAAGGATTGCGTGTTAGGCTGCTTTATGATTGAGAGAGGTGATTAATTGTTTCAGCAGCTCTCGCACGCTAGACAGACTGACGGTTGGAGTTATTATAGTGATCAGCTGAACTATTGACCCCAGTACAAGCTGTTTGAAGCATATTAACTGTAATTGGTGCGCCAGTTATGTTGCTGTTTCATGATCCTTTGTGCCATTCTTCCAAGAGGATGCCCAGGAGGAATTTGGGTTGAAGCTGGTGCGGGGAGATGTCCTTCAGCCACCGAGGATGGGAGCACATTCTTTTCGGGGGCCTGGAACACAGATCTTCATCAGCGTGAACCCAGCATCTCAAGATCTGGAAGATGACATTTACACAGGGTTCTGTGAAGGGACCTTCTAGCTACTAAAAGACCAAAGACTAAGTCAGGTTTACCTGGGGCTTGACTTTATATTTTTTAAGGAAACTTGGCATCAGGGATACAACACTCATGGCTAAACTTAAAATACTCAGGGCTGCTATCGCCCCGAGTGATCAGACCTAACGACACCCACGGGTGCTGCAGATTTGTATCCGGGATATGTTGACTAAGTATCCGGTTAGTAAACTGCTCTGCAAATTATATGCGTTGAGCATTATTAGTGAACAGCAAGAAACTGGAGACTCCACAGTAATAAAGACAAATACCAAGCCTACAGTGTTTGTATTATAAGATCTGCCTGGAATAGACTGCTTTTATAGAAAATAATGATAATGAATTTTATACTATGCAATATGAAAGCAGTGTGAGGGAGAGAAACTCGTTGTATGACTACGTGGTACAGTGTGCTGCCATATGGATCGAAGCCGTGATTGAAAAACGTAGCTCAGAATTCATAACCGAATTGGAGCTTGGTATTTTCTAAATTTGCATTTCACCAATGATTATTCATCTCTGGATGTAGTGTTCCTCATGAATCTTGTATAGGTAAATGGAAGGTTTTTGAGTGTCACTTGTTGTGATAAAAATAGCTCATCCAGTCATTATACAAATGTGTAGATTTATATATGTAATTAATATTCCATCCATCCATTTCCATCCATTTCCCATACCCACTTTTCTGTATATCTGTACTTATGTATACACTGTGTGCAGAATTATTAGGTATGCATTATTCTTGGAGATGATTTCAAACAAAACTTGGGCGAACTTATACAGGTGAATTCAGAAGTAAATTTATTTAGAGGTAAAATGTTACATTAGTCTGTCGCAAACAAAAATAAAACACGTGATTATCAGTGTACAAATTTATTAGGCAATCAGAAACTAAGTGGATTTTTCTCTGTTCGGCATCAACAGAGATAAAAAAGTTTTAGTTACTCAGTCTATAAAAGGAATAACAAACGTCAGTCATCCTATACAGTCCACATTTAATGTTCTGTATAGGCCTCTTCTCGGTGCTCATCATGAGCCCGTTATCCATTGAACAATCGATCATGTCCTACGTTAGTTGAGGCAGCTAGGTCCCACTTCTAGATGCTCTCCTGACTTGCCACCTTGGTAAATCTCATACTTTAGTGAGGCCCAGTACTTCTCAATGCGGGTTGATGTGTCCTTCAGGAGGAGGTTTGTTTGTGTCCATTGTTAATGTTTTATCTTGTGTGTCTTATTGAGTGCAGGTTGTGTTTCAGCCTTTGTGACCATAGTAATGTCATGCAGTAACACTGCACTTAGAACTTCCAGGGACGGCGTTCAGATTGCAGTATTGAAAAATAGTGACATTTGATGCTAAAGAGTTTATGTAAGTTTCTACATTCATTTGACAGAAATCTGATAGTTATTTTGTGTCCCTCTATATCCCCCCTATTCAAATCTGGTCCTCGATTCCAAATCCAGGCCTTGTTCTCAAGTCTCCCAGGTAGTTAGAGTAATAATTTCTGGCTCTATTTGGCCAGAGGCTTCACAACTGGCTCTCAGGTAAAGGAGAGCTGGAGAAACAGCAGCGCTCGGTCTTTGAGAACTGTGATTTGAATTGCCCTGCTCTACATGCTTCTAACATCTTATTTGGCTGTTGGCTACAAAACAATTGATTGTATAGTGATCATGTTTTAAAAATTTGCATTGAATGTTTTACCATTTGATTATTCTTTATTTGCCATTTTAAGTATTCTTACTGATAACTGATTTTGAGGTTTACAAGTTTAAATTATGATTTAGCTTTAGTCTATAAATTGAAGTAGGTTGATGTTTCAAGGACTCTGTCGTACTTGTAAAATTCTAAAAAAAAAAAAAAAGTTTAACAATGCTCTGCAGTGAGTTTTTTCGCCACAATAGATTTCCACATGTTTGTCAGCAAATGTAATCTGATTTATTGTGATGCTAGACGTGTCGATATGTACATACTTCTTGAAGCAGAGCCATTTACACCCACTGATGCCAGGAAATAGATAATATGTGTAGAATTAATAGCTTTAATCTGAGAGATTAAACGTGTGCTACAGTATAGGATTTGGCGCATGTGGAAGTCCTTGTCTTTTTGTTTTGACAGCTACTGACTCAGATTTCTGAGTATGTTTATGGGTATGTGATGGTGTGATGCCTTCCGTCCCCATGTGAGGATTGATGCATGTTTGCCTGTGTGTTTGACAGTCTTCGCCTGCCTCAATTTGCTGTCCCCGGCCAAACGCGGGGGCCCTTGTGACGTCTGCTGTGGGACTGTGGAGACTGCAGCAGCTTATCTGGCCGCCAGATTCTACAAGTGTAAGAGGCGGAGATGCGTCCTGACGGGGGAACCTGCTCATTAGGTCACATCAGCGTCAGTGCATGACAACCTGGACGAGCTGAAGCTTCTTGGGCCCGCAGCCCGCTCCTGTCCAGCTTGACTGTCTGAGCACCAGTGATATCTATTTCAGTCCACCCACAGATCTGACAGCCAGTGCGGTGACTCTAGAGAATGAATAATTCAGCAATTAGTTGTCTTCCCACCACACTCATATGTTTTCCCATTCTCTGATGTCCATAACATTTAGCATCCAAGTGTGGAGCTAGGAGCCATTTTGATTTTCACTTACACGTGGCACTGTGATTAATTTTACAGCGTATCTCAGGAGTTCTTTCCCACGTTTCCCACAACATTTTCCAACATTTTTAGCTGTTCAAGGCCAGTGTTTTACAGTAGACTGTGAAACATCATATGCTCCTTTGATTTATACTGAATTAATGTACAAAGAAATTCCATAGATTTCTTTTATACTGTGAGGATAACAACTGAAGATTTTTTTTCATATCTAATTGAGGTTGAGTATCTTCTCTCTTCTTTTGTGGTTTGAATTGCTACTTTTTTTGCTGGAATGAAAACCACTTAAAAGAACAAATCCCAGTTTCACAGCATCAAAGTAGGATATAGCCAGGATATGGCAGACTACAGGTAAGGATGACCCTGTTCTGTTAGCCAGACTATGGTTACTGATACAGCTACGTACATTCAGAAAAACCAGGCTTCAGATGAACGTGTCACATAGAAGTTCCCAGTACAATAAATAAAATTATATCACATTGTTTTTATACTTTGTGTGTCCTGTACTTGCATTGACCAAAATAATACTTTCTATAATTTCAGCCCCTGAAGTGTGATACTCTACATGCCTTGTATCAGGATTTTGTGTTTCTAAGGTTCACTGATATGTGTTCTGGTAAAACAATAGCGCTGGTTGAAACTCCACATCTTAAGCGCTTATAATATTTCCTGAAGGGCAAAATTGTAAGTGTTTTTTTTTTCTTTTCTCTTTAACAGCCTTTGGTGTTGAAAAATGGAAATGGAACGTCTTACTGACAGCTTTGTTATGCCCTGTGTGAGTATTTATATCAAATGGCGATATAGCACTTCATTCACCGACCAGCTGGATTTTAAATATAGCTAATACCAGTTGAAAATATATTCTTTATAAATCTCCTTTAAAAAAAATCAT
>JAODKF010000001.1:43431381-43444621 GCA_026779585.1 Mormyrus proboscirostris | reverse complement strand
AATGCTGCTGTGAAAACTGGTATCTCATGGAGCCTAGATGGAAGTACGGCCCTACTGACGGAGACTGGCAGCTAGAACAGCAACTGTTTTGTCCTGGGAGTCTTCTGTCTAAGTCCTACCCAAAAAAATTAATCCTGCTTAGTTCCAGATGTCTGGCACATACACATGGCAGGGTTTTAGGCCTGTTGATAAATGCTTTGAGTGTGTACGTGTTAATCATCCAATTTTAAAACCAAAACATAAGACTTATTTGATTCGCCTATTAAAAATCCAAATGTGTAGCACAGCATGTGACGAACAAGAAGAAATTAAAACAGTAAATAATATGGGTCCCATATATTTTACCATTCTCATGTTTGGCTGAGCTCATACACTGGCTGCATGTTTCGCTTTATTATTGCATACCTCCTTCAGGATAGCGTTTCTTTCACTTCATTGCGATTAGCGTAATTCTGCGGGGAAGCAGCCCCTCTGCTGACATACTCTTCAGGGTGCTGGTGACCGTCCCGGACCTGTGGCTCTACGTCTCTGTGCCCCTCACATTCCTCGGAGCCCGTTTCAGCTTCGAGAAGCCCCTCGGTCACCGAAATCCAGAGAAAGACCCAGGAGACAGCTTCGTGCTGCATGGATGGGACGTGGTCGAGCGGGATTAGAATGTGCGATTGTTTTTTCGTAGGGGATCGAACACCCGGGCCGCACCAACCAGATCCCTTTCCAAATTCCGGAACAGTCTTTCTACACAAAACCACTTCCTGGGATTCTGGCTAATGGGGGAGGAGGGATCCTCCCTTCAGCTGCTTATTCATCCAGTTCTTCTTCATCCTAAACAGTATCTGGTTAGTTAGTGCTGAAATTATTTGCTGTGTGAATGTGATTTCCTCCAGATGCATTTCATTCTTTTGTTTAAGTTAGTGTTTTTTTATTCATATGGCTTTGTAATTTTATCTGTTTCCCTAATGAAAATGCCTCGTAATTCTCGTTATCACCTTGTAATTCTCAGTATAGCAGAGAGGCTGATGTGTGTGGGTCACAGATCTGTGAGCTGATTTCTTAGGGCTTGTGCTCTTGAGGGCTTGGTTGTTTGTCATCCTGTATCTGTGTGCATATTCTGGTTTCCTGCGAAAGTCTGAAAATTTCCAAGTGAGTGGTTTTCTGTGTGTGCGTGTATGTGTGTGTGTGTGTGTGTGTGTGTGTGTGCGTGTGTGTTTGTGTGTGTAGGTGGGTGATCCCTGCCTTATATCTTCAGCTGCCTGTGATATTCTCAAAATTCACTGCAGCTCTGTACTGGATAGGAGATAATGGAAGATGCTAGTTTTGAATTATCTATGAAATATTGATTTTAATGCATAAATGCAAAATATAAATGTGAATTAGGCTCTTTTTTTTAGGGAAGTGGGAAATCTTTGCATCTAAAAAACTCACAAGCTTTTCTTGCTTTACCGCTTTGCCTCCCCTGCCAATGCGATCAGATGGAGATTTTATTATTTTTATTATCTTTAATTGTCTAACGTGTCTTTTTCCATAGGGTCTTACCGGATTCACTATTTTTCCAGATTCTGTTCCTGGTGTTGATCATACTAGTGATTACATGTTCAGTACTTTCAGCCCCATGCAGAAGTGAGTACCACACTGCCCCTGCCATGTTCTCTCACAATATCCATTCTCTGTTTTGTTCATATAACTCTTTAATCCAGGGGTGGCCAATCTTATCCACAAAGGGCAGTGCGTAGGCAGGTTTTTGGGATAACCTTTAGGTCAGCTGTTCAAACCCAGGTGTGAGGACTCTTCAGCCGATCAGTCCTCTAATTAGTCATCTAATTAGGGAGCTGCAGCGAAAACCCGCACACACACCGGCCCTTTGCAGATAAGATTGGCCACCCCTGGTTTAATCCATGGAGTTCAGTTTTGATGTCGGAAGTTAGTGCTGGAATAACTGATTTAGATATTTTCCAGGAACTAATTGTATAGAGCAGTGTTTCCCAACCCAGTCCTTGGGGACCCACAGACGGTCCACATTTTTGCTCCCTCCCAGCTTCCTGCCAGACAGTCCACGTTTTTGCTACTCCATACAGTACTGCCACTCCAAACTCCAGATCACCCTGTGCTTTGGCTACACCATGATCATGGCTTAGATCTTCTTCCTGTTCACAGGCATGTTGTGCTGTGGTGATGTTCCTCTGTCTCATCTCGCCAGTGCCGTGTCCCCTCAGCCAAGGCGGCCTGTACTTTAGGAACCATCATTTGAAATCTGCTAGGAAGCTGCTCATTAATAAAGTTAAATGAAGTGAGAATGTGGAAATGAAGTGAATTAGACAGAGCGAGAAACAGGGATTAAACCCATTTGGTGTGATGGGGATAATGGGCAGACTGGTGTGGTGCCCAAACAACTGGCTGTTCCTGGGTCAGTCACTGGTTTGTGATTGGTTAAACATTCAGTTCTTCATTAATTTTAGTCTGGGATATTTCCTGATGGAATATTTAGAAAGGGTTAGGAAACCTGGATTTTTGTTTCCAAAATATTTAACCGTAGCCACCTTAGTCGTGTTTACCAAGCCTTTCACTGCATCCCGCTGTATGAGCTGTATATATACCTTCAGAAAAGGCACAACATAGTTCATGTACTCCAATATCTCCAAATTCATGCACAACAGGATTGCAAAACAATATTGTTCTACTTCATCGGTTTATCTGAATTGATATTAAATTAGAAGATGCTAAATATATATTTTTTTTCAATAGCTAAAATAAACTGTAAAATATGGCATTATTGTGAAACTTCTGAAACCTGAGAAAAGAGTTTTTTCTTTCTTTTAAGGGAGTAGTCAGTTCCTCCCTGGCAAATCCAGCAGCCATATCTCAGCTGTGCTTTTCATCGTACAGGCACATATCTGAATTGTTGCTTAACCTAACCAGTGACCCTGCCACATGCAATCTCTGTCCCACTGGCGGGATCATCCATTGCACAACGCCCTGGAAGGCATGCGAGGTGCACTGCGTGTCAGGGAGGGGCAGCTGAATGAAAAAAAAGGGGGAAATCCAGCACTCACGCATCAAAAAAAAAAAAAAAAGAAAAGCACTTGGCCATGTGCTTACTCATCTGTGAACAACGGAGTGATCGGGAAAGTTTGCATGGGAAGCTTTTTGACGGTGCCCTGCTGCTCTGTCAGTGCGGCACAGGCTGAAGACACTGGCATCCTCTATTGCCTTCCAGGTCATTGGTCAGCCCCAGCAGGGGGCAGCGCTGTGCACCTCATGACAAGTCCCAGATTCACAGCTGGATCTGTAACAAGGTATCATAGTAAATGAGTCGGTAAAACATCACTGGGTTGAAGAGCGTGAAAAATTGTCATGATATCATTTGTAATTCCTGATCCGAATTGCCGGTGAACACGGCCCGGTAATGAAGGGTTTCTGTTGTTTTTTTTTTCTTCCCGGAACTCCCTGGTGCACTTACAGTGCCCAAAGACTGAGATTCTGGCTAATGCAAGACGGCAACAATTACGTGCTCTTGGCTTCACAGTTTCCATGTTGTAGGTGTTGTGGCCTTGATGTAAGATGTTTTTGACACGTTGTCCTGTTTTACATTTTAGATTTACTCTTCATTACTCACGAACAATTATGTCTCATATCCCTGTTGTCCTGGGACTGGGGAGTGGGGAGGGTTACTTCGGTTGCCAGTTTTCAATAGTGTCAAGTTCCACAATAATTTGTTCTGTTTTGAAAATGGATCCATCCTGAAAGTTTTCAGCCTGAACATAAATTACTTTATTTTAATGCTGTGAATGAACGGATTAAATGTTCTGTGAGCTTTTCGAGATAATTCGATTTGGTGGTTTTTAACATTCCCCAAGAAACAGTATTTAAATCATTTGCATAATTCAGTCAAACAAAATTCAGAAACGTATGGTTGTTTTTTTTTTTAATAATTTCTATAGTGCTGGGTTGTTAAGGACTGTGGTAGGTTTAATATTATAGCTGAAATATATTTCCCACTAGTAAAAGTTGCTTTAAGGAATTTAAACATGAGTTTAAAACGAGTCCTTTTTAGGGCAGTGGTAAGTATAGTTGTGTTTTCCTGCAATTGGGTCTAACACTGAGAAGGCTTCATTTTCCTTTATGTGATTCTGTCAGGAACAGTTGGATTCCTTTCCTGATTTTGGTTTGTCACCAAGATCTACAGTGTTGTGAAAGTGGACTGAAGATGCTGCAGCAGCTGTAATGTGCAGCCCTTTGCTATGACGTACGTACGATTATAACGTACGATTTTCTGGACGTCTTGGTCGCCATTCAGTACACTATGACATTTTTTGAAGTAAAGCCAAAATCTGTTAATATTTCATCATTTTTTGATTACAAAACTTCGCAATTTCAGGGAAAAAAATCAAAGTCTGAAACTCGCAAATCAAATTCAAAATGAAATAATAAATGAAAAAGGTATCGACTGTTTCAGTTTGATTTCAGATACGTGTGTTGAAAATCTTTTTGTTTGCAGTTGAGTTTCCCTTCATAAATACATAGTAATAATCTCAGTGGTGCACACTGCTTGCATGGTAAAGGGTGCGTGTCGGCGAATTAAGAATGAAGTCACACCAGCTCACTAAAATTACTGTTAATGGGGACCCTCAGTGTAAATGTCACGTTTTCATAACGGATACACTGACATTTGTGAAGCTGGACTTGCCAATGGAATAAGGCAGCCAGTAGTGACACACAGTACTGCTCAGGGCTGTAAGCATAAAGAGATCAGATAGTGGGGGCCCATTCTGGACTGGTTATCCCAAGACCTAAACTGGTTTATCTTCATAAATATACAAAGATGTGTGTGCTTGTGTATGTCTAAGATAAGGGAAAACATAAGATGCAGGAAATATTAGGGGTGGTTTTATGTGGTGATGCTTAGCGTTATAACAAACTAATTGTTAAAATTGAAGGCAAACTGTGAGACATGAGACAATAGCAACAAAATAAATTATTTTGTTTATAATAAATTCCACAGTTAGGTGGTGACTTTCCATCCATAAATTTTTGTCATCCTTTTATATTCCTTTCATCTCCAGTGCCAGCCTGGCAGCGTTTCAGGATTTTTAATGAACCCAGACATCAAAGACATCAACCCCTGGTGAATGTGATTCATTGTCCACTTGTACCAGTGAATATTAATGGAGGACAATGGGGTGAAACTGTGAATATATATTTGAATATTACATTTAATAATCAGACACCCAAAGTGGGACATTGAATTACTGAAATGTCTGTGATCCTCTGGAAAAAAAATAAGTAATGCCGTGCTGGTGGATTTGGATTTTAGAAGACGAACAGAAGTGCCGAAACTTGATCCACAATGGGCAGCTTGGGTTTGAATTAGAATGTCATTGTTCCCCATTTGCGGCACAGCTCCGTTGCTTTGGCTTCACCGAGCCCTGGCTTCTTTCGTGGGCTCAGTGGTTCCTCAGGGAAACCAGAAAAAGAAGTGAACATCTTGCTGTGATCCAAAGAAAACGTGCCAAATGCTATCAAAACTGGATTAGGAGACGCCATTTGTGTTGGATTAAAGGGATGAAAAATGAAGGTAGTCTCCAAGTAACTTGTGAGTGGAATTTTCAAACCGTGTTACATTTTTTAACGCACATAAATGGTTTAGAGACGTACACTTGAAACTTCATTGACAGTGCTTTCCTTAATGTACTAACCCAGCACTGCCATTAAAAAAAAAAAAAAAAACTAACTCCATAAGTGATGTCTTTTTACTGAGTTGGAAGCACTGAAATCTAACATCGATTGTGGTACATCAGTTTATAATACGCCTGGGGGGGCTGGGAACGGTACAATCTATCCTTGTCTTTAGTGGCAGGTTAAGGCACTCACGTCCTATTAAGTCAGGGGTCTCAAACTCCAGTCCTGGAGGGCCGGAGCCCTGTGTAGCTGAGTTCTTTCCCTGTTCTACCACAAATGATTCAGCTCAAGAGCTGTTTGATAATTAGCACAAGGAGTTGAATCGGGTGTGTTAAATGAGGGCGAACCAAAAACTGTGTAGGGCTCAGGCCCCCCAGGACTGGAGTTTGAGACTCCTGTATTAACGCCTTGCACCAACATGTGTACTTTCCAGCAAAGTTTGGTATCTCACCGGCTTTGGTATTTCCCACAGTGAACCGGCTACGTAAAAACAATCAGGTGCATAAACATATACATTCGTGAATGTCGGATGCGGTAAAAAAAAGTTGTTAAAGTCATTTTGTCAAGATTGATATTCCAAAAAAAAAAAAGTAACAAATGTCTGACACGTTTATAATGCTTGCAATGAAAATTAACTTAACACATATCTATGTGTTAATCGAAGTACATATTCTAAATGTTATGTAGAAAAGTGTATACCAAAATAACTACTCCAATGAAGTAGTATTACCTGTATAATAGTACAGAAGCGCATTTGTGCTACGTCTTTAAAATAAATGCACCTTTAAACCACGCCCCATTATACGGACCAATCGGGGTTCTCTGTTGTCTGTCAGACTGCTTTTCTTGGCCAATAGCGCCTCCGCCTTGGTTACGGAAAGATGGCGGGTGCTGTCATAAGGCGAGTGGGAGCGCTGTAAGTTGGTGTCCTTTCATGCTTTTTCGCTTAAGGAAGATAAGAAGCAGCCGAGCGTAGTTTCGTGTTATAACGTATGTGCCAGTTTGTAAAAATAAAAAAAAAAAAAAAGGTGAAATGGATTTCATTTTACATCATTAACTTAAGAAAGAGCGTCGTACATTAAGTAGCTGTTAGCTATAGTTTTGTTGGGTTAAGTTACGTATGTATCCGTAAAATTGTTTGATAATGTCTTGATAGTTAGCAATGCACGTGTTTGGTTTCTGCAGGAAACTCAAACTAGCAAAAAGCGTAGTAAGCGGTACATGCTAATCAATGCTACAAAATATGCGACTGCAGGTAGTGAATAAAACAATTTATGTAGGAGCGGCTGCCAGTTAATTTGAAGCTAATTATGTCATTACCGTATCGGTAACTGCTGCCTTACATTGCCCACTTTCATCTTCATATTATCCGTATCGCCAATATCAAACTTAAATGCCGTGTAGGCTTGGCCTCTGCTTTTATTGCAAACTTTGACCCGGCCTTCAGTCAAGGTTAAATAAACCCTAGGCCTGCTGCCTATGTGCACCTCTTAATTGCGTCGTATTTCATTGTGTCACTGTCACTTGAACTACAATTAATTACCGTCTGCTGCTTGACCTTGCATTGATTAGTGTAGTTTTCTGTGGTCCTCTTGCCTGTAGTCATATACAGCAGTTTTACGTGGTTTTTACCTATATTACCTATATTGTGTTATATAATGTAATTTTAGTTAAATGCATGATAAGGGAATGCAAAATGTATAGCGTTAATTACCCCCATATATTTGTGCAAACTTAGAGCTTAAATTCAACATTAAATGTAAGGTCTTCTTCCCTTATAATTTGCCTGTACTGTACTTCGGTAGTTTTTTATACATCTGTAGCTAATTTGTTTAAGGAAATTTATGAGAAACTTCAAACGGTTTAAAATGTCAATTACAAAGAAAGCAGGGTTTAAAAGTTCTAGTAATCTGTCTATATTGGCCATCGAAATACTGCCAGGTGGTTTTAATTTGAGGCACATGAACTTCCTTGGGCACAGTAGTGAGGTTTCATAAGCTACTGTGTGCAGTGATTGTTACACTTTGGTCCACCGTACCTGCAGCATAGGCTTCTCCGGTATGTTGCTGAAGGTGTGGTTCACTGGAACTCCCATGGAATCTGGGGTGATGAGACGCTACATGTTTTATGGAGAGCTTTGAGTCTTTGCGGTTGTAGATAACTGCAGCCTGACAAACGCCCTAATGTCAGAGATGCAACAGTGTCTGGATGTTGAAATTGATTGCTGCTATGAGGTCAACCAGGAAGAAAGCAGAGTAGAGTGGGTCAGATACAGCGCCATAGTCTCAGTTTGAGAAGTTAACAGGCATGTTCTCCCTTGTGCTTTTCAAAAGCTTTAGAGCATAGGCTATAAAATCAAGTGTAATGTGCCCTTATAACAATTTCCCTGACTTGTAAATGTGTATACATAAACCATTGCAGCACACTGGGGAAAAACAGTCTTATTTTAAATTTATGGTTTTGTGTCAAAGGAGAATTGTTTTGGATTTTGAGATATGGTCTCAGACCCGTTAGAATTATAATTGAATTCAGTTGTTCTTGCACTACAGTGGAGGTTCTCACCCCGGTCTGTGGAACCCCACACACAATACGTCAACAATATATGTCAAGCCCTCTCGTCTGCACGTTCTGTTCATATCTGAACAAATATTTAAACTTTTAGAACTGCTGATCACTTCACACACACACCCGGGAGGTATTAATGAGCTTTTTGTTTGACTTGGACTCGTCCATGAACATCAAAAGGTTAGGAACCCCTGTGCTATGGGGCGTGTTTCAATTGTTAAATTATCCCTGTTTTTTCTTATCAGTTTTCCTTCCTTTCTCATTGCAAACAGCTTTTTGTGATCAATATAAACTAAATTATTTACATTTATTTAGCAGAAGCAACATGCATTATTTTGTTAAAGCAGGGTCAGAAAATCCCTGCACCAGCTGGGATTTCAACCAGTGACATTCTGATCACAGGCCCAGTATCCTAACTGGCTGATCCATGCACCACCTGTTTGCATTCCATTCACTTTCCATTCTTTATTGAGTAATAAAGTAAAGTTACATTTGTGCTACTTTTTCTTATTTTCATCTTCTACTTATGGCCAAAGTTTCAGGCCAAAACGTATTCAAAACACATGTTAAGTCATGTAGGATTTACGCTCATATTTCAGTTCTTTACAGTGTTGTTGATGGGAGCTTTTTCTGCATTATCAGATTTTTACAGATTTTTTTTTTTTTTTTTTTTTAGTTACAATGACACCTCCAACAATTACATTTTTTATATATTATTTACAAATTAACATTTGGGTCAGTCTTGGGGTGTAAGGGCATTTGTGCCCAACAAATATCTGTAAGTAAATGCCTTTTGTTGACAGCTCATTTCCTCATTGATTGTTGTGGGTGGCCAGAACAGAGGTGTGTGGTCTTAATCTAATTACAAAGGAAAACAGCAGAACCTACACTGCAGCAATACACCATTAAAGACAAGGAGGACACTCATCAGTCGCAAAACAAACAGAACTTCAAATATTAGGCAGCATCTGTAAAAGTAATTGTGTAACTTTTGTATTTCTGAACGTTTTTGGTTGCTGGACAACTTTTGAGGTGGTTTCCTAGCAACCATCATACATCTTTTATTCCATGTTTGTTTAATTTTTCCGTGTTAGTTTACGCAGTGGTGTACATTTTAAGTTTTACTGTGTGTTTTACAGGCAAAACATTTATTCTGTCTCCTGATCTGATTTGCAGCAAAACTGAATTTTTTGTTTTCTGCCAAATTCAAGTACTTAAGAAAACAGCACCGTGAGAAGACAGTGATTCCAGAAAAAATATTTATTTTAAGCTAGCACATCAATACATTGGTCTGTTACTTGTTATTGATCTTACCAAGCTTGTCTTTCAAATTTTTTACAGGGCATTAACTTAACACATGTTTTTGGAGGAAATCGACAAACAGTGATACCAGGATTGGGGCCCAGCTGAGTAAACTAATATAGAGGAATTGCACTGAGGCCTACACGTGTCCCGGAGATAATGGAGAAGATCCATACGGCCAACAGATGGAAATACATGTTCTATGTCCCAGTAGACAGAACACGATCCAAACAAGTGCCTCTTCTCTAGCATTTAAACCTTTTGATCAACACAAAATCTGGGGCAAAGGCTGATTCTCTCAGTAGCATGCGAAATTGCATCTGTATAAACATTGCTTTGAGGAATGTACGAACAGTGCCACAGACACTTTTTGTTCTCGTACTGTGATTTGTGAGGTTTATAGATGAAACTCGGAATGTTCTAACTTAGTGGATGCTCGGAGAATCATTGTTGTTTTACAAATAATGGTGGCACAGTGAAAACACTGAGCTTGTTTCCGAAGAATTAAATTTGAAAAACCGCTAAATTGTCAGTCCTGTGACTCCCTGCCATTGTTGTACTCCTGTGTTTAATGCAGACTGACGTTCAGGAGACTTAATTTAGCTCGGCAAATATACCAGTTAGTCTAACATAAAATGAAACATGAACTGAAGCACATGAAAATGCACTAATTAGTCCGAGTCTGATTTGTGGGGCAGCGCTGGGTTCAGGTATGGACTTAATCCACAGTACCAGAGACAGACAGCTGACTTAACACCTGGATGCAGTGCACCTCTTGTCAAGGCTGGTGTAATAGAGTTCTTTCCAATAGTCATAGACTGCAAAAGAATATTATAATTTAATTTTATATATTATGGTATTTAACATGATTTTTTTTTTTATTTTTTTGTCTTTTTTGTCTAAGTGTGTCAGTCAAAGTGTGTCAAGACGACTAGTAAATATTTGCAGTTACCATCCAGAATGTTCTTGAACTAGATCTTGTTTGGGTAATCAATACCTCATGAAGTTTTATTCTTTGCTAAATACATAGATTTTGGCGTTTATTTTACTGTGTTATTCTTGTGATACCGGCAGCTTGATTTGAATGATGACGTTCAAAGCATAAGCAATATGTTTAACATGGAGTTGCCGTTCCTTGTTTTACCTCAGGGTGTCAGTGTTTGCACTGTTCACTGCGAGTTGCTGAGTTTGCAGAACTCATCCGATCTATGGAGAGCGACCTACAGATATGGATCACTTAAGTTTATTTGCTGGACTTCCATAATAAGGCAGAGTTCGGTTAATTCTTCCAATCGTTTGCCAACAACGTGTTATTAATAGCATTTTTATTAAGCTTGTGTGTATTTAAAGGATTTTAGACGGAAGGTGACTAGTGAAAGGGAAAAAATAAAAACTACTTTTGCACTTCATCCGGTTTTACCTGGAGGTAAGTTTTATATATATTTAAATATTACTGACACTGGCATACCGTCCAGGGTGTCTCTTTATACCCAATGCTGCTTGGGACAGGTTTCAAGCTCACTGCGATCCTGTTCCGGATAAGCGGATGGATGTATGAATGGATAGCCTATATATTACAGATTCCTCCAATAAAGGAACAGGCAAAGGAGATTAAAATACGACAGCTTCTCTGTTATTTTAAGGCCATATGTATTTAGATTTCGCGTATACTACCTTCAAAATAAAGTCAGAATCGATAAATGTATAAAAATGATGTACGTGACAGTTAAGCTAAAGAGAATCAGATCTATATAAATTTATCCAGGTTCTCAATTGGATGAAATATTAACGCTAAATCTATCGTCTTTGTGACATGTGATCAACCAATATCTCAAGCCTTTCAAATGCTTGATGAAAATATTAAAATGAACATAAGCAATAACAGCACTCGCAATAAATGCTGGATGATTTCCCCCCGGTACGGGGGTGTAGATGCGCAGCGATACCCCTGAGGTTCAGTGTGCAGGGTTTCCATGCGTGTGTCCCTGCCTGCGAGGTATCAGGGAAGCCGGGTTTCTTCCGGCGTGCTCATTAGCTTTGGAAATAAGATAGATATGTCGGCAAATGACCAATAGATGGCGCTGCCTATCGTCAGTGAACACTCTGGGCACCGCCTGATCTATTCCGATACTACGTGGTCAGGGGCATCCCACATAAAATGGCATTTCCATTTATGTATTGGTTTACGTTTTCTCCTGCTGCGCGGGATTATTTAAAAAAAATGCCATACGTTTCTGTCAGAGAGGAAATGAAAATGTTAGCATTGCTCTGAATATATCAGCAACGATCTTTCCAGGATGGCACTTGTAAAATTGTGGCCATGGGGTATCTTGTTACCAGCTGGATTCTCTAAGAACTTATATTATTAGCAGTTTTATTGATGGTTCCTCGAGCGTTTGCATGTAGCAGTGTAACACCAATATGTACTTTATTTCCATCTCAGAAGTGTCTGACAGGATACTATTTGCAGCATAATCAATTTTTGTAGTTATAATAGCACTTTGCTTTAGTGTTTAATATTAGTGTAATGCCTTTAACTTTTATATGTTACTTTCAAATAAACTTGATAAACATATCTTTTTAGAATTGGGTTTACAGACTTTTACAGGATATGCAAAATCCATGATACTGTATTACGCTAGTATGGTAAAACTGGAAATGTATAGAGCACTCTGGGTCAGGTTCATAGTCTCGTTTGGTGAGCAACCGTTGAAGTGATGCGCACTTTTAACTGCTCTGCTTTTGAGATCTGATTTAAAAACAAAACTTTCAAGAAATGTTTGTTTCATCTGAGCAAACAATACTAAACTAGGAAGATTTACTCGTAAGAAATGTGGTTCGCCTCTTGGCTAATTGAAATTTCTCAGTCGTGGTATGCAAATAATGATTAAATCAAATGAAACTTGTTTGCATATGGTTGAAAAATCACTTAAGAAAGATTAATTGCTTGCAGGCTTTTGCTCCCAATCATAATTGGTGGATGTCAGCTAGCTATTTAACGTTAAAAATGAACTGTTACTTTCCAGGCTTCTTTTTGTGCCATAAATTTTAAAAACCTCACAACATTGTGACTTTGGGCGCTGGCAGATGCCAATGATTCGTAAACAGCTCTTGAATTTTGAAACCCAGATTTTTATTTTAACCAGTCAAATAAAACTGTAGTCACACTGGCCTGTAAACTCCTGAATGGAAAAAGTCGGTGCATTGTTTTGTGAATGTTTTGCCTTAAATGTTCCTGTCATTTCAGTGCCGTTAAACCTGTAGAAATTTTATGATTTATTTATGTCACTGTAATGTAAGTCGGATACGCAATTCAGACAAAGCAACCTTGTGCCATAACTGTCCGTCATGATTAAGGTCAGAATTATTCAATCACAAAGTGTGACCCCCGCCTCTGCCACGCTCCTTCATCACCTTGACGAATCCCACTCCGCTGTTCATTATATCATCACCTCGTGCGAGATGTCACAAACACGTCCGGGAACAACAAGATTGCGTGTCAGATATGTCCTTCCATTTACTCTGCTAGCCCAGCTGGCTGGCTGAGCTGTTTACTCTGTTCCTTTAATGAAGTGTTTGATGGCTCCTTCTTCATCTTCACATTCCTGGGCGCAAAGATTGTAAGCTGTGGGGGGGGGGGGGGGGGGGGGGGGGGGGGGGGGGGGGGGGGGGGGGGGGGGGGGGGGGGGGGGGGGGGGGG
>JAODKF010000001.1:43380470-43390660 GCA_026779585.1 Mormyrus proboscirostris | reverse complement strand
CAAGAGGCTTGTTTTGCAGTAGTCAGTGTAATGGACATACTTCAGCAGGTTCACTTGATTTCAACTGGAAGGAAGGGGAGAAAATTCAGCAGCGAAGGATATGACAGAGATATCAGTTGGCTTTAGTTGACAGCTGGCCGGTTTTTCTTTACCACAAAGTGGAGTCTCGTTTCTGCTCCGATTTAATCCTAAAACTGTATTCTTCGGGAGTCGAGCCGCGCCGTGTCGGAGAGGGGGCTGCAAGTGTGGGAATAGTGCCGGGAACATGAGACGCTTGGTTTGGGAGAGTTGTCAGGATGCCAGCATACAAGCTTCCTCTGGCTGCACTCTCATCCACTCCTTTGTTTTTCTCCACTTCTCACAGGCTGTTTGCGAGGAATTCCTCCGCCTCGGCCCTGAGGTTGGCCTGCACCACGACGGCGTGGTCTTCGGTTCCGATGACTTCTGTGCCAGCATAGGTTCTTGATCCCTCTGTTCCTGAAGTATTGCTATGGGTTTTGGTATATTTATGATTTATTTAAAGATAAATGTGTATATGCACATGTAAGCCCATACAATGCAAATAATATAATATTGCTATATATTTTACAATATTTTAGATACAGCTATATCTTTTTTCTAATATGTATAATAAGATTGCAATATATGCATAATCTTCATTCAATTTAAAATGTAAATAATGCTTCTCCAACTGTGTTTATGCTTAAAAAAATTATCATTTTTCATTACCTTTACTACCTGGTTAGCGTTAATATAGCTACATCTAAAAAATATTTAACTCTTGTAAATCTGTTATTTTTATTTATTAGTGTTGAATCACCGAGAATCACGTCATAGAATCTGTAGCGTGGGTGCCGCTGCGCGTCGGATGCTAGTTTTGCTTATGCGTTTCGATTGTTTTTGTTGGTGTACGTTCTTATGCATTGTAGGTGCTACGAGGTCTAAGAACGCTCTGGAGGTCCTCTACGCACGCCAGAAAGTCGTGGCGACGACGAAAGCGTTTGCCTTGCAGGCTATTGACCTTGTTTACATTGACTACCAGGACGAGGAGGGCCTCCGCACGCAGGCGAGAGAGGGTGCCCTTATGGGCTTCACTGGTATGGCTTTGTGCCCCGTCCTGCCCCGCGCTGAGATCTTCCTATTACACCTCGTCCACTCCCTGCTATCCATCACGCATGCTCGCCTTAGACCCTGCAAACTCACCGTGACAGCTTCACGCTGCTACCTGTGGTTTCACTACACTGATTGCTTATTAAAACGCTGCTGATTTTTTTTTTTTTTTTTTTTTATTTTTTATAAAAGCATTAACCAGTAACCCACCTTTTTACGGTTTAGCTGCTGCTACGCTCTTCTCCTTGGCTGTGACATAACAGTTTAATTCCAATTTAAAGAAACAGCTTAAACTCCCGCGGCATAAATAATGATGTACATCCATTTCGTAACTTAATAACCGTCGTATTTATAATTTGCATGCACCATATTTTTATTTGATCTTTAATTTGCCAGTTTTTGAAGGCCCGGTGAAATACACTATTACTGGCCGTTTCTGACACAGCTCATCAGGTGTAGAGGAAATTAATTTAAAACATGGGTTTAATGAGACGAGGCCTGCCGTACAGACATGGAGGCATCGTCCCTGCGATGGCTGGTACACGTAGCCAGGCAGCGTGAGTGGGGAACGGGGGAGGAGAAGCTCGCAATCCTGTTCTGAGGAGATCCGTTAATGAACACCTAATTGCTGTTTACAGAATACATAACATTACCCCTGTTCATTTCTCATAGTCTCTGACATTACTCTCTGAATTTAATTTTACTTGTTTTTGAAATAATCATGGTTAATTATAAGTATTCCAGATAATACAAGTGAGATGAGTTAATTCCAAGCGCCATAATGTACCTTTATAATGTTCAATGTTCTACTAGGAACTTAATATCTGTGAAAGATTTTTGTTTTTACTTCATCTGCTGTGCCCTTTTGAAACATTTTATATTTATTTTATATATTCTGTGCCCTTTTCGAAACCTTTAGTTCATTCATTGGATTATGCTATAAAGCATTTTTCTAATGTTCACTGAATTTGAAAATGAAGCTGGATTTTAGGGAGCAAACCTAGATATTTTATATCAGCTAAGTCGATACTTGCTTATCAGGCTCAGCGTGTGTGATTTTGTTCAGCAGTAGGCCATTTGTGTCAGGCGGAGCTCATTTTAATTACATTTTTTTTTTCCACGCCATACTATAAATGGTGGAAATGATTCTTAACCATTGCAGTGTCAGCTCTGAATTTGGCGGAAGCTGATTTGCCCTCAGGCTTTGTCTTTTTTATCTATTTATTTATTTATTTCGCTGTGGATGCTAGTCTGTGACACTTAAGTTCCGGCCACAAGCAATGTTCTGTTGTCGGGTTGCAGTGTATGAAGCGTCTGTGTCTGGGTACAGGGGAGAAATCACAGCACTGTCAGTCTAGTGGTGCAGTAGAACCTGGTCACATGTTTGCTCTGTCCTTCAGCAGTTAAAGGTAACTTTTTTTTTTTTTTTTTTCTCCCCTCCCGGGAACAAGTCTTACCCCACAGTGATGACAATCACTGCTACTTCATTTAATATCTGGGGACGCATCAGCAGAATGGGGTGCTGAAAAGATTATTCTCAATACCAAATGTACCTCTTGGTTTGAGTAAAAGTGCATGGGCACTCAAACACAATTGCAGTGAAAACTGAAGTCTGTGATATTTAATCATCTTCTTTTTTCTTGTTATACTTAAATGTTAAAGTTTTAACCTCATAAAGAGCATCTAACCTGACACGGTAGTCATTTATAATTCTAATTATAATTCTAAAATATGCAAAAGCCTTCGGATTAAGAGATTAACGCCGCCTCCATGCTGTATAATCTTAGTGATTTTCATTGTCCAGAATCTGATAGAGCAGCAATACCCTCCGGTTTAAAAGACAAATGTGCATTTTTTGTAAATGGGGACGTTCAGGCATTATTGGCATCGTTGTTGGTTTTGTTGTCTTATTCCCCTTCGCTGTTACATGGTTACATGGTTACATGGTATTGAGTTTGAATTGAAAAATCTGTCCAATCTGAACGATTATATATTTTCTCCATGTAGTCCTTTATTCCACCTAGCGAACTTCTGCAATTTATATTTGCAGCATGAACTTCAAAGAAGTCATTACCTCCGTTAATTTTGTGTCCTGTTAATGTTATGCTTAACTATGAAAACTTAAGCCAGAAAATCAACATCCGTAATAATTACGGACGAGCCGCCTTGTATTTTGCTTCCAAGAGCTCTACATGTAATTCGACAGTCCGCACTTAACTAAATAGAAGAAGCTCCAATGAGACTCCCCCCCCCACCAGATGGCAGGCTGTGATTGGCTGGGAGAATGGAAGCAGACTGAATGATGCAGTCTGGAAAGCCAATGATGGCTCAGTAGGTAGGACTGAAGAACCAAGCCCGCCAGCCCCGTCACTCTCTGAGCCGAGCTTGGACAGCTCCAGCACAGGTGGTAGCAATGGGAAGAGGGTACATTTTGCTAGGAGGAAACAAGCCCCCCACCTTTGTGGCTGTTGTGGAATGGCTGTGACAGACAGGGCTGGGAGGCCTCCTCTTTAGGCTGTTGACCCAATAGGCTTTATCCGGAGGGGGAACATAGGAAATCTCACAGTGGGCTTTTGGGAATCTATTCTTTCCAGTTCTGTGGCCAGCCTTGTGGCCAGCCGCTCTATGAGGCAATAAACTTTACTTATGCCACATTGTGCCACCTCAAGCTGTTGTTTTCAAACAATCATTTATTTCATTCTGTTTCCTGATTCCTTCCTCAACGTTATATATTAAATATTGCTCACTTTAACTCTAACCTAAGTAATCATTTTTCCAAACTCAGTTTTGTGATATTATTTTAGTGTCAAATTTTTAAGTGTTGCGTTTAGAGTAGTCCATACCTTTCAAAGTATGTTTTATTACAACTTTTTAGCTACACACATATATATATATATATATATATATATAATTGATTATAAACAAACCAGGAGATGATGAAAATAAAGAAATAAAATCGGCAGAGGAATTGTAGAGATTAACTTGTTGTAGATGGAGCTCAAACTCGTCTCACGTGCCTTGTTCTGATCTTATATCTACACGGATTTGTTCTTCTGAGACGACCATAAGCCTGAGAGCTCCAGCGTGTCTTTTCTGAACAGTTTGTAACCTTCAGATTCCGCTAAACATAATTCTGATAATCTGATTAATTCTGATATTACTTTAAGCTTCTTTTGCCAGAAGCAAGCACAAGAGTTACATCGACAATCGACCTAGATGTGACAGAATATTTTTGGGACGAGTCAGTGAAGTATATTCTATAATAATAAGCAGCATGAAGCTATGGTCAGCAGGTATCGGCGTAAGATATGATCAGAAAACCAAATGGTAAATGTTGTGCATTGTTGCATCGTTAATGACATGCTACACAGTACAGTAACATAGCAGGACTGTACACCATATTTGAAACATTAAAGAAAGACACAATTACCAACTTTGTACAAACAGAATGAAGAATAACTATGCAGAAAATAAACTTAAAACTGCACAGTGATAGCATGAATTCATCTATACAAGCAGTGATTTATGTTGTTGATGAAATGTTTTAGCTCTGTTGGATATGGAAAACATCTAATGTTTAAAACAACATTACTCATTAATTAAAACATAAGGCTACCTAAGATAAAATGTTTTATCAAAATAATATCATCCATTTTTAGTGAGTAATGTAACTATTTCCAGCACATAGTACTTTGTGTAAAAATGTATATCGCCATAAAAAAGATAAGTAAAATGTAATATGTATTAGCATAATAACTTTTTGCTTAATTTAGTCGTGTCAATAATAGTTTTCGATTTGCTATAGATGTGGATAATTCTTTTTTGCTCATTTTTATTTCTTAGCTTAATCTGCCTTTACTGTATTTGTCATTTTGGACTGGCAACACTAACTTTGTGATCGGCTGCATAGTAAAACGTACATAATCGTTTTCCCCCTGGATTCTCCCTGGTTGCGAGAAAGACAGACATATTTAAAGCTTACGTCTCGTCCCCCTTAAGAGAGAAGCTTTTGGAAGCACCTTGCATTTCCCGGTGGAGCACGGCATGGCCGTGTGTGCAGCACATGTCCTGAACAGGCCGGGATTTCACAGCCATACATTATGACAGTTTGTACATCTCCACATCCGGCTCTTCGTTAATACATGCAGTTCAGCTGTTTAATATTTGCCGTGTTTTACCGTGACATTGGCGTCTGAGTTACAGGCATGGAACAGACCTGGGGGGCAGGCATTAGGGGTCACTCATGACAAGTATAATGAAAAGCAGACTTTGGAGGCAATGCAGACAGTGCTGCAGATTGGAGTGCAGCTGAGCGTATAGTGCAGTTTCATAGTTTATTGGGGCCCGGGATTAAATCTGGGATGAAATCCATGATTCATGGTGTCCGTCATCACAGCTGATTCATCCAGACTTCAGAGAGCGAGCACCTCTGTATCGCACTGGGGGAGAGGTGACCAGCAACTGGGGCAGGCAGTACATGACACGCCGTCATATTTAACACTGCGAAAAGACAGTCTAACAAATGTCTGAATAACACATGACCCCTGCGTGCGACAGAAAGGCAGGCGGCAGCATTCAAGGTGGAATTTTGGCCTGAACATCTACCATCTAGGTACAGTCTGTACAAGTAAATATACAGGTGCGTGCAGCATAACTAACAATCACTTGCAACAAAAACTACTGAAAAAGCAGACAGTAGTTTAGACTTATCGGATGTGGTCCATACTGTGGATTAATCACCATATTCTTTTGTGTTTATTGGAGAGATGGTGATTTCGGTGATGTCGAAGTAACACATCTGACGTTTTTCATCTTTGTCGTCCTTTACTTAAGGTAAACAGGTCATCCATCCCAACCAGGTCCAGGTTGTTCAAGAAGAATTTTCTCCAAGTGCTGAGCGAGTCAAGTGGGCTGAAGACCTAATAGCTGCTTTTGAAGAGCACCAGAAATTAGGGAAGGTACCCCAGATCCTTTTCATCACACTTTGCCGTTCGTTCGAGGAGATTTTAATGCCACGTTTTCATGCATATCCAAAAATGTAATATTCTCCTGCAAATAAACAGCAGCCCAAAGCTTTGAGTTTTTTTTTTTTTTTTTTTTTTGTAAGATGGGAAAAGAAAATTAAGTGTCCAATATTATTGTTCCTAATTTAGTGCATCATTGCATCTTGTGTTTTCTGCTCTGTGGGCTATTGCTATTTAGATAGTACGGTGGTAATACACAATCTGTTTATACCTTGCTGCCAGTAATTTTTACACTAACAATAGCCTGAAGGAGAGACAGTAGCCGCCACTCGCTTGTTTCATTAACAGAAAGGTTGAAGTGAAGCCATCCTTCTTTGTTTTGTTTTTTTTTTCCCCCCATTGTGTTTCATTTGAATTGTAACGCTTGTATCATTCACACTTCAAGTAAGTTATTCGTATGCCATGAAAAATAGGCACTGGGATGTTCTGGATCAGGGCTCGTAAGCATTTCGTTTTACTTCTCAAGCTAATTTCCCCAATTTTTACCGCAGATGGTACGGAAGCTCCGCTGGGGGCTTCTAAAGCATTACGGGCTTGGCTCATTGATCAAAATTATTTGGCTCAGTGAAGTATTTTATTCATCAGCTGACGAAAAGTTTCTCATTAAAATCATCAACTTCCCATTTTTCACTCACGAACCAGAATGCTATTTTGCCATTTCTGTTTTCTGTTTAACCTCAACGAAAGGACCTTTGTTTGCTGACGTATTTGAATTGCTGCAAATTTGCTAATTCACGCAAAATCTCTCTCACTTCCCCCCCAGGGTGCCTTTACTTTCCGAGGCAGTATGATCGACATGCCCTTACTGAAGCAGGCGCAAAACGTCGTCACATTGGCTGCAGCTGTCCCAAACAAGTGACCATGCCAGCAAGAAACACTACTTTAAGCTGTGTTTTTTCTGAAAAAAAATTGTGTACATAAAAATATCATCTGTTGAAAATGATAGCCTCTTAGCTTGTGTTGTATCAATGAACGACAGAAGACAGGAGAATATATTTGGAGGTTTAGTCGTCCATTCTCCCCCCCACACCCATGACACCCCCTGTATTTAGAAACCAATCAGCCTGGCTTCTTCGTTCTCATGTAGCCACTGGGGCTGGTGCAGCGGGGTGGGGTATTGTGGGGCTGCAGGGAAGAGGACCGTGGTAGTGGTGGGGGTGTATGGGTCGATAAAGCCAGCAGCGTGGAAGCCTCTGTCTCCTGCCCTCCCCAAAATTTGAGGGGTGGTGTGGGTGTGGGATCGGTCTCCCATGGCCAGGATTCGGGTCGCTCGGCAAAAGGGTAAACAAACAGAACAGGCCGCACTTGTTCCGCCATTCAACCGTGCTCCGCCGCCAAAAAGCCCAGGGCCTCACCGAGCAGCAACAGGTCAAAGTTCCGCCTGCCAAAGAGCCTCAATGAATTTTCCAAAACCAACAATCTGAGATTTTGTTTCGGCCCCACACTAAATCATGGGCCTTTGTGTGTGGACTGTGAGCCAGTGTTCTTGATGAAGAGGGAAATGAATTCCTTTAAACTGGGCGCTCACCCCGGGCAGACCTGCCCAGCAGTGCGGCTGCTTCACGCACACACACACACACACACACACCGCAGGATCAGTGGCTGACGCTGCGCTTGCCCTCTCAATAAAGCCCACTTCCACACTTGTTGTTTTTCTCTCTTTTCTTTCCTGCTCCCTCTTCCTGTCCGCAATTGACATCTGATTGTAGGAAAGTCTGTTCTAGAAGATTGACTTCTGATTGGTCTCTAATGTAAAAAGAAGCAATTTTAAATATCAGATAATAACATATGACTGGGCTGAAAACAGATTCAAAGAGTTGAATTTACATCTATACATTTGCTTAGAATGTTCATCTTTATTATGAATATTATTATTGTTGATGTTGTTGGCTAATTACTGAATTATCATTACATCTGCCTTCATAAATCTCACTGTCAAAGCCTTAAGATGACTGTGTGGATTATGAATTTTTAACAAAAGAGTTGGCGGCAGCAATGAGAAGCACTAAATAAGTCAGAGTGGGTTTTTCATGATCAATTTTTGCCTGTGAAATGTGCTGAAGGCTGCTCTGCATCAGGCAAACGCCAGACAGAAAGATCACACCAACTGCTGCGCCCAGCAGCCTAACAATAAGATGGCTTTTTGGCATTGAGCCAGAGAATTGTTTTTCCTCCCAGTTTTTGCCTTTTGCTGTCATTTATTTTATAATTTGTTACTGGGTCGGCCAATCCCACTTTCTATCTGCTGCCATGGCTTCCAATGGGCAAACTGGAAAATGGTCTTTGCGCCAGGGACCGTTTTCACGCGAGAGAGAAAACGCCCTCCAAAGTTGCCACAGAGCCGCCTCTGAATATGTAAGTGCGTTTCTGATCGAGCGTGCGGTACGTTACGCGCAGAAGCCAAATCGGGGGCTCTGCGCACTCGCGCACGCCGCATGGCCAGTGACGGCACATAATCCAAGCGTGTCTGTCACAAGGTGCTAGGAAGAGCAGACACCGCTCCCTGTCACCTTGCAGTGTAAATAATGCAGAACAGGTGTTCATTCAGTGGACGAGGCACAATCTCAATAGTGCACACCACACAGAGGTCAATCTCATCTACAATTTACCTGAAGATGGTATCCTAAGCTCATGACCTTACTCTACTGGTTGTCACGTTTTGGGTTGGGCAGTTTGGTCGTTAAAGGTTATTGTAAATATTTAAAGTTCAAAACGATTTAGTTTAAAATCATATCCAAATGTATTTACGTTGGCAAACTCAGTAATACATAGATAAATGGTTTGCAGGTGTCATCAAAGTACCTGATTCCCATCCTTACATTTTGAGGTAAATGTGTGATCCGTTACGTGGACGGTGGCCGAAAATATCACTAAACCTTACAGCAACACAATAGTGAATTTAGTTTGTTTAAATGTTCCCGTTCAATGGCTTGATTGGTTGAGTGCGATTGATTACATTTAATTGTGAGCACGGTTACATGTATTTCTGCGTTGTCACAAATCTGACATAATCTTCTCAAATAGCACAGTAGATTGGTTTAAATACAATTTAGTTGCAGTCCCAAAGAGGGTAAATTACAATTAACACGATTATAATCTTACAAAAACTTCACGGGATTCAATAAGGTGATGGAGACCATTCCCGTAGTCGTTGTGTCTCGAGATAGCTATAATAAATTATCGGGTACAATTCAGCGGAGAAAATGTGTGTATGCAAAACACCGTCGGAAGAAGATTAAATTGAAATGCTTTGCATAATTTTTTCATTAATCTCAATAGGACCCGTGTGGTAAAGATGGTTTTATTCCCTTAATTTCCCGCCCGGGGGTTTTCTAAATAATGTCTTCATTGTTTTACTGGAGAGCTATTGACAATTTCTGACAACCTAATTCTAGCAAAGTATTTTCCAGTACAATAAAATCTGTCGCTAGTATTATAAACCAGGGGTACTAAAATATACGTAGTTAATAACCTAGGCTAATAGGCCTACTGACAGTGTGTAAGGGAACACATCGATATCCTACCAACTTTGGGAGGACAGAATAGTGTATCTATTATGTACTTATAATGTGATCGAAAGACTTTTCAGCATTTTCAGAAATGGTATGAACACCGTATTTTCATTCAGTTAGCACCTCTAACGAAGGCATAAAATTGGAACACTAAAGTTCCTTGCGCTGTCTAAGTGTTTTTTATGTTGATTCCTTTCTGTTGTATTTGGTGACCGATTATGAATAAGATCTTCAATGGTGACATAGTATGCCATATGCTAGTCTGCATAGGCTATATAATAATAATAAAAAAATCTTTCTTTAAGAAAAACTGAATTTTGAAAACAATTAATTTTTGACAATAATGAGATTTATGAACTGAACTTTTTTGAGTTTTTTATCCAATAAAATAAAAGAATCGCGCCAAATATTACCAATGAGCAAGAATAGTGCTGCGATTGTGGTTTTTAATTGTCTTCTTTTGCAAATTGCTAACTGCAATTAAATTTGTGTCATATTGAACTTTTTTCTCTTTTTTTAACAAAACGGATTGCCATGATATTTA
>JAODKF010000001.1:43339863-43380343 GCA_026779585.1 Mormyrus proboscirostris | reverse complement strand
TATATATACAGAGAGAACGTGACATTTGATATGGTTAATAAATAAATAAAACAATGGAATGTTCTATCAAATAACACTGAAATTGAAATATTGATGGGATATTGATGTTTGTTAATTGTCATTAAATATATTTCAAAATAATTGCGATAGGCCTACATGTATCTGTGTAAATGCTTTTTAAATATATGATTAATAACATTGGATTCATGGTCATTTGCCCAAATGCTTGCAATAATACATTTTACATATAATCTTTATTAGTCAAGTATGATACATACATTTTAAAAAGGAATATATGTTACACTGCGCTTAATCGTTGAGTCAATCTACGAATTACAGCGCAATATCCTGAAAAGTTGACTGTCTGTTTGGGCGTCATTTCCATGACTAGTGAAGTGATCTTGCGCTGGACTGGTGTGTGTTTTACTGAAAGATAATGCCTCTTCAATGGAGAACGTCTTGTGAAGTTTGCAGAATTGGGACGATGCTTTTCTGTGCCCTTGATAGTTTGAACTGACACTTACTTAAATGGAGGCAGATCAAAGGCCGCAGCGTCTCCCCGCGGACCCCACTAAACCCCAGTCCTTTTGTGTGTTGTTGCTAGGAGTCTAGTAAACTAAGGAAGATTGTCAGGGGCATGTTAATCAGACTCGTTACAGTGTGACAAAGTCTCCCCAACTTTTCATTTTTACTATGTTTTCAACCCCCTGCACCTGCGGTTATATTGCTTGTCTGCTCTAAGATCCTTTAATAAACTCCATAACTTTGGGGGCGAAAAGACTTAACGTTTGTTTACTTAGTAGCGCATTTCTCAGATTCCGACTAATTCCGCCTTTTCAGGATATTTATATGTTATTATTAAAGATTATTGTTTTCCTATGTCTCTTTCATAAACTGACATCTTATAATTATGTGAAAACATAATCGTTTACGGAGATTAAAATCAGTTCCCCTGAAAGAAGCGCTTCTGTCATTTCTTCTGCAAACTTTTTTCATTTTTTTTGTTCTTTTACAATCTCAACATTGGATAAGGAATGCATAAACATTAATGTTGGCCTTAGTTATTTAATTTTACAAATGTCTGTTTAGATTTTTTACACCAAGGCTTATATATTAGAACGCTTGCTATTATTGGTGATCGGTTATCAACTTCTCGATGCAACGAATGCTTGTTTTATGTATTATTGCGTCAGTTTAATTTTTTTTCAAATACAATTTTATCGTCTTTTCTTATTTGCCAGGTTTTCTAATAGGATAGTTATCAGGTTGTTAATCTTTAGGGAAATGTTTAGAAAACATTTTTTAAAACGAAACCATATTTTTTTTTTTTTGTTTTGTATCCTGTTCCGCGAAGATGTTCTGGGCACAAATCGTAAAAACACACTTGTCCATGTAGCAAGAATATTTAATGCGATTTATTACGCATATTGTTTTATCATATTCGTCCAACTTTCTGGTATTCTCCACAAGTGAAACCTTGCACTTACCGCGACGTTTAAACCAAGACCAAAGGTATTTTATCCTTCACGCTTAAAGAGATTGCTGTAAAAAATCGCTTGTTCGGCGTATGTATGTATAGTTTGATATTCGATTACTTTTATCTCCAGGTTACACTGAAGTAAAACCGCACACTTGAGTGACTTCTGGATTTAGAAGATGCGTATGTTACTATAACAATGATTTATGTGTACAAGCAGCCCATTTTGCACGATTGCAATGTTAAAGTATAATTTATCATATATGCTTTCCGAAGGATTATAAAATAGTCTCACAGCCTTACACTAAATTTATGGTACTGGGGGAAAACGAATCATTGTTCATTATCTTTGTTCTTATTAGAAACAAATTAAAACAATGCCATCTTTTGTAGGCAGCGATAAAATAAATACATTATCGAATAAGAGGTACCTTGCTGGGAGATTTGCCATTTCTGCTCAGCTTCTGCTACCTCTCCTACTGACATTTTAATGATCCCTGAAAGGCGCAGGCGCCTTCAGTTCAAAAGTTTGCCGGCGGATGCCGTCAAAACTGAGAGAAAGGGGTATGTATGCTTTCAAGCCCCCATTTATAGCTGCCTGGTTGTTAGAGATGATTAGGCTACAGCTTTGCACACCGAGGGTAATGCGTGAGCAACATTTCAGACAAAGCACGGCGCTTGCAAACGCTTTACACAGATTCCTTAGACAGGCGTAGTAAAAAACGCTGCCCTACATTGAATGTCAATTGAAGGTGACTATCGCGTTATAAAATATCTTCTATATATATTTTTACGTCTCCATTTTTTTTTTACACCAGCGGGGTAGCAATTTCCATGCGGAAAATTTTAATGAAATGCAGAACTGCGCTTTTAGCAGTGCCGTTTACAGAATTACAAAATTAACTTGTGAGTCCGGGATCAATCAGTTTCATGCCTTTCAAAAACGTTTCAACGTGACTGGTAGCGTATAGTGTTACTTCAGTCACGTTAAATGTGAGGTAAAATGAATGAATGCTGATTTGCCTGTAACTAATAATGTAATGTAAAATATGTATGGCTGTTTAAATTATCATTCAAGCCGGCCTTCATTTAACAGAATAAACAACCTTTTCTGTCACATAAGAGATCTCAGACGTTCTATAAATTGTGTTTTCCCCAAAAAAATGTACCTGCATTTCTTTTAATTATTTCCCCCCCCCAAAATTTGGTGCATTATACAGTCAATTAAGTTTTATATGATGAACTTATTAATATTAATACAATGGTTGTTGAAAGACCAGTATATTGGGGATGTAGCACCCGTTAAGTGCTCTTATTATATATTTTATCCTTTTTTTTCAATCATCAGGCCCTATCATATGTTTGGGTGTCCCTGTTCTAATATAAACACAGAAGAAACACACAAAATATAAAACGTGCTATGTGCTTATAGTGTATATTAGTAATTGTTGCACCATTTATGTTAAATATGGCAGTGGCAAAAAGATGATCTTGACCTTATTTTAAAATAATCTTTAAATGCACTTTGTTGTGCTGTTGCTATATGTCTCATTGATACTGCTGTGGATCAAGACTCACAAGAATATGTCTTATAATGTGGTACGGCTGCATAGGCGGTCTTTCAACTTTAATAATTGATACTGGAATGGGAATAGGGTTAGGAACGCTGAATATAAAACACATTGCATTGAACTTTAAACTGAACCTAAAATTATAGACAGCACTAATGAATACTGAACTGTTACTAAATATAATTCATAGACAAGTTTGTTTTTTTTGTGCTTTGTCGTGAGTGAAAAACAGATAGATTTTAATATTGATTTTATTCAAAGGACTGTCTTTGGCTGTGTGTCTTGGAGCTGCTCTCCTAGTTTACTCAATAGTCAAATTCTCCTCACTGCACTTTGTTTAATACTTAAAAGTGGCAGGTGCCTGGTGGCATTTTCACTTTTCAATCTATAATTGGCAATAAATGTCTGTGAAATAAATTTTTAAACAAAGACTGACGCTAGTCGTGGTTCAGGACACTGGGCTGAAGGTTTCTAGTCCAAATCCCAGTAGGGGCCATAGACAGGTGCTTAACCTGAATTGACATAAACATCACCGTTATTAAAATATCCATCCATGTTTAAATGGGTAAGCAACTAAACGTAAATTAGCATACTGTGGCACATTGATGTTTGCTATAAGAGCAATTTGTAAGTGTCTAAATATATAGCTGGGCAACTGGCTAATAAACTATAATCATGACTATTTAAATTCTTCACTGTTTTATAATGAAAAAGGCAAATCTAAATACTGACTAACTGTATTTTCTGACAGATGTAATGGAGGCCAGCTTGGGACAGTTATGTTGTCACACACTGCCACAAACTCCTTGTGCAACTTACACTTGCTGACATTGGAGAAGTATTTGCTGTGGACTTTACTCACACATACTAATTTGCAACACTGATTTCATTAAACCCACATTGTACATCAAATGTCTAGGCATGACATACACTAGTGGCCAAAACTGAGGAAGTACCTGGCACTTTTGGCATTATGCTTTAAAAAGTACCTCACGAATAGTGGCAATAACGTTTATAAACACTCAAAGAATGTTGCAAATACAGATTAGACGATGAAATAAGTAACTGACGCAACAGTTAAATGAAGTTGTGCAATCTCTAAAAATTAGAAGTGTTTCCACTAGTGTAGACTGTAGTTTAGTTGGCCTTGTTTTTTAGACATTTATACCACTGGCATGTCTGATATTTGTATGCCGACCTTTTTCCACAAATGTAAACATATGGTCAGTAAGCGAATGCATTAATATTCTGTGTATAGTCAATATTAAAGCAGTATATGGCCTGGTTGATTTTAATTTTCAGTTACTGTGAATATGTTGAACATGGTGGTTCTGAACTGCAAAGCTACATCTCTAAGACTCAATTAACATTAATTGAAAGCACAACAATAAGAATACAATTTACAGGTAACCAAAGCAAATTTTAGAGAGCACATCAACTTTAGTCGAAACTGAATAAAATAAAATGCATATATACAGAAAACTTTTCTGCTCAACAAAAAATGGAAATAACAGATTCAATATTGCAAACTGGTACATATTGTTGAATGAATAAACTATGTTATCAATCATTATTTGGTAATGGGAAGTAGAGAGACAGAACTGTGGAATGGTAAAGCTGTAACATTGTTCATATTGACAGCATAAAGATTACTGAGATGAAATTTTTGGCTGAATGGATATTATAACAATTGATACTTTTTTCCTTATGCTCATTAGTTCATATAGTTGAATAAAGATTAACAATGTTTGTATAACTCATTTTGTCCAGGAGAGATGCTAACTCAGATGTAATGAGGACAATCAAGGAACTGATATTTAAGACATTCGATTACCACTGATACATAGAATAATCCCAGTAAAGTGTTTTGTTGTAAATCTACATCCACCCTATTAATTTCTCAGATACAATGTTTCATGATTATCAGGAACATATAGGTTGCTTTCCATTGTACAGTCAGAGCAAGTTTCCCAATCTCTCTTCAACCGCTAACAACTTCAGCATTGGGGAGTGAGATAAAACCGGTTGCATTTATAATCACTTTAAACTTAACGTTTAATCTTCTACAGTGTTCAGACCTTGTTTTCTGAATAGCTAATTTGTATTTTTAAAAGTATTATTGTTTTGACCATCGTTCTTGAAGACCACAGAATCAAAGTTCCTGTCCTTCTAGTTCAGCCAAACCTGTCGGTTTATACTCACCCTCCCCCCAAATACAAATATTCAATTTCTGAACTTCAGATCTGATAGGAATGTCATCGCATGCCACCTGCCTCTTTTTTCCAGATTGTTTTTACAGCTGTAAACGTTCATTCCAAACATGTCCTGTAACTGCTTGAAATCCTGGCTTTGAAGATATAGCTCCTTATACTCTTTTAATTTTTCAGTATCTAAGCTTATGCAAATCTTACCTATTCTCTGAGAACCCCTTATCAACAAATATGATATATAGGCCAGTGATGTCCATTAGCAGGATTATTTACACCGTCAAGTCTCCTGGTCCACTTTCTTTACAGATGTGGACAAAATCTGGCTTAATCGTGGGTGTCCCGTCAGTAAAAATGAATTCTCTGTTTTCCCTGGCGGTTGCAGTGATCTGGCCGCTCACAAAGTGTGAGCACATTTTGCAGTGCCATATGTTATGTTGCATCAGAATTGAAGATGTGTCCTTTCCGATATCACAAATCTAGTATCTAAGTATGTATGAACATAGGTACTTGATCACTAGATTACTCTTTTTCACGTTAAACACCTTGATCTTGGGTACAACAGCAAGATGCTACTTTTATTCTACTATGCTACCTAAAACTTAATTACCTTAATTTGTTTTGACATGGCTGATGGTCGTCGTTTTTGTGATCATATGTAAATAAAATTTAGCTAAATAAAAGCAGCAATGCTTACACAGCTTAAAACTGTTGATTAGAGCAGGAATCAAATCCCCAAACACTCTGCAGTCTATTGCCAACTATTCACCACTGAGAAGCACATTTTTATGACTAATGAAAGTCAAGTTGAAATATAGAACAGAAGGATTGTGATGAGATTTTGTTTTTCTAGATAGTGTGATGGTCATTTTGGCTGATGTTTTCCTCACTATACTACTATTATTTCATATTTTGATTGCATGGCTACAAGTGCCCAAGACGATTTGAAGGGCCATCCAACATTCTTCAGTGCATTAACTCACTCCTGGCACTATCCTTTGTGAGGCTCTTACGACAGGCAGTTATTTTAGTGCCTAAAATCATGTGACATGGAATAGAGAGCTAACTACACAAAAGACTAAGACCCCATGTTCTAATAAAAAGAAATGTGCAAAAAGTAAGCTGGCCGTTAGTATCTGCGAAGATGAGTATATCACCGGCTTCAAATCCAGGGCAAACTCCAAAGCGGAACTTTTGAATCCGCTGCACTTGAGTAGAAGGATCTATTACCTACACTGTGGTCTTTGCACAAATGCGTGCAGCTTCCCGAGTCGTTGTTATGACATCATCGTAGTTAATCCTATTAAAGAGATCACCAAGATTTGGAGTACAGAAACTTATTAGGCACATTTTTACGTTGCTGACTCTTCCTTCATTTCGAAGCATAGATTTCAAATTCTTGCCTTTTGTCTCGCTGTTTTAGTTAAAATAAAGCATCATTCTACTATTTTTCAGTGCAATAACTGCTGTATGTAGTTTGTTGACTTGATAATACAGTTCTGCTACTTATTTCTGTATTTGGTATTTATCAAAATGTATTGAAATATGCAGTCTAAGCTAAATTATGAAGTAATTATATCCATAATTCTTTCCATAAACTTAATTCAGATGCCAAATTCAATTATATGTGTCGATAATGAATCAAAGAAATTTCTTTTTTTTGAGAAAAAGGTCAGAAAAATCTGAATTTATGGTGTATTTAAGGTTATTTTTTTTGTTAAAATGCAAACTAATTAAAATCGAGTTTCGAATCGTTACCCAAAGAGAAAAGATTCTTTTAAAGATACATTCATATATTATCAAAAACATATGAACAGGTATTTTGTACGCATTTGTTCTTTTATGCGAAGGGTAACAGGTGGTATCTAGTCTGAACCCCAAATGTATTTATCCCTGCTAGTGATCTGTTGTCTGCTATTTGAAATGCTGCTATTAGTCCTCGGTTTAAAATGTTCAAAAAGACAATTATATTTAAGCATTCATTTTCGGTTTAAATATCGAAACGTTTAATGGCGCTGTCCCATTTTCTGTCCATAACAACATATATCAAATTTGTTTTAGTAGTCTGTGGTTTGCACACGTTTTTTTCGATAGCCTTAAAAGATGGACCATGCATTGTGATTTTTATCATTTAACCAACCATAGCACCTCATATAATATTTGCCGATTTTTAAAGAAATAACACATGTATAACATATATCGTAATATACTTGTTACATCTGTGAAATGAATAGCTCCTTATAATAATTTGTTTTCAACTTAATATTTAATTAACTTTTATTAACTTAATATTAATACTGGAATGTGTAATGCTGTTTAATCGTGTTTTAACGATATGTCCTCCGCATAATTTCTTCAGTACACATGGCTTACTTAGAAGTGGTTAAACGTACCTCAATTTTAAAAAGCAATTGCCATATTTATTGTTTTCTTTTAAGCTTTTCAACTTTTTTCTCGTCTTTTCTCAGAGTATTGCTTGTATGGTGCAGAGAAAGAAATAAATGCACGATAAATTAACGTATAATAACTTGACCATTTTAATCGGAATTATTTCTGATTTCTCTTCGACGGCACTTGATGAAAGTCATTCGATGTGCTTCTAAAGTAAAAGCAGCTCTACATGTATATTTGGCTTCTGTAAGCCGTTGTCCTTAACGAAAGCGAAGCGTCCCAGTTTTAGCTGTAGAGTACATTTTCAGTAGAGTCTGTTTAAACCACTCCCGTGTGAGAATCATCGCTATTGAAGTGAATTGCAAGAGGGAACTGGTAAGACATTAAATTAATGACCCACCATTTATTAGCCATTGAAAATGTAGACAACTATAAACCATAGTTTGTGACGTGGACAATATGTCACCTAGAAATGAGCCCTCTTCCGCAAGTAAACTTTCAGTTTATGTTTTTTTCCATTAACATTTTTGTCATCGTTCAGTCATATATCATTTTTTTCAGTTTGCACATTTTGTCATTTGTCAGTGATTTGTTATACAACCGACTTCGAATATTAAGTATAGCCATTTAACCATTTTATTTCATATCTATTTTACATGTTCATGGTGAAGCTGTTTAATTCGTGTGCTCTACAGCATCATGTTTTCTCCGTGGGCTTTTAACCTGAAAAGTTTTGTGGGCTTTTAACTTCAGCCTCCTCACGTAACCTGTTGTGCACAATGCGCACAACGTCAGCAACATGTTTTAGCACGAAACCAACGCCAGTATGTCTCCCATGTTTCCGGTTAGTTGATGGTATCCTATTCAAAGTTGAGCTCGTGACAGATTGCTCCAGGTAAAAGAACTGCTTTCCTCTGCGATGCTGCGCAGCCGACTGGATTAGCAGATGGAGCAATGAAGAGTACTTTGAGAGGTTGCCCCGAAGTCTGAAGGCTTTACACTGATAGGTTGAGCCAGACTTGCCCTTCAGTTACACCCCCTGCGGTGGCTGCATGGCCCCTTGGCACATTATTTCAATTATATGGTTTTTTATTGTTTTTTTCTACAGATTCTTAAGCACAGCATAGAAAAAAAATCTTAATATTATAATAATAGTAAGTTCCGTGCTATAGTTGAATGCTTCAATTCACATTTTATAAATCTGACCCCCCCAAACCCCCTCCCCGCCTTTGGCAGGCTTTCAGGAACCCTTCAAGCTGATCATAAACAGTTGTTAACATCCGCCTATAAATCAAATACTTTGGAAATGTGACCTTGAAAGATTTTGAGCTGAAACTATACATTAATATGAAAAAGGTATTTAATGTTGAAATCTATGGCTTCATTCAGCAATGCTCTGGGAATGAACTTATATATGACATCACCTGCTCAGCTTAACTGCAGATAGAACAGGCTACTATCAAAATGTTTCTATACGTACTGTTTATCTAATAGAGCGTGTGCTTATCTGCTACTGCATCACAATTGGCTCAGATACACTAATGTAATTAAATGAAATGAGATGGTGATTCTTTGTCAATTCACTGGCACTGGCATGCTGATCCCTAAACCACATTGTTCTCAGAGACAACTTTATAAAGTAAAGCTGATTCATAAATGCAAACGTCTAAATGGCAAAAAAAAAATGCTACAAAGAAACACTTGATTCATATCAGACAAACTTACGGATGTTGGTGCCATTGGCCTTGGGTTGGAGGGACTGCCAACTTCATTTACCTACACTGTAACAGTCTAAACAAGACAACCTACCAGGTTTACTATGCCAGTATCTGTGTAAACTTTTGATTTATTCACATTAATTGTATACAAAAGCATGCCAATGGGAAGGAACTGGAATTCCATAATTTGTATTCTTGAAGAATAACAATTCCTTTTTGTTTCAATTAATGTGGGATGAACAGCGGAGAGTGGAAGATGATCATCAGCATAAACAGCAAATTGTAAATGGACAATCTCATTTTAGTCAATGACATGCGTGGATCTATTTGAGATCTTGGAAACTATTCTTAAAATACCTGGGAAACTGGGGGAAAGTCACAAGTATCAGGTCACCATGGCATAGAGGTACATTTTCCTTTTTCTTCGCAGTCCCCACTTGTTTCGGGATTTTAGGTCCCATTGAAGAACAGGCTATTGGCTGTTTGGGCCAAACCCTGCGGATTGGCCCACAGTATAAGTGTCTCTCAATGTGAGGTCATTCAAACACTTCATCACAACAGCCTCTGCTTAAGCAGCGCTCGCGAAGGGTGACCTCTGTCCCTTCACCTGTGATGATGAGCGTTGACGGCCAATTTGTGTTCAAACCAGGGAGTGTCTACGCTTTCGTCATAACCAATTCTGCCTTCTACCCCTCCAGCTGTGAGAGAGTAAATGCATCATGCCGAACACTGACCTTTCCTCCAAAGAGCAGCGCTGCACCCAGAGCAAAACCTCTGATGGATGAATTATGGTCCAACAGAAATTGAATCTTAATGCCTTAAACCCACACAGTTGATCTCTAGAAGAAGATGGGACCATGAGGTAATGCCAAATGCCATTCGAAAGTGGCATTTCTCGTTGGCAAAATAGTAAAAGCGCATCCGAAGGAAAATCAGATGAGAATGTGAGAAGACAGTAACAATAATCCAATTAAATCTAAATGATTTCATTTGATGCGTTTTTGAAAACATATCTACTGTACTATGCAATCATTTTAACAAAATTATCACGTAAATAAAAGAAAGCTATTAAAATAAAATATAGGGCAACGATGCAGCGCTGAAAAGAGGGTCATAGGCATGTCTGCTTCATCTTTGCGCCCAACGCGAGGTGGCAAAATCGAGGTGGAACAAATGAGAACCACATGCACAACCAAATAAGGAGTCTTGGGACATCGCTGCTGATGACTCTCTTGACAGGGTAATGCCTATCCGCAAAAAAATAGTTAAGACAACGACACCACCCAGGAGTGATGTCATTCGAACGCAAGAGCAGATGATGCCCTCACAGCCACTACATTTCCTGGAGACCCGACCATCAATGCTGAAACCTTTAAACATGCATTTGTCAAACACATGGAGGCCAGTGAGGTCTTCATGCGGCTCTGCAATGTTTACTTTGGGATCCATGCACTGCACGCCCAGGATCTGGCGTACCTGCTTGTGTGATTGTCCGCAGATGACCTTGCTCTCAACACCTAGTGTCTTGGAAACATTCCCAGTCCTGTGGATCTGACTTTGGCCCTCCACCAAATTTGTATACCCACAGATGTTATATAGTAGCCTGGCATTATGTTGGTTTCTCTGCAATTCTAGGAGACAGATACATCTAATGCATCTGTTTCCCATATGATGGATTTCCAAGTGTCTTCTTGCATTTATGTTAAATGGCATGTGCACAGAATGCCCCAAACCAGCATGCAATAGCCAAGAGAGAAATTAAGCAAAAGTGACAATGTTGAGATAATCATTTTAGAAATCCAGTTGTATATACTTCATTGCAAATATTACATTTTTACAACCATAATGATATTACTAGGTAATGCAACATGCTTCTAATTTCAAAATACTTTCATCTGTAAATCCGCTTTTATAATAAAGAATTACAGACATGTGTGCATAAAACCGTCTTGTATACATGACATAAGAAATAACAATAATTCGACATTTGCTACCCTTATGTTTAGTAAAGATTATTTTTTCTAATATAGGTTTTCATTACCAGTCTGGCCGGGACCTGGTCAGACACGCCCACTTTTTCGTTTGTTTGTGAAAAGTACCTAAGCACTTCCCACTAATTTGACCCTGTATTTTCTTCTAGTAAAATAAAGGGATCATTAAAAAATGAATAACTTATCTGGACAACCTACTACTGGTGGGATCTTTGGCAAATGCAATAAATGATGTAATAAATTTTACTTGCACATTACTATGAATTACCTTTGTGGTCATAGAGGTTCTTTGCTAATTTCAACTTAATTATCAAGTTGCTGTTTGGCCACATTGTAAATCATCCTTCAACTGTTACTTCAGCAGTCAGCAGTCAGCTGTTACAATGAACTTGCCTGAAAATAGGTACTAAATAGGTTCCGAAAAAGCCTTGATGATTATATAAAAACAGCAGACTTTTGTATATTTGCGAGTATATGTTTATGTATAAAAAATATACATATACATACAGTGATGAAGCGCTGTTCAGTGTTATAAAACGTGATATTTGCAAAATCAATGCAGCGTTTTTATTAATAGCCGTGTTTAAAAGTCCAGCAACTTCGTAAAATTGTACAGCTTATTCTGACAGCGTGCCCGCTCAGCAGCAACTGAAATGAGTACACATTTTATGCTATAGTACTTCCTTAAACGTTCACACTTCACGTTTTCGGCAGCTGAAAATAATACCACAAGTAAAAACTCTTGTAGAACACAGAAAACCCAGCTGAGTTCGCTTCCTTATCGAGTTGCAAAAATCAAGCTTTTCACAGCTAATTACAAATAAATTATGATGTGTTCACTAAGTAATTGATTTAATGAAGTTCCTATGAAACTATTAAAACCGGGTATAGGTCAGGAGAGAGGCACCCCGGAGAGACCATTGTCTGACGTTTAGCTCCACCGATCTCTTCGGAAAAACATCGGGGCTAATAGGTGAACTCACAGCTGTTCGAACTGGACTCCAACAAGAAGAACGAGTCGTCCCTAAAACTTAAAAGGCAGTTTTATGTATTCACCCAGTCCAAATTTAATAAGGCACCAATCATTTTGTGACCCTAAATGTACAAATTCTTCACAAAGTTCATCCGTTCGTGACGTTAATATACAACACGACATCTATTTTGGACAGTAACAAATAACATTTTATTTCCAAATTTGTATCAGAAATTGTTGTAGAAAGAAAGTTTACAGATACTTACGGTGAGGTGTTTTGAGAAAGTTTCTGTGCACCTTTTGCGTTTCGGAAAGGAATCTTACAGGGCGGGTGTTGACCAGACAAGTACCGTGTCCAACTGCAACTGGATTGCATTTTTTTCTCACATATACAGGAAACTTAAGCTAGCCAGGTAGGGTGCTTGGAAGATTTTGGCAAAATGCCTGGATAGTGAAAATGTGCCCAGTTTTCCTTAGACTAGCATTTGGAGATAGGAAGGAGTCGGACTATGTTCATGCAGGCAGAAAGTTGAATCAAACGTATGATATCTGTTTTTCAGCGTCACCTGGTATGTTTCTCTGGGGGACTTTTCAGGAAATGCTTTTGTCTGTGTAAACTGGAGGAATAGCGGTATTTAAAATCTGTGGACAGGTGGCTAACAACTTCTTGTGAAGAGTGGTGATGTTATATATAATCCAGCAAATAATTTGCTTAAGAGGAAAAGCTTACATTAGCCTTGATGATTAATAACAATAATTTGTTACTTCTGGTTGTGTGTTACATCTAAACTGTTCAGGATATCTGTGTTAATTTATTTTGGAATGCCTGCTATTTAGGGTAAACTTCTTTTTTGTGCTATAAACTTTATTTACACTGGCTTGTATTTACCATATGACATACCAATATTTAAGTGCGTAAAATGGTGTTAATTACATAAATGAATAGAATTTTTTTCTCATTTAACGCATTGAATGGGGATCGATATATTGCATCCAACATTTCGAGGTTTCTGTCAAAGTTTGTTGACTATGTCACGTTACGGCACTGAATAAGATTTACGATTAGTCTATAAAGTTTATTTAATTTTTATTTTTTTTTTCAGTGCCTCTGTACTTCTGCTTGTAAATCACTGCGGAAAAAAGGACCAACGAGAAAGAGCCTAACTAGCGTTACAAGAGTTCCTTTCATTTCAATGAGAAGATGGACAATGCCTAACCCTAACTCTGTTACAAGCAGCTTTAATTAACACCAGCTTAAGCAGTTGAACAGGCAACTGTAGAAAAAAGACTTTCAGGCTCAGTGTCCCTTGACAAGTTCTTTTTCCATTCTGTCATTCAATATTTAATACATTGGACTTGTGATTCCAATAACCTTATTTAATCACCTAGTTCAGTGTACAATGACTTTCGAAAAGAAAGTCTCTAGCATCTACCTTTATTTTTTTTTACTATTTGTTTGTATTTCGGTAAAAAAAAATGTTACAAGTAGTACTGAGTAAATAACTGATTGTTTATTCAATGAGTGATAGTGCTGGATGTGTGTTCTTTTTTCTGTAAAGTTCAAAAGACATGTAGGTCAAAATGAGTGAAAACAAATAGCTCCCACTATTTGAAGAGATTGTGTATCTATTTACAAAATGTTTGTACTTGCTTTTACCAATGCGGATATCATTATAAATGCATAAATAAAAATGGAGCTATTCTTATTCTAGATTATTTTGGTTTGAATTATATTGTACGTTAGGCTGTAATTAAAATAAGTTTTATGTTTAATACAACAGTTCGCACTTAATTCGCCATTAAACATATTTTACTGTTCAATACAGGCTATGAAATGTCATACTCTGGAAGTTCACACGTTTTTTATGGATTGATTGTGAAACGTTCTTTTGCAGTGGTTAGAGAAATGGAAAGCCGCCATACAATACCAAACGTTTAATGTGACAGAATGTAAAATTTTCTGATTCCACGGGGGCACAATAAAGAAGGAAAACAAAATAAAACTGTCGGTGTTTTCTCTGCGGCCTCCGCTTTGTCCTCTGGATAGTGGCGTCTACAAGTCTGACTTAGAAAGTTACTGATTTGCGGGTTGCATGCTAAGGCCGTCCGTGTAAGTGATTTCTGCGGGCATCTTAGCAAAGGAGAACAAATCGCTGACAAAAGAGAGCCTTTTCACTTCAGCAGCGTCGTTAGGACAACCCAGAAGTATTCTTCAGATGATAAGTTGCACTTCAAAGCACTTCTCATTCAACGGTGACTGCTTCACTCTTTTATTTAGTCCCCTCTTTTCACTCAGAGGAATCATCTGTTTGGTTATTTTTCATTTTGTTTATTTTTCACCATTCACGGGGCACTTGTATTAGATAAATAAGGAACAATTATTTTGGCGATTCAGATAGGGGTTTTGAGGCAAGTGATTGGTAACCCAGCACCAATTGTATTAAATCAAACTTGATTGTGAACTCAGAGGGTTAAAAGGGTTTATGGGGACAAATATGAAAGATTGTAATAGAGTGAAAAATTGACTGAACTAACGTGGCATGAAACTAAAGGTCAACACACACAACTGTATCTTAATAGTGTCTCGAATTGAGCTGGGCTCATTTTGAATATATTTATCCTTTTGTGATTCTTTTGCCATAGCTGTGGCATAGTGCTCTGTCTTTGAACAATAGAAAGTTTGGGTTTATAATAATCGACGTTTCAACTCTAAGTGGCTGATAAAGCGTCATCTACATTTGGCGCATCGTGTTTACAGCGCAGTTCTATATCATTCCGATTGCATACTCATTTATTTAAATGAAATCATTTATATGAAAAGACTTCCAAAAAGTATAATTAAGAGAAATCTTCGTGAAAGCTCAACAAATGTCATGAAATTAATCAACGTTTATCTTCCATGCAATTTTAAGAGTATTACAGCAGCATGCAGATCTGGAAACTTGAGAAGCACTTCAGCATCCACATGCGAGTCGCTCTTGTAGTAATAACAAATGCAATATATGTAGCGTTTTTATTGATAACATGGACGTGGCTGCTGAACTGGCGATGTTTCAATTAAATTACATTTTATTGGCTCTCAAAAAGATAGATACCTGTGTATATATTGTTTGTAAAGATCTTTAGCGCCTCGTGAAAACGGACCCCCCCCCCCCCTCCCCATCCTGATGACAGACGGTTTAGTGGCAGTAAGTGGTTTTCAACTAGATATATTCAAATGTGAACGTCTTGCTTGCCAATTGCTATAGAAATCCTAACGCACCATGAAGATTGCCTGAGCTCCGAGCCTTCCGCTCTGGAGCAGATTACTTTGAAGTCGAGCAGAACTTGCGTTGGTCAATTTTAATTCTATAGACTGGACAAGGAACACTTTGAAAATAAGATTGTGCGTTTTAATGGTGAAAATAAGAGGGGGAAACTTGTTTTATATACTCTATACAAGGTCCTGCTTTTTGTGAGATATCTTTTATCTTTTATGTCCCCATGAATGATTCATGCTTCAGCGCCTTTGTTCTGTCCTGTCCTTTATGAGGGACTCCATTACGGAGCTATAACTTTTTCTATTGATAAACGCCTTCATTTATTTTCCTGTTATTCTATGTAGTATCTCATTTGTCATGCAACTCGCAGCAAAACTTCAAGCAAAACCCCACACAAGCATGTAGCAATTAATCATCTGTATTTACCTATTTGTTTATTCGTATAGAATCCCTTTCGATTCTTTTCAGCCGGATTTAAATGCTTATTTCAAAACAGTGACTCAAGTACATAAGGTGTAAAAATACATTAACCTGCTTTCCTCCTACACCAGTGCTCATTAACCCAGTAGCGTATTAATTTACTCTGCTGGTCGTATCTGTACTCGTCTACGCACATTCCAGGATCTGAATAAATTGTTTATTTTATTTTAATGTTTTCAGATATTAGGATTATTGTAATTGTGCATTCATTGGGAGCGAGTATTGCATTTAAATGGCAATGGTGCTGGAAATGCTTAATATGCCCTAATTTATTGTGTTACCCTTAAAACGAGCTCTGTGATTCAGCAGAGGAAGTCGCTGGCTATTTAATCTTCCTTACATTAACAAACACGAATTTGGCTTTTATAATGTCCTGTTCATTTTATTCAGGTTTACCATGTTAACTGTTATCATTTTTTATCACAAACATCAAAGACCTCCACAATCAAAGCTGTTTTTATCTTTTTTCTTCATCAAAATCAACAACACCATGCACCTCAACGTTAAATAGACCTACTTTGTTGGACATGCGAGAAAGTACGTTTTCACATTACACATCTTATTCAAGTAAAAAGAGAATATGCTTCTTACATACGACGAGAAAGTATCACTAAATCTCACCAAAATTAAGATTAATATTCTTTGGTGTATCTGTAATTTCAGGACATTATGTCAGCAAATAAATTACAATTTACAAAACAACATCATTGTTATAAAGACTACATCAACACAAACGAACAATACAAATATGTACAAATCAGTCAGGGATAGGTCTGACAATTTTACATATTTAGGGTCTCAAATGACAAATAAGTACTCTTTAACGAGTTTGTAATACTGTAACGAATTTTACATCAAAAGTATTTTAAATAGTCATTAAGAAGCACAAAATGTATCAATTAAAGTAAATTAGTTACTGTACATATTTTAGAAAACAGGTGAATCCTATAGGTGCTGCTCCGCTTTGCCGATCTTATCCACAACTAATGCGACTGTCGCACATCGCCATCTTACTGCAGTGCTTTGCTTTATGCTGATCTTAGAAACGCCATCTAATGGGCCAATAATAAATTATTCTGCAAAATTATTCTCTTTGAGGGTCTTTATTGTACCTGTGGATAAATTAAACTTACGCGCCATAAATGTCCTTGAGATACGCGCAGTGTTGGTATTACGCGGTTACCTTGTTTTCATACGCTGGCATCAGTGGGCTCAGCCTGATAAAGCTTTGAACTTTTAAACTTTGGGTGGCGGTTCTGATGAGATTTCATTCACAAAGTACCTTTAAGATAACATAAACAATAATGACTCATCGTGTTGGTTGGGGGACACCATGGAGAAATGTTCATGTAATGTTAAGAATGCAATTTTATTTATGATGAGAATATTTATTAATGGGGAATATTATCAAGATAAGCGAAGACCTTTATTTTGGTATTTAATAATATACGAATATAATTAGTTCATTCTTAACCTCATCATTCTGCATTTGTGTAGCTTGGTTGTGATGAAAAATTAGGGCTATGTAAATTTTAATTCTCTGCAGCGCGCAATTACGCAAAAAAGTAAAAATTTCAACAGCCTACGTCCTTTGCCATTTCACCTCTACGGCACTGTGTTCTACTTCATTATTAAACAAGCTGATATTCTTATAATCTTAGTGTATTTATCATATGTTATACCAATGGGAAAATATTCTGCTTTAATGCTGTCAGCACTAGAGCATTGGTCTTGGGTCTGAGTTCCTGAAAGAGTCCTCGTCCTCTGAGTCCGATGTTGGCAAATCACTGGAAGGAGTGTGAAGATGGTTAGGTCCAGCACTTCCTTGGCACACGTACCACTCATTGAGGTTTGTAACCTGAGGGGAGAGGTTTGCCGAACGGCTTCTGTGAGGCTCAGAGGCCGGAGAGAGAGGGGCTCCGAGAGTACTCGATGAGGAGTGGTATGTGGACCCAGCGTTGGCAGAAGGAGGCGGAGGTGACTTGCAGTGAACTTTCATGTGTTTTCTTAAGGAGCTGGGGTGCGTGTAGGACTTGTCACAGCCTCTTACTTTGCAGTAGTAAGGCTTGTCACTCGTGTGGACGTGAGAGTGTTTCTTCCTGTCACTGCTGTTGGCAAATTTCCTGTCGCAGCCATCGAACTCACATTTAAACGGCTTCTCTCCTAAAAATAAATAAATATATAAATAAACAGACAAATAAAGGTAGACACGTAAATACCGGGCATTGGAAATTATGGATCATAAAACATTTCCGTTTTTATCAAACATGGCAACCAGCAGTGTTATGCTGATGTAGGGCAGCCTCGTCCGTCTTCTTGGCAGGAGAAGTGAAAATGGCTGGCCCGTTCTATCTCTCCTCTGGGTATTGTGGGGGAAACTGCTAGTATTTTTAATCATTAAACGCAAAAATTAGTCTCAAGGGACATAAGGATCTCCCCAAACTCATATAAAACGTTTAAAATCAGTTGGTTAACATTATCACTATAGGCAGTTATTCGAGTCCCAAAGATGGGAAAACTGCCTAGATTTTGCGCTACATGCGGATGTAAGAAAACTGTATTAAATTCTTCAATAAACATGTTTCCAGTGGCGAATTTTTATTACCACGATGTAAATATGTAATTGAAATAAATACATGGTTAACTTACGCTATACTTCCAGTTTAATTACTTCATGACTGGTTTGTGTGGTTTCCCATACTGCCGCAGGCTTTTCCTGTCTGGTGTACCTTGAATTTATTAATACTTCTTTTCTTCGACGCCCCCCCAGCATCCCCTCCCCCCCAGCAACAAACACACAAACGTTCATGACAATATGTTTTCCTACCACGAGTTTTTTTTTCGTCTCCTGTAGTCTTTGCGTCATACTCGATTATTTATTTTCGTACTGTTCTGACCCTGAAGATTCTTTTAAACACAAAGACAAGCTTCCACACCTCGTGCACATGCACATCTTTCGTTAGTCTTTGAGGTGACGCCTCTGTCCAGGGTTTTAAAAAGTGGCCAATAAAAATGTCAATCTGGTATGTAAGTACTTGTCTCACCTTACCAAGACACCCCAAGCATAATATAGCTGTGCCATTCGTGATTTTATAGATCTCCTATTCAAAAGGTTATCGGCGATTTCATTTTTAAAATGCAGTATGACTGTATTCGCAACCAAAACGAAAATGTGGAAATAAAGACACAAAGAGACAGTGAGTTTGGTCATTTTGATCTTCCCTGACCAAGCTTCATACATCTAGAGGTTTTAGATTTTAAGTATCAAGGATTTCCGGTTAACGTTAATGTAAAATATCTGGGTTTAATACAGCAAAGAAAGTTTGTAGTTTTGCAAAATGATTTTCCTCGCTCTTGTTTTTTTAAAGACACAAACTTACAATCGATACCTGCACTATTGGGAGCGCAGTAATAGCGCATGTTCTATTTAGATGAAGGGAAATATTCAACTTTTCAGTTTAGAAAACATGCCTGAAATCTTTTCGAAAAGTCCTCTTCATTGTAACTTTTCTGTAGGTCTTATTTATTATTACATATATCATTGGGAATTAAGGAGAGCACGTGTTTTTGTCATTATACTATTCAACTACAAGGAACTCTGTTGTGTATCAGCGATACGTTCTATTAAACACAGCTTTCAATGCCATCTATGGCATTCTGGTATTTTATGTACTTTAACAAGCTAATTAGTTTTTAACAAGTAGATATTTATGTCCTACGAAGGCTAACAGCTCGAACCACATCGAGGTGAAATTTCAATTGCTTTTCCCACAGACTAGATCTCTTCAGGCCGCATTAATTATGAATAAAGACGCCGGCAGACTGATTGCATTTTCTTTCGTTTGAACTCTTCAAGAGCAAGACTTGAAATCCAAAATTCGTAAATTTCGTAACCCTTGGATAGTAATTCCGATTTTTCTGCATTTCACGGATAGTTGTTAAAAAACGATTGTTTCTTGTCCCGTTGTTATTTCTTCCTGGACCGATCACAAGCTTAGGATGCACCCGATAAAGTTCCGAAGCAGATGACAAATTAAATAAAGTACTACACTTATCTTACTGTATTGGTTTAGACGAGGTCGTACCGGTTATCAGTCCCAACTTTTGTTTTTGGTTTAAAATGACATAGATTTGTATTTTCTTAAGAAGTAACACTTAAAATGGAATAATTTAGAAAATCTAGCTCGCATACAAAGCGGATTTCTTATTGAATTGGCTGTGAGAGACAGTGACAGACTGTAAATCAACAAAGCAATCATGTAACACATTACGTGCTTAAACATCACCCAAAAAATATCTGACAAAAGCATTTAAACTGTATTTACTTCAAATTAGTAAAATGCGCGTAAAATTGTTAATGCCCTGTCTGTACTACCAGATTTCTTAACAAAGAAAACAGTCCAATTCGCCAACAAAAACATTACTGACTTGCCGGTAGTTCTTACTCTGCGTCTGGATAACTTGAACTGTGGATTCTAAAGTATCTTAAGTTAAAAATCAAATCTTAAAATCAACTCGGAAAAACGACTGCAACGTGCAGCTCTAGTACTACAATGTTTTTTCCAACTTAAAGATACTTTCGTTTTTTTGTAAAGGCAACTCTGCTTCATAAAATGTTACCGATCGTCCTGTAACTAACCTGTGTGTGTTCTCTTGTGGATCTTGAGGTTTTCGGAACGAGCGAATACTTTCCCACAACCCGGGAAAGGGCAGGGAAAGGGTTTTTCTCCCGTGTGAACTCGGATGTGATTTATCAGTTTGTACTTTGCCTTGAAAGCCTTTCCCTCTCGTGGACATTCCTCCCAGAAACAAACGTGACTGCTCTGCTCCGGTCCCCCGACGTGCTCCACGGTGACATGGTTAACCAGCTCGTGCATTGTACTGAAAGTTTTGGAACATGGCTTCTTTGAAGTTTGTTCCTGGTCAATCCATTTGCAGATTAACTCTTGCTTGATGGGCTGCCTCATGTACCTCAAAAACGCCCCCGCGGCTCCATGAGGAGCTGAAGCGATGTTCACATTTAAGTTCATGGAGTTGTAGCTGTGGAGAGATGAAGGTCCATAGTGCTCGGGCCTGTGGCCGAAGTGTTCTGGCCTGCCATAGATGTCCCCCGGAAGACCCAGACGCATCTGCCCGTTGAGAGCATGGTGGTGAGCACCTGGGGCAGCTTGATCGTGGAGTCCAGTAAAAAGTGGATGGGCACCACCTTCCGCGTGCCCATAAGCACCTGTTGGGGAAATGAACATGCCATGGTGATGAGGGGAGGAGGCGGAACTATGTTGGTCGCCAAGTGCATGCATAGCAGAGGCTGAGAGCTCTCTCCTGAGGACGTAGTCCCTGCAGGTTGTATAGCCTGAGTGGGGGTGAGCCACGGGGAAACCAACTGTGGTCTGAGAAGAAGTAAAAGATGCCGCGGTCTGGGCTTCGGGGTGGCTTTGAATGTGTTGAGATGGACTAAGTTTGAGAGCATTTGTCTGTGCCATGTGCTCAGGTCCAAATGGAGTGAGTACCACTCCAGGGTCGTTGCCCATCTCCCCAGGGTGGAGGTGGGCATGGTGGGAGTGAGGGTGATGCCCCCCTATCCCCGGGAAGCCTGTCATATTCTGATGAGGAAGGGTTTGAGTCGCTGCCAAATCCGCTAATCTTAGCGCCGGATTCCTCTTGCTCAAAGGGAGCTCCATAGCTACTCTGCCCAGTCCATCCAAACTCACTTCTATTGTTTTTTTCCGACGCACGCCATTCAAAATCGTAATTTTTATATATGTATATAGCGGTGTATATAACTTCTTTTGTCCTGCCTCTAACTCTGCTTGTTCCTTTTCCCACTCTGTCCTCAAGCGATTGGCAGAACATACAACAGTTGGAGGACACAGTGGGGAATACAGTTTAGAAATGGCACTGTGGGTATTGGACGGATTTCGGTGACTGGCAGTTAAGCGAATGAAGCGATTGGCTGTCTTTCAGCGCAGAGGCACAGCGGGGATCCGCCCCCTCACTCCCTTCATCGCTGTTGTTTCCAAAAGTTGTACTCACAAAGTTAACAGAAAATCTGTTTATGTTTGTTTATGTTTGCTGATAGTTAAGCACGTGGATATAGTAAAAAAGTCGACTGAGCAGCCCCCGAATAAATAGATTGAATAATCCTTTATTTTCATTTTAAATAATTTCGCGCCGGTCATTTATCATTTTAATGATGCTAAAATCAAATTAACCCAGATTAGCATTGCCATTAATTATATTGTATCTACATGTAATACTTCAGCAGATAAGCAAATGATGTAAGAATCACTACCACTAGCTTTTCTATGAAAATTAAAAGCTCACCCTGTCCAATGGTGGGTGAGTAACGTAGTTGCCAGCTAATGTGTTAGAAATAGTGTCACATTTTTCAAAGTTACATTAACTGGGGATCTGATTCTCTGAGTTTGTATATTCGACTTGATCTCGTGGTAAAATTCGCCTGCATTTTATTGCCAAAATAGTTGTATGTGTGTAGCACATCGATTTTCAAAATTTGTTAAACCCACACGTTTATAGTTGTTAACTTTCTAAATCGCCGTCTGAAATGTAAACATGCCATCAGTCTCGCGCGTAATGCGTGTTTAAAAATACACATTCTTCGTAATCGGATAGCCAAATTGCATGACGCCAAGAACAAAGCACCCGTTTTAATTCAGCCACACAGTGTGTTTCGAATGGACCCGAAAGCAATCCGCAAAGTTTAAGTAAATTGGTTTGCACTGTTGACCCATTATGTTAAAAGTGCAGTAGAGACATGTGACCTGGGAGTGCCAAATACTTGCATGGGTGCATGTTGTTTAATAATCCAGAACGCGTTAATTTCAAGGTTAAAGTATTTAATTCAGTGTCAAAATGCTTCAAATATGCTGTAATTCACAACTACGTTATGGTATCTTCTAAAAGTACCATCTGCGCTCAGAACAGTCGTCTTTTAGTGATCTCCAAAGGGCAAGTTCATCCTATAATAAACAAAATGCTTATATTATAATTACGTGAATTTCGTTAAATTCCTATATTTTTCACTCCGAGTTGGCGTCCCGAGTTGGTTTTCAGGAACGTACTCATAACAGAACACCAATTGTGTGTGTGTGTGTGTGTGTGCGTGCGTGTACGCGCGCGCGCGTGTGTGTTGTTTTCTTCGCCAACACACCCAAGCTCAATTGTATTCACTTTTTATGACTTTACGCATGAATGGAAAGGGGGGAAACTTGTAAACCTGTATATTGGTGTATTTTATGGTATCAGTGCACGCCTTCTTGTAGAATCCCTGTTGAACTCAGCGTGATGTGTATGTCATCGATTTAATATGTCTTAATTCAAAGACACCCTTGGAATCGATATGTATATATAGTGGCGGGTGGAAGAAAAAAATAACAAAATCCCATCTTATAGATGGAGTTTCTAGTTATCCCAAAAGTTATTCTACATTTAATCGTCAGAAAATAAATGTACAGCTCTGTGTTATTCATTTTGCTTACGCAAGTTTTAGTCTAAACACAACAGAATAGATCTGTTTTATCTCTTAAAATTTAGAAATGTTCCCAATAACAAAGTGTTTCAAAGCTTTTACATGGGCAGTCCATGAGTGTAAGTAAATTAACTTGTTTTTGTTAATGGCGAAACATCATAACACGCACCATTCAGTGTAGTGCTATAAATATATCATATGGATTATTCATTTGCACCAAAACATTTTGTAAGCAATTAAGATTTATTAGCCTAAGTATAAACATTCATTCTTGGTTTAAAGACAAAGAATTCATAGGTCGGTAAAATCAATGTGCTTGCCTATAAAATCAATATTGGTTCCCTCCATTGGATGGAATGGGACACTGAAAAGTAACAGTCACAATCAAACATTTTGAAAATAATCAGAATGACCGTTAAGAAAAAGAACAGTTAACAGCATAACGCGTAAATTGCAAGATATGTTCAATGGAAGTTACGACATAAGACTGTAAAACATCGGTGAAAGTTCTCTCGTTTTATGAGTCGTACAGGTATACATGTACGCAAAACTCACATCCCAGATGGATTATGTGGAAAAGCACGTCAACATAACTCAGTTAGTTGTTTTATTTAAATAGTTATTTTTCTATATTTATGAATGAAATGCCGTACACTCATATGGTGGCTGTGCGTATTATTGTTTTTATGGATATATTTCTTATATTTCTTATTTATTTATTTATCTTCCCACCTAACGGTTTATTTATTTATTTTTCCCATATATATGGCGTCCATGTACCTAAACAGTAATATTGCTACAAATATTTCTATATAAATTTCTACAAATCGACAGAGATGGACATTGAGGATGCATGTATGGTTGGGTGGATGGTTGGATGGATGAGTATTTATCATAGCAAATGTAAATTGTACGGCTACCTGGGAAATAAAACATGTATTAAATATGTATCCTATTACTCTTGTACTGAGATTTTCCTGTATGCCTGGCTATCGGTTGGATCTTATGTGTATTCCGCATTATAATGTAAATGTGAAACATAGATATTACTCCAGTAGTTTATTCTCTCTTGGCCCAAATAATGGTATTTAAATTAACTGGCAAATAAACGGTTAAACGAATTACAACACAGGAAGACGCCAAATTTACGGTTCTTCCAATTTCAATATTAATTTCTGAATTTTTTGAGATTGACAGTATTAAAACATATACTTTTAAGTTTAGATTTCGGTGGGAGAGGGCGGGGCTTTTTGAAACTGGGGTTTTACACAAACATTTGTTTTACTGAATAAACTAAGACAACATATGTGGGTTTTGGCGGGTCGTAGGTCATACGCCCTTGAAGTACCATGGTCGTTTAAATCAAATAAGTAGCCTGTAATGCATCCGGAGGCTGAAAGACTTTCTAAATTTATGAGTTTAAAATACTCGGTTAATGTCGTACAACCTCGCAGGCATTATACATAAAATTCTCTAAATTAACTTTTAATTCCGGCAATATATTTAAACATAAAAAAGTTGATTGAAACATGTGCTCTCTGTACTGTCAGAGCAGAACAAATTTGGAATATATGTAGAATAAATACCACGTTTCGAATATTCATCCTGTACAAAGGGATAGCTACCTGTGTTCTGAAAACCTGTATTCAAATGTAAGTATTAATCCTTCCAGTGTAACGTCTTTTCTTCTTGGTATAACGTCTTGGCCCCTCATAACCTGTTGAAAAGGTTTATTTTTCAAGAGTTCGTGCATTTTCTGCCGTCTATCTTATCAACGCTGTGAGGAAATCAGTATTTGCAGCAATAAGTCACAGACCGATTTCATTTTCTTTCTTTTTTCTTTTTTTCCCTCCCTACTTAGTGACATGGGAAATGGGTTTTGCGGTTTTCCACAGAAATAAGCGATTCTTAAAGGCGTCGGCAGACGTGACTTTGAACTTGGATCAGCTCCTATGATTCCTGCAGAGAGGGTAGAAATGGAGTCTTGGAGGAATTGTACATAACGTCCAGACTGCAGGGCTTTTGGGCTGAGACAGACAGAATTCCTAAGGTTTTTTTTTATAAATCTTTCCTCTCTCCAAAAAACAGTTAGCTGAACCGTTTGGACGCAGAAGACAAAGTTTGGTCAACAATGGAAGACAACCTTACGAAACATTTATTCATCAGACATGTAAGTAAAAGACACCTTAATAATGATATACGTTTTCATACCTACACATTGGCAAGAAACCATCGCAGCTCGTGGGCACCTATTGCCCCGCGTGAATGTGCAAACTCGGCTGATGCTTTGAATGAAAACTGGCTTGCCTTGTACTTACATGCAGATGCCTATTACCGGGGCTGCGTCAGTTAAGATTCACGTTTGTCACAAAATCGGATGCACCGGACCAGCGACATCATATTTATACATTTGAAATGTAAAAATGGCCATAATTAAATTTAATGTAAAAATCTGTATATTTTCCCCGCAGTACTCTTCACAGCTAATATATTCTAAAACATTGTAATACTCATTGTTGCCCATGCATTTCTTGAAATTGCTAAGGAATACGGATATGGAATTGCAACTTCAAGGGTAACAATACTGAATTGTGTTTTTGAAAATTTAAAAAAAAGAAAGAAAAAAAACAACATATAGGGAGTAAAAAAATCTCCGCAATGTACAAATATATAAGGGTATGTAAATGGCCTTGTAACGTATATTATGTTTGTTTAATATGTTTAAACGACAAATTTAAGTATCATGATGAAGTTACAACAAATCTGCTACTTCGCAGTCTTTTGTGTTTATGCATTCACGTACATGCATGTACGTAGTAGTAGTCGTCTTACATTTTGAAGTGATGGAAACAAAAAAAAAATCATTGCATTGGAGGCGTGCTTTTTTGAAATTGACTTGGACGATCTGAATATCAGTTTGAAGCTCATTAATGTCAAAATGACTCGCGTTCTGAACTCTTTAGAAGATGAAATAATAGTAGGTTATGCAGAATTTCAAAATATACTTCTCACTTTTTAATGCATATTATGAAGAATGTAGCCATTATTTTTATTGTTGTTGTTGTTAATATTATTATTATTATTATTACATTATTCATATTTTGACATCAACACATTAAATTATAATAGTTATTCGGTGTAGGTCAGCAGGCTTGATCTGTTTAACAACTTTTATTTGTGTTGAGCGCTATTCGGGAACCGGTTATTATAACTGTGTATTAATTATTTAATGTCTAAAAAGTATTATCTGAATATAATCAAATGTTCTTGCGCCATGTAATACAATAGCCGTGTAGATTTACACGCGACGAGAGCTTTATTATTATCGGTTTGCCAATTATTAGCGGTCTGCCAATATTTTTTTGCATAACAGGGGCTTTCCGTAATCATAACCGAATGTATGTATTTTTCTCTCTCTCTCCTTCTTTCCCTGAGAAGCTTCTCCGAAAAAAAGTAGGCGGTAATTATTAGTGGAAAATGGCGAGCAGCCATTAGTAGCGAGGGGGGTACCTACTATTGGAGGGGTACCTAGGATTGATGAGGCACAGTAGCCAATAAGACTGCGGCATGTGAATGACCGGGCCTCAGTTAAAGGGGGTGTTAGAGGAGGAACTGCCAGTCCACTGAGAAAGAGAGACCCTCCGAGATAAACACAGACAATCGAAAGAAAGAAATAAACACACCAGTCGGAACAACAATTCAAGATGCGCCAAGGAACCGCACTCTGTTTACGGACGATCTAGTAAGACAATTATTCATTCTTCATGTTTGTGTAAAAGCACACTCATTTCTACGGGAAAAGGCGAAAGGAATTTCAACATTTTTCATGGGGATTTTGAGTTACAAGTTAACTGCGAGAAAAAATATATAGACGTAGTCATTTAGAAAGAACGATAGTGTTTTGTGGCTAGCGGATCGTCGCTCTCAACTTCTTCTGATGAGGTGTTTTTCGCGTTGGGAGAGCGGTACCTCGACAGAAGTCTAGGTATTTTTTATGTATATATATTTTTAAGGTACAGTTCATTCGCCGCGTTGTTGAACGCACGACTAATTTCAATAAATTTCGTACTCAACGAGAAATAATGTTACTGGACGCCGGTCATCAGTTTCCCGGCTTGGGAGTTGGCACATTTGCCAGGCACCACTCAGCAAGCGAAATGCAAGACAGAGACTTGACTTTAGCACAAAATAGCTTTGTCGATTCTGCACACATGGGTGCTTTTAAACTGAACCACGATCTATCGCCGGGACAGAGCTCTGCTTTTACTTCTCAGGCAACGGGCTATCCCGCTGCGGCTCTGGGCGCACATGCAGCCCATGTCACGTCGTACGCGAGTTCGCCTTTTAACTCTACAAGGGACTTTCTCTTTCGCAGTCGCGGCTTTGGAGAATCGTCTCCGGCTGGCAGCCAACATACAATTTTTGGCCCCGCAGCGGGGTCTCTCCATCACTCCCATACAGATAGTCAAGGCCACATATTGTTTCCTTCGATCCACGATCAACATGCGTCCCATGGCTCTCCAAACGTGCTGAATGGACAAATGCGACTTGGACTACCCGGAGAAGTTTTCGGACGATCCGATCAATATCATCAGGTATCCAGCCCCAGGACCGACCCATACTCCGCAGCCCAACTCCACAATCAGTATGGTTCAATGAATATGGGCATGAATATGGCTGCTCACCATCACCATCCTGGTGCCTTCTTTCGCTATATGCGGCAGCAGTGCATCAAACAGGAGTTAATCTGCAAGTGGATCGACCCGGAGCAGCTCAGCAACCCAAAAAAGAGTTGCAATAAAACTTTCAGTACCATGCACGAGTTGGTCACCCACGTCTCAGTGGAACACGTCGGGGGACCGGAGCAGAGCAACCACGTCTGTTTCTGGGAAGAATGTCCCAGAGAGAGTAAACCTTTCAAAGCTAAATACAAACTGGTAAATCATATTCGTGTTCATACTGGGGAGAAACCGTTTCCCTGTCCATTTCCCGGCTGCGGCAAGGTTTTCGCGCGATCAGAAAACTTGAAGATACACAAGCGAACACACACAGGTAATTATACTTCGACTTATTTATATAATTTGCTCTGTTGTTGCAACTCTCAGTCAGGCTGTTTTGTAACCTTGGATATTAAACTCGAGCGACAATAGGATATGTTATTTATAATATCACGGCAAGTCATATAAATACGATATGAAAGCGGCCGATGAGAGGTTAAATGAGTGGCTTCTCTTATAGGATATTCGGTAGCAAGTTAAATTTAGTGTTTTATCTGCTTAGGGAGGTATAAACGTGTTTCACTGGGTTGGATTATGCATCTCCTTGCACGGGATACATTCACTGTTTTGTACATCTTCTACAAGTGGAAGTAGTTTTGTGATGTTTTTCTTTGCAGTGGAATTTGCTTTTTTTAATATTTCAATTTTCTTTTTCTTGGGAATGAGTTTAATTTAAACGTGCTGAATGTTTTCCCTGCAAGAACAGAAGAATCAATGGTCTTTTGTTTTCCCACACATTCCAGAGAGAGTAGGTGCTAGACAGGCCATTGTAGGATTTAGCAAATTTTTTCTTGTTTACTCCGCTAATTTATTTAAGTCGCGGAGACTGACTTCGTCCAGGTGCAATTTGCATTTTTATTGCTCACCAAATGGCGTGGCTTTTTGAGTGAGGTTACATGTGGCATTGATAACATTTAAAAGAAAAAAACATTTTATCTGACAGTTTCATTTACAGTCGCGGGCCATATTTTTTTTGACCGTCATGGAGTTTATTCTCGGCTTTTCGGATAAATTTTAAATGGGCTACATGCGATTCTTTATTTATTTATTATTATTTGACGACTTCCGAGCCTTATGACTATATGAAAAGGCAACACAAGCATTAATCTTTGATCATTAAAATAGAGAAAAGTGCTCAAATTACATTACGTCCATCGCTACAGTGATATTCCAAGCCATGGAAATTGTATTGATTATATTGATTTTAAGTGGTCCTTCGATTTCCCTGCAATATTAGTTATTTTTTCAGAAACATTACTGTCAAGTGTTAATAAAACGATGGGGCACATTTAGCTTGCATGGTTTGCAATTGATGTAGAATGTAATAAAAATAGGCGAGTGTGCATACGCAGGCCTAAGCTTACACGCCCCGTAGTTATTATTCGTTTCTCTATTCAAGGCTGTATAAGCAGTTGGAAAATAGATGGACGGATGGGTATTGTTTTTTAAACATTAATTGGTAATTGCTTCATTCCTAGGTACTAGGCTTATATTACGGTCTTTGTGTAGGTTTTATTTCCGAATCGATTTATTAAGTGTATTTGGTTCCTTGGGCATTGTCAGTGGTTGAAATATCCTTTTGAAACATTGTTTCATTCTAAGGCACCTCTTAATTTTTTTTTTTTACAGGAGAGAAACCATTCCAGTGTGAGTTCGAGGGCTGCGATAGACGCTTCGCGAATAGCAGTGACCGGAAGAAGCACATGCACGTGCACACCTCGGATAAACCGTATCTTTGCAAAATGTGCGACAAGTCATATACTCACCCCAGCTCCTTAAGAAAACACATGAAGGTAAGAAGACTTCCTTTAAAAGTCATTCATTTGTATTTTTACACGCATTTGCATGTGTTTGTTTTTACTTTTATTTACGCGTTTCGACGTGCCTTCTGGTGCAGCATGCAGCGACAAAGTTGAAAAAAATAAAGTAATGAATTCATTGTTTTTTATTGCCAGGTTCACGAATCTTCTCCTCCAGCGTCTGATTCGTCGCCCGCGGCTAGCTCTGGCTACGAATCCTCGACTCCCCCTGGCCTGGTTTCCCCTTCTGCTGAGACCCAAAGCAACAACAATCTTTCGCCTGCATCAGCCGTCCACAATAGCAATGTGCACAGCAGCTTATCGTCCAATTTCAATGAATGGTATGTTTAGCAGAGAGACCCCGAACTCGGAGCCATTTAACAGAATATAAAACAAAAAGAAGACCCCTGTACATAAAAAGGCTTGTATAAATAAACCCATAACTAACGGACACTGTAATATTGTGCGAGAAAAAAAAAACATCAGGAAAGTTGCATTGTGAATACAATAATTAAACGAAGAAAAATTGTTTGAAATTTATTCAGTATTTTGTAAATGATAATAGAGAACAATTAATCTCTTTCCATGGTTGTTATAGATTTTGTCAGTCTTTGGTGTCATAGATGTTCCTTCAATGGTAGCTATGTCTGTAACTGGACTTTGAGTGCACATACTATGGAAAAATCTTTTGTATTCTGATGTTAAATATTGTGATCCTCTGAAGGCAATTTGATTGTAGTTATACAACTATTAACTGGAACCAGTGCCAAAGTTAACATTTAACTCATCAGACACAATATTTGCCTGTGAATGTATATTTCGTTTGCTGGGTTTAACTTGTGATGTTTTGTGCTTTGCAAGTTTGAATTGTGAAATACTATTTGGAGGATTGTGGGGGAAAATAAACGTTGTGTCGTTAAATTTTCTGTAACTACACCCTTCCTTTTGTAAATATTGGCTGCCATATTTATCCATTTATAATTAAATTATGGTATTTACTTGCTACAGATAAAACAATATTTATAAAGAATGTTTCTTTACTATAAGTATGTACAATTATGAGCTAAACGCGAACAACTGTTTTATGTGTTTTGTTTAAAGTTTAAGAAGTGTTTTCTCCATCCTTGTGATAAATTTCAAGAATTTTACTGCATACAGAAATATAATAAAATGTGTTGCAAGTGTTTAATTAATTGCGCTCTTCTTTTTGACTTAGGACGTTTTTCATGTAACGTTTTGATGCTTTAAATGCGCTCGTGAACACTATTTGAACAATTTCTTTTAAAGATGTTGAAAAATCGTTCAGTTTAAAATTATTATTATTGTTATTTTGCTATTTACCAAATGTTTATCGCACTTTAATTGAAACTAAAATATTTCTCCTTTGTCTATAGCATTTTAATCAGCTGAAGCCGAATCTGAATACGTTATAAGACTCTCCAAAAAGACGTGTGTGTTCTTAGGAGGACACGTTGTTGTAAGTTTTAACTATTGATTTACATGTGTCCGTAAAACTGCGCCAGAGCAAACCGATTGGATTGGAGTATGGCATAAAAAAACGAAAAGCAGTATCAATAACAATAATAGATTAAATTTATTTAAGTCCATTAGGAAAATGATTCCCTTATATTCTGGTAGCTGTTGGATCGGATTGGAATCACTCATCTATTTCAGCAAAATAAAACCCTGACCCGATAAATAGGCGACTGGAAAACGCACAGATTATATAAAAAAGTTTTATTTAAGACCTGTTACGCCTAAATTGGTTATTTAAAAAATCCCCAAAAGAAGTTTTGCGCTGCACGTTTTAATTTATCTTAAAGATATACTAATAATCGTTGCTTTAGTCACTTTCCTTGACTTGGTCGAAGAACAACAAATTATGCATTTTTGTGGTGATATCAGTTTCATCAGCATGACTCTCAATTTAGTGTACCGCGAGCGGGAAACTTATATGTTATTTACTGATATCCACGTTCCCAATATATCAAACTTACCTGAGGGTTTTAAAAAACAATCCACAGAAAAACTGACTCTTCAGCTGCAAGCATCGAAGTAAATCTTGTGAAACAGACGTGTATATGAAGGATTTGTGCACCTTCATACCCCCCCCCCCCCCATCCCCCAGGTTTAGAGAAAATAAAGCTTGAGGTCGAGCAGCCATGAACTTGAACTTGACACAGCTCTGAGGGAAAGCCTTTGCTGCCTAATACTTAGCCTGGCACATTAAGACATGAATGTATACCAGGCCGCTTTATGTCAGTTTTATAGGTCTATTAATAATTCGGCCGAAATGTAAGACACGATGGGGTTTTCCGGTATATCACATACACTCAATCGGTTCTCTGTTAAAGCGAACGAAGTCAACAGGATAATCCATAACAAACAGGAGCGCATTGTCATCTGAAATTCTGCTTTTATAAAATGTCTATAACGCTGTTTTTCATTTCCCCCCATTTCATTGCTGTTGTTCACATATATAGCTCTGTTTATCTATAAATCAAAAGAGGCGGAAGCCATTTGGACGTGGTGTAGATGATTGACTAGCATCTGTGTATGACAAGAGAAGGACACTAACAGCTAAATTCTATCTTTTGAACCGAATCCGTTTGTAAAGTACTATTATGCTTACACGTCGCTAATGCTGACGAAGCGGAACTTTTATGCCAACAGACGAGCTGACAAACAGACAGACAGATAGACAGACAGATAGATAGATAGATAGATAGATAGATAGATAGATACTTTTATTTGGAACGTTTATCTATTTGTTTGTTTATAGACGATCGATTTCATTTTTGTTTTCCGTCTGTACAAAATACAGCATGAACGACATAAAATATTCGATATTAGTAAAATACTTCGTAAATAGCATATTTCGTAGTAGATTTCAGAAGGAATATTTTTCCTAGTGTGGTGAGTTTACAAAGTACCGTGTAATATTTTGCCTATGTGTTCATGAACTCACTGAATAGTTTCAGTGGAGGCAACAGAAAAACGCAGAGGGCCTGAAACATGCCCGGGTGAGAACATTCAGTGATTTGTCGGGAACGTCGGTCTCATCCATCCTGTGTTTTTCGGTGGATGCTTTTGTCTGCGCAAAGAAAGCTTACTCTTTTAACTACAATTTAAAGAGGAGTTTGGAACGGAAAATCTCGTATTTGTGATGAAATATGATGCATGAAAATAAAACAAATTGGAATAATCCGCCTGCTTGTGTGTTTTATACGGTGTCAAATTAAAACAATTTAAGATCAAGATTTTTGATAGTCATTTATGATGGAACATTACTATCAGACATAAAAATAAAATCATGCTTTGTATATATCTGATTACAATGGGAATTTTTTTAATCGAGGAACAATAAGAAATGGCTGTTTATTGTTTTTCAACGGTATTTTTCATCATTTTTTTTGGGAAGCAAAATCACTTACAATTACGAAAATGCCGCAGTAAAAGGAGTTTTATTTGTTCTGGCTGAAAGGTACATAACTTTTTGATGTCGCGGCTTGTGGAAGTTCATTGAATTTCATGAAGTGTCTACGACCACCATTCACACCGCTTACGCGAAGCTTATACCGGGCACACAGACTTCTCAGCTGGAACAGCGAGCACTGTCTGTTATTTCGGTCATGAACGTGGCTTTAAAAGCGACACCTATAAAGATGACCTATTATCAATTTATCTATGACTATTCCCATAATCAGAGTAAATTTTACTGGCATGGAATATTGGGGTGTCCACAGTTATAGCATATTTCCTGAAGTTCCGCCAGCCACATAGAAGAAGGAGGTACAGAACATTAAAAGAAACTAATGAGCCAAACAAAGTAACATTTGTAATATTTATATTATTGATACTTTTCTGTCCAAGAATAAAATCATGAAATATTGTTTAGGGTTTTAATTGTCATTAAATGCGATGCATTTTTCAATTAAGAATCCTATAGGGTGGTATAAATCTTTTCATTTGACAATACTAGCATAATCATTCATGATTCATTATTTAAACAGCACAACGTCTGCAATCTGCACTTATTTTTTAAATAAATCTACATATAATATATAGATACAGAAATGATACTATATAGAGTATGTATAGTAATTTTTTGAATGAAGCAGATAATTGAGTTTTGTTTATTTCATTAAGCTCCGTAGGTACAGGTAGTCACGTTTGACAATTTTAAGAACTCTATTGCAGCGAGACCAGTTTTCATGCAAAAGTGTTCAATTTCAGTTGAGTCGTGTACAAATTCCGTTAGAATAGTCAAAAACAGCCGAAACACATTTTTATCATAAAATAGGGGAAACTGAATGTTCTTCTTTAGTTTATATGTATAATATATTTTATATATATGAAAATATATGAATTATTATTGATAAGGTATTTTGATAATGCTGCCATTAAGTGACTATAAAAACAGATTAAACATATCCCTGTATATTCATTTCAGGTTGCTTATTTTCCTCTCTTAAGGAACTAATTCAAAAATAATCAACGCGCGTGGATGTCTGAAATGTCCTCGCTTGAACTTGTAGCAATTTAAACAGGTACCCATATTTTGAAAGAATCTGCGTTGTTGCACAGATCTTTTAATTGTCGTCTTTATGGAAATCACGCTTGTTGAACAGGCTACGAACATACCTTACAAATCAGGGAAAACGAAATTATATTCCCTATTAGTAAACGTGAAGTCTCCTCCCTAGTCACCTTATGGAAGACAAGTCTTTTTCATTGCATACACATTAAAGATCAACTGAACCTACAAAAATCTAGGCTAAGTGTTTATGAGTATTATAAAACACACACAAAAACATCTCTGATGCAGTTATATTATGAGAATTTAAATTTGTTTATATGTCCATTTTTAAATAAAATCGAGACAATTAATAACTCCCATTTCGCCTTCTGGATTTACTAGGCTACGTACCCTGTATGAAAAAGCAGTCATAAGCCCACATTTTAAATACTCAGGTTTTACATATCTACTTCTCATTTTTATTTGCTTGTGTTTCCTTAGACAAGAAATACGCGTTATTCGCTCAGTTTGCTTAATAGGAACTCTCCGCAAACGACACGTGTGCATGTATGTTCAGTTTAAGTCATTTCTGGTCAAAGAATCCACAGTTTGGGTTTGGTGACCTTGAAGTGTCTGTTAACTTGTCGCTTTGAACGAGACAGGAAATTAGTATTCACAATTTCATGATAATTTAAATACTTATTTTAAAAGTTACTTTTATCTATATAAAACATACATATCATCCAGAAAATTACAATTAACAACCACCATTAGTGCGACAGACGATAAAAATAAATGAATACATAGCCTTGGTTGTTTAGAACAAAATTGATATCCTGAGCGAATTTTCGGTTTTATAACATCATCACTGATTTTCATTGAAGTAAACTATATTAAAAACATTTATATGTTCGTTTATTTTGTGATACAAGAAGATTCGCAGAATAATAGTGTAGAAAACACAGTAAATAATTTAGAATTTTTGAGTTTACGTTCACATTATACATATGACCATGATCATTTTGTTTAAATGTATTGCCAAAATAAAATGTATTTAATAAAGCACAGGGAATAATCAAAGAAATGGAACAGGGGTAAACTGCAACGTGACCACCTTTTGAATCATCTTCAGATGCATTGTGTTCCACTCAGGGGTCAAGGTCGTTAACGCATGCACCGATACTATAGTAACATAAGTTCAAATTTGTGTTTTGAAAATCCAGATGAAACATATATCAAATATATGCAGTCAGGAAATATTTTCAAGCTTTTTGCCACCAAAGCTCATGGAGTTTCCAAGTACCATTTTTAAATAAGCAAAAAAAAAAAAACTCTTTATTGAGTTTTTCCTGAAGATATCAAATGTTTTCCATATGATTTTTCATATTAAAAGAGCAATTTCACTCAAGTTGATACTCACCTGTGCAAAGTTCATGTTCTTGTGTTTGTTCTGATCGATTCATCATATGACCTGAATTGTGTAGCAATGTTTAAATGAACTGGATAAAATTATCTAAAAAAATGCAGCTTTAACACATGGTAAATATTTCAGTGCTGAGCTACACTGAGGATAAGTGATGGTGCTTCGCTGATAACTAAAATTTCATTGAAAAATAATCATCTGTGAAAAGCCAGCAGTTATGGGTTTATGACGTTTCATTATAATGCAGTTGACAGATTCAGTCTTTATGTATCATTATATATCTGATAGGTCTTGATAGTTTTGGATTTTTATTATCTCCCAAAGACTTGGATAATGTCAATACAGAAATGGAAAAAAGAAGAATATTCATGGCATTCCAGGTGATATTCAGTGTAGAGAATACCATGCTTTCGCCTTTTTTTGACTGTTGTTTATTCCACAAATGATGGGACAGAAAGGAAAACAACATGGCTGTATTCCTGGGTTTGTGGCAGGGGGAAGACAGATGGCCAGCGGTCGCGGATGCAGGGTCTGGGTAGGGATGCGTGGGTAGACACTTTGTTGATCCTCAGGGGTGGTTGCTTAAGGGAAAGGTGCCACAGCACCAAATTTCGAAAACAATGTAACATAAAGAGCAGAGCATATTCGTAGGCAGGAACTAGGTAACACTCATTTTTAGCTATTCTGCTGCAATTCTAAATAATAATAAGGAGCAGGAATGTAAAAATGACACAAAGCTAAGCATTTTGGATGGATATGTCTGTGCCACATTACATTGCATTACATCACATCAGAAGAATACTCTGCATAAACTTGAGTAATTCCGATAAATAAACACATCCTGCTTTTTTTCCTGAAAATTGAAGATGGGGTGTTTGTGATTCTTTATATTATAAAATGATTATGATTGTGGCAGTGATGATGATGATTTCAACTGTTAGTGTTTGTTTGTGACCATGCAAAGACCAATGAAATAGCATATACTACCAGTGCAGTTATTCACATTTCATTCAGATTTTGCTATTAAAATACAAATTGAATGTTAATTAAGCATAATTAATCACGCACTCGTACACTGATCCGGAGATTATCTAAAAACCCTGAAGAGCATCAAGCAAGACTCTGCATCTCTCTGGAGTCAGAAAGAATCTCAGGAGACTTGGATGCTGTGGTGCAGAATACTAGAACTCACCTGTATACAAATGGTGAATTATGGGTAATATTTCAATACAGCAGCAAATCAGCGATAGCAGTAACCATCTGGACTGTAAATCCCAAGGTAAAGATTTTGCAGATCGGGGACTTTCTCTGATTTCCCATGCAGAGGAAGCCCATGGGGACGGAGAACAAACAGTTAAGATATGGAGTGACAAACTCAGAGACACATAAACCCCAACAGTTGTTTCCCGTTCCTTTCTTGCTGCAATGAACACAATTTCTTAAACAGAGAAATGCCTTTCCCAGAGGGGGTAAGCGGTATAACCTTTCTGTTGACTCACGTTATGGGAAAAGCATCATACTCTAAAACTAACAGTATGGCCAGTATGCCCAGGCGATTTAAAATAAAGACATTGATTTGAATAATGTGTTAGTAGAACACATCTCCATCACAAATGCATGTAGAGGGAATACATGCACATACACACACACACACACACACACACACACACACACACACACACACATGTTTGTGTTCATATCTTTCTAAGAATATTCCATTCATTTCTATGGGCAAAACTCTAATCCAAACTATGACAACCTCAACCCCTTTGCAGTTCTTACCTTAACAATAAGTAACTAAACAAAACACAAGACTTTGGAATTTTTACTTCTTTGATTGTAGTCAGAGATATTTTATAAAATTGAATTTCTCCATGTGGGGAGGGAAAAAATGGTCTCCACAACTGCAAAATAATGGGTCTTTATCACATCCGCACACACACAATTATTAGGTTCAAAATAAATACCTTATATCTCTGAATTTTTTGTAAAATCTTATGCTAGATGCCAAAAAAACTTAAATTGTACAAAATGCTGCACATATTCATTGTGAATTATTGTTTTACAATTCAAGAAGTATAATGGGTGGAAGCTGAAGCATGGTTTCAAAAATTATTCACAATCTTTTGTTTACAACATAATACATATAATCATTTCATCTGAAGCGAGTTTATATGTTTGTATGTATGTATATGTATGCATGTATATGGACTTGTAGCCATGAAAAAGGTCAGCAAATAGCCCTTTGATTTATTTTGTGTGTTTTTCTTTTCTTCTTATATGACTTAGAGCTACAGGATTTGCCTTTAGCTATAAAAGATGGACTTTGGTAAAATGTATTGTCAACAGAGGCAAACAGACACCATCTCACCAAAATCTGAAAACTGATAATCAAAGGCCTTTGAGTTATATTTAAATGCTGCAGTTTTGATATGGCATAACTATACATATCAGAACACAAGGTAAGTGTTGCATATGTAGATGTAGCAGATGTTCAATGCTATGATACAATAACTATACAAATATATTAAATTTGTTCCAAACTTTTTGTACGTTCTTTCGGCTCTCACGAAGACATTAACTCAAGCGATGGGAAACACAGAATAGCAAAAAAGTACTGAAAAGTAAAAGCTTAATTCAGGGTATATTATCACTTATAGTGCTTGAGTGGAATGTGCTTCTCTTTGATTGCTTATATTTAGGCATTTTATCATTTATCTTTAGCAATAGCTGGTTCTTCGTCATTAAATTAAACCTGGAAAACTGCAATAGATTACTTCTGTACTGACACTTTCGGCATCCCATGACTGACGTTTCACCAGAGCTAAATGTTTCTTTAAAAGTCTTTGCAGCCAGGTCAATGACGCACGAAAAGCTGGCCTGTGATTGGCTGATTCAGATCACACCCCCGAGTTGAAAGGTCACCTTCTTCCTGCGCGCAACCTAGCAGCCATGGCGTCGTACACAGTCAGTGGAGCTCTGCAAAGAGTTTTATTTGGGTTGCAGGTGAGCAGCTGATGAAATTATTACAATATTCACTGTCTTTTGTCTCCCCTCCGTGGACCTGGACATTAGCTATAAAGTGCTGTTCTGTCGCTGCAGCTCACAATATATTACAAGCCTTCTATAAGAGACATCACTAACAGCTCGGATGTATATCTTTAAGTTTTTGTAACCTTTAATTTGGAGTCCATTCCATCATAAACACTGATAATTTGAGTGTCGTTTTACACTCGTTTTTAAGAATTTTTAATCGGTGCACGGTCCTCTACATGAGACCAGTTACCTTTTGTCAATGTCAAAAGGTTGCCACGAAACGAGCTTAGCTACTTCACGTAAATGGATAGCTATCTGGCTCTCTATTAACCTGCTGTTTAAAGGACAAAAAGCTCTGTAATCGTTTTAGGGTTGGTATGATGATATCACGGTCGTTACATACGATGTGACGCCACAATTTGTAAGGCATTATTTCCAAGTAAAAGCCATGCAGTGGGTAAGCTCTATAATAGCACTTAGTTTTATCATTCTGTCCTGGAGTAGACAGCCCAGTTACTTTTAAAAGTGATGTTTTCTATCATCCTTAGTAATGTCAATGCTAGAATATTAAAAGTAAAACAATTAATATTTGACTGATTAAGTAAATTGAGTTTCTGTAATTGGTAGCCAGGAAACTGCTTAATCTAGGTAATTGGATTAAACTGGATAACCATAAAAATTGGATGTGTGGTTAGTGTGAAGGACTTCAGTCTCCATGACAACTTTTTATTATCTTGCTGTTTGACAGCGTGTCTCCTTCAAGTCAAGGTGTCATGTCAACACTACAGTTTCACAATACTCCACGGTATATGACTCCAATGAAAAGGTATGTTGCATTTTTAACTATTATTCATCAGGACCCACCAAGCACTTAATTATTGACAGTTAAACACTATTTTACAATAAGACAGATGCTTAAATGTTGCATATAGCTTGTTTGCTTTTGGTTACATACCGGAAGTCACGTTTGCTTGGTGTGGGATACGAGAGCATCATGTGGAGTTTGTATCATTCTGGCTGCTAGTTGTGTAATTATTGAGTCAACATCAGAGATGGGGGTGGGTGCATCCTTGTTATCACCACAAATAGGGCAATTTCTGAGTGCACTTACTCATTGAACATTGTACAAAAGAAATGGCCACAGCAGGTAAATGATCATATAAACAGTATAATACTCATCTTAGTTACTGAAAATCTTTATTTTTCTTTGCCAAAGCCCTTGATTTCTACACCTACTGTTGTTTTTATTATTACAAACTGAATGTCCAGGTTTAGCAAAAGAAGTGAGAGATGCAGAGGTGGACATTTCAGGCCCAGAAAGTAAAAATCCTAATCAGGGTTTTGTTTCAACCAACCAGTTGAGCATAC
>JAODKF010000001.1:43318035-43329193 GCA_026779585.1 Mormyrus proboscirostris | reverse complement strand
CCCCCCCCCCCCCCCCCCCCCCCCCCCCCCCCCCCCCCCCCCCCCCCCCCCCCCCCCCCCCCCCCCCCCCCCGAATGAATGAATAAGTTTGAGTGTCACTTTAAGACAGATAATTAGCCATCATAAGGGGTGAGTTTATGGTCTGTAGGAGGGAGGAAAGAGCTGCATATTCACAACTTTTGTCTAATGGGAACCCAGTTCCTCTTTACACATTTATATTACTTAAGATGTGTAACTTTTGGTCTTTGTTTCTGCAGTCGGTGACTATTAGCACTCTTGTTTTAATTTAATTAAGCGTGTGACTGAGAAGTGGGGTGAAGAACAATGTCAGAGAACTCAAATAAGAACATTTGAAACTTCAGAAAAGTACTTTATTGCTTTGCTGAATTCAGATATCCAGAGCAGTATGAAGTGTAAGTCATGAATGGGAAAAATCAACAGGTCTGGGGTGTCAAAATATTAGGATTTAACACCGTTGTATCCATACTTGTGGTTTTGTATCACATTGGGCCCAGGATTTTGCCGTATGATCTTCATGGAACCAGCAGTTCTTGTTAATATTATTTACGGAACCCCGCTTCTGCTCTGTTTACCGAGGCTTTTTGCCTTAAAATTACCATCAACACCTTTGATTTTATGAATACCTTTCTCATTGCAGTGTGGTGTGTTATTAATCAAATTAAGTGTGTTAGACATAGATGAAAGCCTTTTTTTATAGATGAAAGCCATTTTGTCATTGTTTAATCCTAGTCACTGCATCCTGTTTATGTATGTTTACCATCATTAATGGAATGCTCGCATTTTCAGGGGTGGCAGTTGATCATTATTAAAGGTTACCCAGCTACGGCTTGACGTGTACATATATGAAGCTTCTACAAACCTTTGATCCCCTTAGCAACCGTTAATTGTATAAAGTTTATCAGTTATTGTGATCAGTTAAGTGTTACATTAATGTATATTAGTGACCCTTTTATATTTGTACATGGCTTTTTAGCAAACTGACTGTTTGGGATTTTTTCTTGGCTACAGCTGTGTGAAGGTTGTCTCTCCTGTGAGGGATGTCTCTCAGAATGGTTTATTTATCCATCTGGAGCCTACAGCCTATCTCAGACAGCATGGGGTACAAGGCCAGTCTATTGCATGACGCGCACACACACACACAAACACACAGTTTGATGCTCACAGTCCATTAACAACCATCATAATGTTGAAGTAACGATGAATTCTGGGATTCTGTGTAACATCACGATTGTGGCTGTCAAGTTATTTCAACCAGGAAGGGACACTATTGGTTTCTATTAAATATCTTTAGTAGCATCCTAATTTTAATGCACAATGAAAGTGTATTGCTGTAAAGGCCACTCCGTCACCCCATATCTCATTTTAAAAATATATCGATATACTGTAAAAATTCGATATCACCCAGACCTGTTAGAGAATGGATGAATCTCACTCTGTGTGTATTGCACTTGCCTTTTCTTCTCCAAACTTGGAATTTTCCACCACTTTTTGAGCAACAAGTGACGGCACCAGTTCTTTCTGATTTCCTGGACTTGTTTGCTAAAGTAAAGTTAAATATACGTTACAGGCAAAAGGCAAAAAATATTAAAACCCAGTGTGGGGGTGGAATTCGAACTACTGGAGGTGCGAGGCAGCAGTACTATCTGGTATACTGTCCAGTCATTTACTTTATTTTATTTTACTAATAGAGTATGCATGGTGGTGCAGCGTCTGTGAGTTAGCCAGAGGGGTGCGATTTGAAACAAATGAGACCAGTAAGTTAAGCATCGTGGATGTGTAGTTTTGCAGAATATACACTGATTCCTAAATGCCTAATTTCTAAATCCTATTAAAACCCATGTGATTTTAAGTCCGATCGTCTGGTGTCGAAGCGAGGAGGCAACACCAGTGATGTGAGCAGTTACATGCCTGGGTAGCTTAGCGAATATTTGTTCATGGTCTGCGGTAAAATGGCACAATTTAGAAGACGAAAGTCACAACACTGGCTTTTGGTTAGATGACTGACTCGAACTTTTATGCATAAGTAATGGTCTTTCAGCACTGCATCACACATCCTGTCCTCTGTGCAGCCTCTCTGATCTGTTTAGCAGACATTTTTTTTCCACCTTTTATGTTAAATTAGGTTTATCTAACCATTAATACTGTGAAAAGCACTCGCAAATGGAAAATTGCTGGGTCACTGGTTTAAAGAATTATTGAATTAATGAAGGAGAAAAGTGTTTTTCCACCAAGTTTGATGAATGCAGTGTATGACAGGGTTTGTAGTCTAAAGAAATTGCGCTATAGCATGTTCAAACAGTGCATGTGCATCTATATCTGTGGGGGACGAAGTAAAACTTGCACAAAATGCTCAATTGCAAGACTCGCTTAGTCTTAAATGAATTTTAATGGAACTAATTTTAGTTCTAACCCTTAGAAGGTGCCATCTGAATTGGACAGACCTGCAGCTAGTGTTTACGGGGCTGGTCAGTCCTGCAAGCAAGGGGTTCCCAAGCTGCTGTACTGAGCTCTTAGTTTGAACTTGTGGTGTTTCTGTGAGCTTTATTGAGTCTGATCGCCCATGTCTTGCCTCTCTCATCAACACGGTATTTTAACGCGGACGCGTCGAGTTTACGTCCTCCACAAACATGAGTCTGCATGTTCTCCCAGTCTGTGTGGGTCTCCTGTAGCTGTTCCTCCTTCCCGGTGATCATGAGGAGATGTGGTGGTGCTCTGTGATGGAGTGGCATTGGAAATAGGATGTGCTGCCCTGCATCTTGCCCTCTGCTTCCCGGGATAGTCACCAGGCTAACCCTGACCTTGTACTGGGTAATCGCTTATGGAAGATGGATGCATGGTCACCCGACAATCTCCCAGTGCCCATAATGAACCGCGTCCACATGACTGTCTGTGGGCGAATGGTCTTATGTTTCATAGAGCACAGAGCAAATGGAAGGAAAAAAATGGAAGTTTCTGCATATTGTTTACTAGACAGTCCAGAGCTAGTCCCAGAGTTCCCAGCTGACAGTACTATTGTTGCCTTTAAGGTTCATAAATATGGTGGATTAATTTGAGGTTCCCCTCCCTGCCCCAATCATTTATAATAATTTTTTTTTTTTGCATATCCATTCAGTGGAGTCTAGTCTTAATTTGGCTTTAAAAATGGCCTGGTCTCTCTCTGGCTCCCTGTGCTTCCCGCGTTATGGAAAAGCAGCACCTTGAGTTCTGCCAGGGAAGCAGTCCCCCCCCCCCATTTGCTCTGCTCCGTCGATGGGTAGCCTGTCTCTCATTTTGATGTAATGACTCCATGGAAGCTAAGGCTCTGACGCTGCTCTCCAGGATCAGATGACTGGGATCCTGGTGAATATTTGCTTCTGGGCTTGTATTTATTTTCTGGGATCCCTAGAGAGTGGCAATAGCAGTTTGCAGGCATGTGATGTACTTTTTTTTTTTTTTTGTTTTTTTCCCTAGAAAATGGTGGGTGCATTTGTCATGTACCAACTACTGGATCACATGGCTGTTTCACTGGAGGTTTTTTTTTTTTTTTTTTATTTCAATTTCCGTGCGCTTGCATGTCAGAAAAGCTGTGGCCCAGCGTCATTGCTGGTCCCCTGTGATGGATGGCTGCAGTCACAGCTTATCCCGACTCCTGCTGTAAGGGGCACATCACTGCTCTGAATGTCACCGCTTCGTATTGTCCTTGTCCTCTGGAACAATCAGCTGCTGGTGGGCATGACACTCATTCCCACAGCAACGTTACTCAGTGCGGCGCTTATTAAAACGTCAATGTCATCCCATAGGTACTAAAAAGATAGTTTGCCCCAGTGATGAGGGTACAGTCAAAATGTGAACTCATGTTTAGTGTATGATATTGAACGGAACACATTTCTTCTTTATACCACGTGCCAAAATTTGAGACAGTCACTTAAAATCAGTGCATTCATATAGCCAGCCATGCAGCCGTCAAGCCCGTCACCCTGGGCGGGATGTCAAGCATTGTACATTTTCCAAATTAGTTTGCTTTATTTGACGGTGTATCTTTAAAATGCAGTTTCTGTTATGTTTACTTATTGTACAAAATACAAAAAATAAAAATCTTCCTCCAAATATGATCTCATTTCATGCTCAGTGTCTGAAGATATCAACTCTTAAAGTTCAGAAATATCACAACAGTTTGATGTCCCACCCCAATAATTATAAAATGACTGACTGATCCTTAATGCTTTTTCTGATCAATTTCCCCATTTCCGACTGAACTGGAATGAACTTTGAGCTCGAAAGCTGACCCACCATGCATATCGCCCTGACATAACTCTGTCTGTTTAAGAGAGGCTGGTAAAAGGTGATCTGCGCTCTCTGCTGCCGGCATGCCGCACGCTTCCCTGTGTGAGGCCTGAGAAGTGTCTGCAGAGTGACTGACTCCCCTCCAGTCCCTGTTGGCCCCAGCAGATGGAGCCGTGTCAAAATGTTGATTAATTGTTTACGGTCACCTGTCGGCCTCGTCCTCCAGCACGGAGGGGATTCACGCGGGCGACAGGAGAGCGCGGCAAAGGCACAGGGTCGCCGCTCTCTTCAGGCGCGTGTTCTACAGCGGCACGGACATGTTAAACACGTCCTACCTCAACTGGGCCGCCACCATCCTGCACACTTACCCTCTTGTGGGCTCTCGCGGGCGAGCCGCGGCCGGCGTGGCGGAATAGGGCCGCTGAATGGTACGTTTTTAAACATTTCTGTTGCCTGAAACACAGAGAGAGCGCAGAGAACATACCGCTGGGAAAACATTTCAACATTCCTGCTGGGAAAATTAGCATCTTAATGAGTGACTTGTTTACTTCCGAATGAGAAGGGTGTGTTTTGCTTCAGCCATGACGTATTCTGAAATGTGTAATTACTTTTTCTTTTTAAAGAACAAAATATCCTAGTAATTTATTGAATTGAGTTACAACAGGCTGTTAACAAGTGCGCTAATTTTTTTTCCCCTTATCTGATCTGCATAGTCACTTAGTACTTTTTGTTAATGCTTGTTTGTCCATTTTGTGTTTAATGCTTCTCATGGAGAACCTGACCTGAGAATGTATTAATCCCTTCAAATGCTCTATAGCCTGTGTCGTATTGCAAGACAAAACGGCAGTAATCTACTTCCACGTAACAGTATTCTGAGTAAAGGTTTTTAAAAAAATCATATAGTAGATGCCCATCTGTGTTTCATCTCTCCGCTAGATATGTGTTAAATACCCCCTTTGCTCCTCCATGGGTTGTTACCATCTGTATCCTGATATGCTGAAACCTCATTGACTATGAAGGCGACATCATCAACACTGTAACCCGTTGCCATGGAGATGGAACCCTCAGAAAGTTTATTTGTAATTTCTAGCTGTAGCGGAGGCGGAGATGCTTCCTTTAGGGTTAGACTTCAGCTCGCTACACCAATGGATTTCCTTCATTCTAATAGGCTGCAGTACAACACAGAGAGAAATGGAGTGTAAACTTTTGAGAGATTATTGCTGGCAACATGGGACAGGAGACTTAAATGCTGACTAATGGAATATGAACATTTAAAGCCATACTTGTGCTTTTACTTATAGTCTGTTACAGCTTCATGCATGTGATAGTTTCTTCCCAGAAAAATGACAGCAACCGTGGCTGTAGGCTGCAGCAGGCGGATCTTAACATTTTTTTGGGAATGTTCATTTCCCATTGATTCTGTGACTTCTGTGAAGCGATGAGCTGTTGTATTGGTCGGAAATGTCATCATCGTGAATCATCGTTGCCACTTTCAAGTAATTGTGTTAATTCGCGGGAACACTGAGCGAAAACGGTGAATGGCAGATACACAGAGAGACAGCAGATAAGGTCATTCGTTATTTATTGTTTCTTTATATTCCGTCCCTCATTACATAATAAGTTTTTGAGGGCAAAATTAACCAGATGTATATTGACCTCTATTACACAGCTTCCGTAATGTAATTTGACTAAGATGAAAAGGGGAAAGCTAGAGAACATGTACTGGGAAAAGGCTGATTATAACTCAAAGTCGTCTGATTTAAATATTGTTTGATTCAAACTAAGGCCCCATAAAATAGCTTTACTGCCTTTTATTTCAGGGCAGTCTAGATTCAGTCTCAGTATCACTTTTACCTCAAGATCCCTACTGCCTTGATTCAGTCACTCCTGTGACCCCTCTCCCCCCCATTGGGGGCAGGGAGAATTTGTCAGGGTCAAGTAAGTGTAGTGGTTTGTATTAGTGGTCCTTAATCACCGCATAATCAACAGCTACATCCATTTCCACTGCCGAATTCAACCATACCAAAGCGGTAAGGTTGGCTGCCTGGCCCATCCGCATTCCTGGCCCATTGTGCAGGGGAAGGTGCAAGAATAGAGATGAGTTACTATGAATCTGAGTGGGCTATTTAACCTTCTGTTCTCCTCTGGAAATGGAGATGTAATTACATTTGCAGCTAAAAGGGCTTTTTCACAGTTTGTACAGTTTAAAGATGCAAATGAAGCATTTTGTGTCCTGCGTTGCCTGAAGGTATGTGGCAAAAAAAAAAAAAGCAGAAAAGATTTGTGAGGATTAGTTCCACAGGTTCTCTTTTATTATGCAAAGGATCAGGCTTGAATGAGGCAATAGGTGAGGTCTTGGGGGGGTGGGGGGGAGGGGGGGGTTATTCCATGACATCTGAATTATTTGCGTGATACAAGCACACAAACTTGGGGCGACTCTCTAAAGTGCCACCGTTTTCTCATACTTAAACGTTACTACTGATGATCATTGCCAAACTATCTCCTGATCACTATGTACTTTTGTGTTTGTCATAAACAACTTGTAGGTGAAAGTGAGTCTACGCCAGTAATTGCAGATTCTTTGTCTGTAAGCGGTTGTTCCTGATTATCTTCCGATCAGCTGAGCTATTAGAAATATCCGTACTTTACATAGTGTTAATGTAGCCCTACTTCTGCTGCCAGTGTTGTATGGACTTGTCCTATTATTTATAATGAACCATCCTGTGGAATTCTATAGTTAACGGAGGGTCTTTTGAAGTGTCGTTCTCTTTGTCATATAAATATATGGGATAGTTTACATCTCTGTAAGATATACAGAAGTTTTTGCCTGAGGCATCACTGCGACAGACAGGACGTGGTATCACCGCATCCTGCGGATAACAGAGAACTCTTTGCTTATTTTCACTGTTTATGTGTGAGGGTTATCTTATGATATGACATCTTTGCATAATTCATCTCTTAGCCACCAAAATTTGCTGCAAACTACTGTGCAAGTAATGAGCGGAACCTTGGAAATGTTTGTTAAATGATTTGTCCATTAGGCTCTTTCACTTTACAGTTAAGATGTTAAGGTGTGTAGTGGTGGTGAACTAGTGTCATAATTATCCACTTAAGTTAAGTATAAAATACAATTCAATACTCAACCACACAAAAAATGTAAGTAAGAAGTCAGAGTTGTTTAACTGATTTTTTTCCTCTCAACATAAAAATATGGAAACTATGAGTATCAAAAGTATAATTGCGTGTCTTCGTGTCAATGCTCAATGGCGATTGATTCAAGAGCTGTAAAGTTAAGGCCTTTATTATCTCCACAGGCAGCAGAAGGTGTCACCTTCATCGGACCAGACACACACGCTATTCAAGCCATGGGAGACAAGATTGAGAGCAAATTAATTGCCAAGAAAGCCAAGGTCAACACTATTCCCGGCTTTGATGGGGTGGTGAAGGTGAGGTAACTCTGTTAGCTGTAGCGGCGCACACATGTATACGCTGCTGATTGTAAGTCACCTGCATCCATCATTCGTACAATGAGCAGGAGCTGTCAGTGTGATGACAAGACACTCAGTCAGTCAAGTGAGAGTGTGATTTTTTTTTTTTTTTTAAATTTTATTCACATCTACAGTTTAGCAGTTTAAAATGGCTTAAGATTAGATCATGCATCATTAGCTTATGTAATAACTGTGGCATTTTCATCCTAGTTTTTTGTTTACTTTGACTGTTTTGACTTAATGCTCATGTCTTTGCATCTACACAGTAGATGCCCGTAAATGTTTTGATGTATAAAGAAAATCAAAGTTATGTATTTCAGTCATTACCATCTCTCAGTTTTGTCTTCATTGTTTTTTTTTTTACTCTTCTGTGGATGACAAGAAATGAATATAAATAAATTCTTTAGTTAATGCTGTCATTCTGTTGCTAGCTAATATTATGTTAGCAGCTTAGACGTGCATTTTTTCCCAGGAAAAAAAAATCCTTATCACCGGAAATTAACGTAGGCAGTCTTGACGTTAAGTTAACGTTAACTTGTTAGCTCAGCACTTTTGCAGGTGTGTTTCCTTTTGCAGTCTAATGCTTTAAAGCATGCTGAAATTATGATGACCTCGAAATCTGTTATTATATGTTATGATTCCGAGGTTAGTTGAGTACGTTTTTTGATTTGCTGGTTGGATTTTATGGGACAAGTGGTCAGACTGTAGGACTGTGCTCGCTTTGGGAATTTCCTGTTTGGGAAGCTTGAGAAGAGGCGCCGTCGTCTGGGATTCAATGGGTGAGCAGTCAGGGAATGAAGTGCCTGCTCTTTGCAGGTCTGTGAAATAAGCCATGATTGGCAAGGAAGACAGAATAACCTGTAACCATCCTTGAATAGCATGACTCTAGTGGTCAAGACTCCTCCTTCATTCTGTGTGAGACCCGATTGTCTGCATTTGGCAGATTTAACACTTCCTGACTGAGTGGCTATTAAGGACAAGTATTCTTGCATAACCTGCGCATATGGGAACAAAAGCCATGCTTGGATTGTCCACTGTGTGGAATCATGCTTATAAGCCTCCGTCTGTGTGTTTATGTCTGCAAAGAGAGTCTCTAGATAAGTAAAAGAGCTGACCTGGCCTCACACACAAAAAAAATGTAAATTTGTCCTAAATGTCCTAGATTCCTATTAATGAAACATTATATGTGTATACAAAATAGAATGTAACAACAACAATCGTAATGATGATGATAATAATGACAATGACGGAATGTACATATGTTACAGGGAATTTTGAAAAAGGTAATTGCATTTCTGCCAGCTAACTTGGATCATCCCTCTAAAATTTTGCTTTATTTGTGTGTTTTCTGAGTGCTGAGTGTTGCAATACCACCCCCCACCCGCCTCCTCAGTCTCGTATTGGACAGCTACATGAAATATAGGGGGGCAGAAAGCAGGTTTTAAATGAACGAGCCAAACAGAAAATCCCTTGAGCTGTCGTAGCTTTTAGGGGGTCTTGTGCAGAATGTTTTAAAGCCTATCAAATTTCATTTTAATGTTTTGACTCGGGGATTGATTGTTTGACACACTTAAACGACTGACAGTTGCTAGGCACTAGTTTTAACGGAAGCGATTGGCTTTGTTTAGGAAAAGAGTTGTCATTTAATCACTTTGGATTATAAAAGCTCATGTAATTTTTTTTTATGACAATGGATACATTTTAGACAAGTTTCTGAGCACGAAATGACATCTTTCAAATATCTGAATTATGACATAAAACAATGTCTGTATTAATTATCTCAGTTGATAGAGCAGTGATTTCGTCTGAAGACCAATGCTTATTTTATGAAATATAGACAGATGTGAGGTGTGATGATCTGGAAAGGAATACATTATTAAATTACATTTAAATTATGATAAATGCTAAGATTTATTTCTCGAGAGCCGTGTGAAATGATATGTTTTCTTAGCATGGTGATTTGACCCATACTGCTTCAGCCTACCCTGCATGCAGTTTGTTTTAGGGATTGGGTGGATCTAGAGAAAACAATAGAGGAGGTGCTCCCCCTACTGCAAGTTTCTGGAAAATGCTTCAGGTTGTCTCCTGGACAAGACAGCAAATCTCTTCCACTCCCCCACATAGGAAAAGAATTCATGCATTTTTACCTGGAAATATCAACACTGAGGGGAAAAAAAAAATCCAATTTAGAATGAGACATGGTTGTAATGCTGAGAATTACCAACAATAACTATGTTCCGGGGTCTTAGGTCATTACTGAGATTATAAACACTAAGAGACTTGTCGTATAATGCAGTCAATATTCCTTTGCTCCAGTCGAGGCTCATGGGGCTGTAAAATGCAAGGGAGGTTTCAGGAGTGCCATGTAGGACGGTTTGGCTGGTGGTGCAGCTAGGGGGTAATGCTGTGTTCTGTTTTCTCCTTCTGCAGGATGCAGAAGAAGCAGTCAGGATTGCGGGGGAAATCGGTAAGCCTCAGCTGTGTCTGTGCCGCACCCACCCACTTTGTCAGGGAGCGTCCCTCAGACGCGCTTCCCCCCGGATCGCTTGTTTTTCCAACATTCTAGTTCTTCCAGTCGTCATTCCAGTTTTAATGTCAGTAGAAGTGGTTCTATTTGTCCATTAATATATTGTGTAAAATGTCATATTTCACAGTGTCAAAAGCTATGTGTACCTTACATTTTGTTCAGTTTTTTAAATCTGTCGGCATGTTGCACGATATTAGGTTTTGTGCGCGACAAAAAGTACCTCAATGCTAAAATATGTTTACGCAGTAATAGCAAAAGGTCTTGCTTCCAAATTAAAATGCACAACCTGTCTTTCTGCTCTTATCCTTTTCCTTTTTTTTTTGCAAAAAAAAAAAAAAAAATGTGTATTCGGTTTTTTTTTTTTTTTTTTTTGTAGTTGTCTCTGGTATTATATTGGACATATGGTTAGTTGTCATGTTCACATGACCAAATGATCAAAGCTTGAACTTGTGTCTAATTGTTCCCCACTGACAGGCTACCCCGTCATGATCAAGGCGTCAGCAGGTGGTGGGGGAAAAGGCATGAGGATTGCCTGGAATGATGAAGAAACCAGGTGAGACCCTGTCCAAAATTCAACCGTGTGCTTTTCCACCCTGCATCAAAGGTGTTGATGATTGTCAGCCCAGAGAGATTGGGTGGAGGATTGCCCACTGTTTACTGGGGGGGGACTTTTTGGGTGGATTAAAGACAAATAAAGAGTTGTCCACCACCCTGGCTTGTAAAACCCATTTGATGCTGTTGCTGTCGGTCTTCCTGGTCCAGATAAACTTGTTGCTTCAGGTGTTGATGACTGAAGGCAGGAGGCGGCTTGTTTTTAATCGTATAATTTTGTGGCTTAATGCACGCTCAATTCTTATAT
>JAODKF010000001.1:43302412-43317935 GCA_026779585.1 Mormyrus proboscirostris | reverse complement strand
TATATATATTTATATTTATATTTATATTATATGTAACATCACTTTAAAATCTTTTAACATTTAGATGTTCAGAAATTGTATACTTATTTAAAAAACGTCATCGGTCATTAAAAGAATCGTACGTCTCTGGGTACTAATTGATCATCAGTGATTTGGTGTTTGTTCTGGTGATGTGGTATTTCGCAGAAGGTATAATCTTTCTTACGCCATCTTTTGTTTGGCTGAGACCAAGATTTGCCTTTGTTTCCGACCTGATGCCTTGGGAATCCCGATAGACCAGCCAGCTGAGGAGTCACCGGAGGGACACTGGTGGTCATTGATTTAAATTTCATCCTCAACCCCCCCCCCCACCCTTTTAAAAAAATTTAAAAAAGGAAAAGTTCAAAGGAAATGTTGGGTAGAGTTGGGGTGGTCCAGAGGGCCAGATCGAGCAGATGACTGGAGTAAACGCGGCTCAGCAGGTGTGCTGTTTATGTTTACACTGCAGGAGAGGGTGCCGTCAGACCAAACACAACGTGTTGCTTCACATGTGGCTGGAAATCACCACAATGCAATTCACCCCTGTTTGTGACTATTTAGATGCAGAGGCTGCTCTTCCAGATGGTCTTGTTTCCCAACACCTTTGCTGTTCGCTCGTAACCTCTCCTCTTTTTTAAAATTTTACTTAGCCATTAGTGTTTTCACAGCAGATTGCGGGCAGAGTGACCGAGTTTATTGATTTGCTGGAACAGTTGTGTATGTTTATCGGCATTTTAAAGGTGGCTGAAGTCGTCCCTGTTTGCATTTGCTATCTTATCTAATCTCATTCTGCATTTTTCATTTGCAAATTCAACAGGGCTTAAGAGGAGAGGCCAGTCTTAATTAGGTTAGTTATCTGTAGTCTGAAGGGATAAAGTTCTCGGGAATTGTAGATGTTCTAAATTAACCTAATTGGATATTTCAGCAGAACCCCTGCAAATGTAAATATGCGGGATCGATAAGAGGGGAACTGCAGGCAGGGGAGACCTTGTCGACGGGAGGATGCCTTTTGAACAGATAATGACCTGCAGCCGGCCAGTCATGGTTAAGTTCCCCCCTCACTTTCCGCCATGCTAATGCTAACAGAGGACCCAGCTGATTCATTACAGGGGGCTGGGGGGGGCTGGGGGGGGCTTGGCTGCCAGTGCCAGACGGCCAGCCTGCCTTTGTCAAGTCGCCGAGAGCCGAGCAGAGGTCTTCAAAACCATGCAGGCCCCCATTCGCTCACAAGTATCCCTTTAGTCATGTGACTTTTCAATTTGTATCTTGATGCTTATCTATTCCATATGCATTCGTTATTTAGTGGTATTGGCGCAAACATTTGTTACGAGACTCGCCTAAAAGCAAGCTGTGTAGTAGGAACGTAAAAAGAATTCTAGTTATGGAGGGAGGAAGTGCATTAACAGGTGCTTTATTCGTTATTAAAAAAGGAGTTTGAGATCTTTTATCAGATTCCATTAAGCTACAGAAATAATGTCATGCGTATTATAGTATATGGTTAAATAAACATAGTGGTTAGATTTTGTGGTACCTGATGCACCTGGTGGAATGAAAATTTAATAGCAGCTTTCCCTCTCTCTCTCAAATATAGATGCGTATACAAATTAACACTTTTGAGAACTGAGACCTGTATTACCGTTTTTTTTTTTTTCTTTAACAAATCAAAGTGTGAATTTATTCCATGGGGCAGAGTAATAGAAAAATATATATTTCCTTGTTAAAACTTTCAATCAGAACTTTTTTGTGTAGATTTTTTTTGTTTGTAATATATGTTGTAATGGTTTTCGGTTAATCCCACCTATTGTGGATAAAATCTGTAAAGTGCTGAATTAATAAAACGTACGTTTGTGTAACAATTTTATAGTTTTTAAAAATGTTTTTCTATTGTTGGTTGGAGGAGAGAGGCTGTATTTTTTAATAGGTGTATTTTTTTTTAGGAACTTATTAAACGTCTTTAGTATAGTAAGTGTTGAAATAGATGTGCAGGGGTGCAGTGTTGCGTGTTTTGCTAAACTTCGCTTAAATTCGTCCACCTGTTTTTTCTTTTTTTTATCTTTCGATTAATGTCAAATGCAAGCCCAAATACTATAATATAAGTTGTTATTTCTCCTGACAATTTCACCACCTGTTTCTTTTCAGGGACGGATTCCGCTTTTCGTCGCAAGAAGCTGCTTCAAGTTTTGGTGATGACCGACTCCTTATAGAGAAGTTCATAGATAACCCACGGCACATAGAGATACAGGTGAGACCAATCCTCCGCCTGGAGCGATGCATTATTTTTTGATCTTTACGTTTGTGCGTTAGGATTCGTCCATGCCAGCTGCCCCCGTGCACCAATAGCATTATTTGTGGCCTTACGTCTTGTAAGCTCCTCTTATATGCATTGTATAATTGCGCGTGTGTTGTATTTAGGTTGTAGGTGCCATGTAAACAACGGACACAATGGTGACTGGTCCTTTGAAGGAAGTAGCTTTAGATCTCTGGCATCACCGTAGACTGCCTTGTGTAGGTGTGGTCATGGTCGTATTGATTGCCGCGTCATCGGAGCATGTTTAAACAGGCTGGTTTGGCTTTGCAGACCTGTATATATTTGGACGCTTTTTGAAATCCGTAAGTTTTTCTTGGTGGACTCATATATCCTTGTTTACTTCCAGCTCTTGTCAATCAGCCGAGCTTTTATGAGTCACCGAGGTACCTTCTCCAGCCAGCTTCCCCTCTGAAACGAGCGCATATCCTGCAGGGCAGCTGCTAGCAATATGAGCGTTGCAATAGGAATCCTTTAACTTTGCCTTTTACGAGCTGCAATGTCTGGCTTAGCGAACCTTAACCATGCATATTTTAGGGATGTAAATGAGAGGCGCACCGTCGAGGTTCGTGCTCCGTGGCTAAGCGGCGGTGTCTCGCTTTGGCACTACGGTCCTGCTGCCGGTTTCCACGCCCCCCGGAAGCCGTCGCAAGCATCGCTGTAACGATGAGGCAGACTTTCATATTAGAATGGATGCCTGCAGTGCTGTATTTATTATTTATGAGCAAGTGGCGTCTCCACGTGAGGCAGTTGCGGGACCCAGGAGCAGAGGAGATGCGCATTTGTTGGTGCGCTGGAGCAGCAGGCAGACCCATGACCCCGTGTGACACACAGGAGTTGTGCCCATCGGTGAGCTCCAGTCTATTCTGGTGCCGCTGGCAGGGCAGCCTGCTGGCCTGCCAAGGGTCAGTCCCCATCCTTGGACCCATCCTGTCCTCCCCCATAAATCCTGGTGATGTAATTGCCGCAGCTTGTTTGCAATCAAAGTCGAAAGTTGTCCCCGCGGTCTGACAGCTTTCGCCAGTGATGAAGCATGAAATATATAACTAATTGGAAATGGCGACTTCCTCTGAATATGAGAGCCTGTACAGTATAAATTGAAATATAGATCGGGCTAATTAACTGCCATTGTTTATAGTGCATCATAGGCTTGGGTGGTATGTAATTTTTCCTCCCATCACAATGTCCAGACTATGGATTAGACAGGTACTGATTTCACGGTAAACCATAGTAAAATTCCTGACTGTTAATAGTACTGTTTCAAATTTCAGTCATCATATATATTGTGGTTGATTACCGCATATTGGAAAAACTTGTGTTTAAATGCAATCCAGCATCAACCAAAGTTAGCTACTGTCTGCCAGATGCAGGTATGCAGGCCTGGCATGCAACGTGGGTTTGTCGCCGAAGAGATGGCGGAAGCCAGTAATGGCACTCCAGAGATTTTTAATCTTAATGCACATTTCATATGGTTTTTATGTGTTTACATAAGGCAATTGGCTATGTAATTGTTTTTATTGTCTATGCAAACAAAGTGCACAGTGCTGCTAATTTTATTTGTGGCTTTTCAATGTAAAATGTGATGAAATGATTTCAGTTTGTGTATCAGTACTTTTTGAACACGTTCAGCACTTTGTAACCGAACAGCAATAATACTGATGACCTTGATAATGTCACTAATAAATGGTCACTATAATTGGGCTTTTTTCATGCCTTTCCATCTCTACTCCAAACATACCACGGTATGAGATTTTGACAGTTTTTTTCAAAATATTGGCTCAAAATACTGTGGTATACTGTCCAAGCCTTGTGCATTGTACCTGGATCAATGTCAAACAGTCCTCAAAATATCACGCTCTAATTAGTCTCAGGTATTAGCGTGTGGATCTCTAGGTCTTCCAGAGCAGGATATTGTGAGCCGCATCTCATTTCCTTGGTCGATTTTTTTTTTTTTTTTTTTTTTAAAACTATAAACAAGACTCAAAATTATACTGACCCATAAATATGCTTATGAAGCAGCATTGCTTGCTGATGCATCTATCTCTGTCCACATGCTCTGCTGGATGTCAGAGGATTTGGTTGCACGTACGGTTGAAAAATAAGAACTTCTGTGTTGTCGCTCAAGGTTCTAGCTGACAAGCACGGCAATGCCCTCTGGCTAAATGAGAGGGAGTGCTCCATCCAGAGGCGCAATCAGAAGGTGGTGGAAGAGGCTCCAAGGTAAATTCACATGTCCTTCACCCTTGTAGTTTAATAATAATAATAATAATAATAATAATAATAATAATAATAATAAACCTAAGCTTGTCATATTTAAATCACTGTTTATAAACCAGCTTCCATCTCTCAAATGACCATCTCTCTGCATATGAAAGAGGCTGTTGGGGTTTTGAGTATAACCAGCCCGTTTGTGTTCTCCAGCTGCTGTGTGGTTCACCTCTTCTTCTGAGAGCAGAGTGGGTGGGTGTGTTTTGGGGCAGTGGGGGCCACGGTGCCCCTCGGTGGTGAGAACCAGAGAACCGCGGCCTGCTGATGCGCCGCTGGCGTGTGCTGCCCCTGCCACGCTGGGGGACGGCTGCTGGCCCTCGAATTCACCTCCTCCGACTGGCCATTGTTCCCCTCCCAGCCAGAGTAGTCAGATCGGGAAGTCCTGCCAGCACCCAACACCACTGTTCTCTCTCTCCAACACAAAAATTGGCTTTTGGGTTACTTGTGTGTGTGTGTGTGTGTGTGTGTGTGTGTGTGTGTGTTTTCTATTTTTTCCTCATCTGAACAATAGTCTTGAACTGAACTCACTCACTGTCCAGAGACACCCTACTTCTGCCTTGCTCATACAGTTTTAGGCTCTTAAATTGACTCTGGATTGTTCTGCATCTGTGCTGGGCACCATGGAGCTTCATTGTGCTAGATAAGCGTTCCTGCATCTTGCCCAGGTTGGCTTGGCGTTCGGCTCCAGTTCATCCTTGACCTTCTCCAGAAACAATGTGCAGTGCATCCCCCATCCCCCCATAGCCCGATAACTGCTCTGGTCTCCTGATTGTCTAAGAACCGCCAGGGACATAATGTCAGAACACTGTTCTCTAGGAGCACTTTAAATATTTGAAATTCCTATCCACTGCAGGTGCTTTGTTGTGGTCTTGTTCCCTCTCTGCATCACCTTTTAAAAACCAAAATTTCCCTCACACATATAGATTTGACGGTACTGATGGAACATATTTATTAAAGGTGGAGGTAATTGTGCTTTCAGCCAAGGCCACCCGGTCGTTCACTCTTTTATGTGAACTACACACAGAGAAGGTTATGAAAATACTCTTTGCGGAAAAGCCTCATTTAGCAAGCTGTGATATTAATGAACGTTCAGGCCGCACGCCCGCGAGGTCCTCGTGAATATGTGGAAGTAATCAGCCTGTCCCCTTTCCGTAGCACGTTCCTGGACCCTGAGACAAGGCGAGCGATGGGCGAACAAGCCGTGTCACTGGCGAAGGCCGTGCAGTACTCCTCTGCTGGTACCGTGGAGTTTTTGGTTGACTCCAGAAGAAACTTCTACTTCCTGGAGATGAACACTCGCCTGCAGGTACTCAGGATTCCCCGGCGCCAGCTGACACTCTGTGGCTGGACCGGCTGCTCCACATTTACTGCCCTCGCGCAGCAAAATTCCTCTGCCTTTTTCCCCGATGAAGCACATGCTCAGTATGGCCTGGCCATGCTCGTGAGATTTATGTCAACATCAGCAGTAAAAACATCACCACCTCTCCAAATATTTGTCAAACAGCGGTGTCTCCCTTTTCACATTCTCTGTTTGGTGTCTTTATTTATTTGAATAAATCTTATTTTTAAGACAAAGGCTGAGGCCTGACATTACATGTTGTTTTTTTTTTTTTTTTTTCCTCTCTCTCCCTTTCTGAGATTTCTTTCATTTGTAGGCCGTCTGTGCTGGTAGCCAGCATGTGTAATCTTATACACTTGAGGCTCATCGCTGTCATTTAAAGTAATGCCGGACAACTTGGAAACTCTCTGACTTTCTTAGACCAACAACATCTACTTATTGTATCATAGGCAACACCCTTAAGGATTAGTGACCCATTGCAAGTGTGCATGAGATAGATTTAAGGAAATCATGTTTGCTGTATGCAGAGCCTTGTAGATCTTTCGTTGAGTAGTGTCTATAGTACGTTGTTGACCTCATATGGTAAGCGGGTCGTATTTGTGACGGACTCTTTTGACAGTTTATTTGTATGCGATTTGTTGTATTTGAGAAATGCTTCCTTAAATTGGCCCATCTCTCCAATTGCCATAATTTAAGCATCAATGTTTTTTTTCCCCTTCTTTTTTTAAATGCTATTGCAACAGATACATGGGGCAATTCCAGTTTCAATGGCCTCAGCAATTGGTGTCCGTTGCTCAAAGTGCTTTTGCCTGAAGGTCACAGATAATACAGAATAGTCGCTCCCGTTGGATGGGGGCCACAAAAGCTGGCAATTTCACAGAGGGGTCTGACACTTTACACGATAGACAGTTTAGGTAGCAGCGCTAGGAGGCTGGGTTTTATAGTATTAGGAGCTGGGGCCTCGGGAGGCATTTATAGGCTGTTGTGCCTGACCTTTGCGAGTAGACTGTGCTTTGTGGCGGGATCAGCGGTTTTGGTTATCTGAATCCCCCCGTGGAGATTCGGGGAGCTGTAGGAGAGCAAGAAAGCAGCAGAAGGTATGCAAGGGGAGGGGGGTGAGGGGGGGGAAATATACCCACGTCTGATGTCTAAGTTACGCAGACAAAGGGAGGGAAAATATGCATTTTGTCTCTCTTGCCCCGCCTCCCGACACATCAAGCGATCCTATTGGAGGAGAATTGTGGAATTTCATGGCCTCTGTCTGCTTGCTTGCCCTGCCCTCGTAGCGCTGGCTTCTGAATCCTGGATGAGGGCCATGCCTCTGAGCTCATCCGACGTCCCACCGCAGCCCTCTCGGCCCCATCCAAAGCTCACGATCTTCCTGTACAGATGATTCATAAGGCGGCTAATTCCTGATTTGGTGGGTGTAGCGCTCAGGAGAGGAAGGGATAGAGAGGCAGGTGCCTCGGTAAGGTTACGTGACCTGGTGGATGACCTCCACCGGGCTGAAGCGCGTTGGGTAAGAGGAAATGATGACAGTAGTGACCGTTTACAAATAGTCTTTTTATAACCTCTTTGTGGAGGCTAAAAATGGGCATGTGCTGTCCGGAGTATTTTTTATGTTTTTCTTCTTTTGAGGGATTGCATTAAAAATGCAAAATTTGGTGTCAAACCTTCATGGTGACTTTATGATCATTCTTGGCTGTCTTGGAGTGCAACAAGAATATTTCTGTCTCGTTTAAATTGATCTTGTTACTGCAGGTTTTGTGTCTCCTCCTAACAGCCACATTACGTCCCTCTGAGGAGGCAGATTCCTAATTGCTCAGCGTTAATATTGAGCAAGGGCTTTCGCATATTATTTTTTTATTCCCGGATATCGATAGCTGTGTGGGTGATGCTGAAGAGCCTGTTCTCTCAGTGGCTGTGCCTCAGGACTGGGATGTTTGCACTAATCATATAGAATTCCCACTCATTTCCACTGTGAAGATGACAATGTGCTACTTTGTCATATTGTTTAATTGCTGTGCTTTGGGTTGAATGCGGCGCGGTAGCGCTTTTACCAAAGCTTCCCCATTATTGAATTTTCGGAAACTGTTCCCCTCCCCCCTCTATAAATTTAACTCTGTGATGCGATATATTACGGTGAAATGCAAATGCCCTGACTGCAGTTATACTTATCATTGAGGTTTGGGTGTATATAATGAGCACAAAGGAAAAAAAAAATCATAAAGATTATCATTTTTTTGTGGCGCATGCAACTGGATGATTGTATTCAGCCTCTTACCCCTGAGTGTTTGTTTTCGTACTTCTGCCCCAAAACTTAATTTGAGATCACAACTAAAATCACTGTATTCCACAAAATTCAATGCATTCCCACACGCATCTTAAACAAATACAACTGCAACCTTCCACTGAAGATCTCAGAAGTCCCAGGTTCCTATCTTTCATATCTTAACTAGTTGGAAAAACAACCGTCATGTCAAAAATAGCTGGAGGCTTCTAGGAACAAAAAACAATATCAATATTTTTAAGCAGTGTTTAAAGGAAAACACAGTAGAGGGCTTGACTGATCTTTGAATAAAATAAAATAATATAGCGTAGTTTTCATTATTAATCATAAAAATGCCTAAAGCTACAAATGTGCTAGATATTGAAATCCATTCTCGTATCTGAAAAAAAGGTTATGGCTGACTGTAGGGTTAACATTTATGTTTTATTTATTCATTTATCAGAAACTTTTATGCAAAGTGGCATGCAGTTGAGACAGTAGGGTCAGTCAGTCCCTGGAGCAATTGGGGTTAGGGGTCTTGGTGAAATCACTCTGACGAGCAACGTCACGGCTGGGCCACACACTGCCACTGTATAATGTTCATATTTATGAAACTGTGTGTGTGTGGTCCAGATATACCTTAAATTGTGGGGAGCAAATGTCCCCACAACGTGATGAATACCCGTTTTTTTTTTTTTACGCCTTATGGGGACCAGACCATGTTTGCCGCATTGGCTGTTTTGGAAACAAGACCAGCAGACAATTCATTTGTGAATGGCAGTTCTAGGGATCAAAGACCTTAAATGCCTCATTATAAAAGGCTTTTTGAAGGCTGAGACAGACTGGGATAGCTAGCTGTTCTTTAGAATTGTTTTTTTTTAATTTGATGACAGATTTAGCAGGAAATCATTTGGTGGGAAATTTTTATCTCTGTTTACTGCCTGAAGCATTTTTTTGGTGATGAAACTTTGTGGGGTGTTTGTCTCCATAAAGATAATTCTCTGCCATACTGCAATTATCTTGGATATTTTTTTCTCTTTTGTGTTTAACTGTATGCCCATTTTTTTTTTTTTTTTAAAAAACGTCTTAAAATGTCTTTAAAGTGTATTGCAAGATTATAAAATATATATCCACAATACTGTATGTTCACAGCTAAGTTAAAAGACTCCACTTTCTTTGTAAAGGCTGTATTTAAGCCGTAGTTTTATATTTCGTGAGGTTTACCTTTGTGAATGGTGACTTCAAAGTTGCACATGAGGTGCCACAAGTGGTATGTGAAGATTTTTGTCTCGGTCAAACTTCTTCCATGCTCATTTTAAATGTAAAACTTCAATTATAAGACCAAAACAACATGATGCTTTGTTTGGGTACCTTGAGTAGTTCTGAGTATGTGTTTAGGGAGCTTTATTGCTGTATACAGCAATGTACTGATCTTGTAGATGCTTTTCTGTATAACCCTTGATATTCCTCAGACCCAGGCACGTAGCGGCATAATAAAATAACAGGTTAGAACCCCCCCTCCCCCCATAGCCAGGTACGTGTTTGAACCCCAGGAGGGTTGCCAGTCACCCCCCGAAATTAATTTCTGGGTCCGGGCCTGCTAAGTGTTACGCATGATTAATCCATATCCATTTGAAATATGGCAGAAGGACTGGCTAGAATTGATAGCCTGTATCAGTTGACTCTTCCTGAACATACATACCGTCTTTTTAAGATGTAGTTAGCGTTAATTTAAGCGTGACATTTTGCACTCCTGAGGCTGCCGCCGCTAAGATTCGCTGTCGGTTCTGCCCCCATCAGGTTACCTGCTCCTTATTTGAATTTGGCTGTAGTGACCGCTGCCATCGGGGGAGGCACCCCCCCCTGCCCTGTGTCTGTTTTGAGCGTGGCTCGCCAGGTGTCCTGTATGACACGGATATGACAGAGCCCTCTGCCAGCCCCTTTTCTGAAAACACCGGCGAACACCCTCGTGTCTGCTAGGAGCATCATGTTTCCCACTGTCTGTGACATCATCTTGTGACATCATCCCGTTAGCTGGTCCTTCTAGACAATAGGTAAATCTGTCAGAGTGGCGGGGGATCCATTTATTCCTGAGCTTTTAGGCCCTTCCTGCGCATGCTGCTCTGGGCTACGTTTAGGCTGTAGAAATGTAATAGAAGCATATCAGATATCATTCCCTGATAATCGTCCTTAGTTATGAACATCTTACAAGGTTTGTTTCTCATAGCATTGAAGTCGACCAACGCCCCCCCAACCCGCTAGTATGTTTAGCTGAGGCAGAAAAGCCTCACAGTTATCATCTGGTATTACTTTAAGGTATGATATGTTAATAAAATGTGTCAAAATGTCTGAAACCCCTTTCTCTCTTTATAAACAAACTTACAACGTGAACCGAGCTAATTAGCAAGCCCATCTGTTCAGTTTCACAAACTTACTGATATATACCAGAGAAACTGTAAAAAGACAAGCCTAGTTTTTCATAGCAGATGACATGTTATAAATCTGAATTTAAATTTCCCAGTCTGCAACCCAAGATTTATTTCTTCATTTATTTCCACAGCTACCTTTTTGTATTATCGAGGTTTAACATCCATAATTAGGCTATTCGTTTTACCGAACACATTTTTAAATTGTCAGGCTTTTCCAATTAATGCCATTATGAAAGAAGGTGTGTGTAATGAACCCATGTTGGCTTTCTCTTGGCGTTGATGTGCTTTTTTTTGTGATATGAGAAGCTAATGCGTCAGATGTCAGGACAGAGCTGGGTATTCCCGTAACAGCATCATGCTAAGCCGCTAGCGGCATTTTGCTGTTAGCGTGTTGACCGCGCTGATCCTGCTCCCGCCGTTGTGCATCCTAAGCACTACGCAGATAAGTCTGAGGGGAGCGGAGGAGGGTTAAAAAAAAAAAATGAAGCATCCATCTGCTCATTTCTGCTCCTCTGCACTGATGTGAGATTACGGTAATCTGGTTACTTGTCAGGACAGGTTAGTGAAAGCGGGCGAACGAGTGAGGTTTGGGTTAAACCAGTTGTGTGGAAATCACATTCTTTGTCTTCATACTTTGAATTATTCTACCGGAGGTAGCTGGTGGTTACTAATCAGTTCCGTGTTACATTTTAGTAGCACCTCTGAGCTAAGACTTGTTATTGTACAGCTACACCTCTTAGCCATTATAGGCCTTCCATTGTTTGTGACTCACAGTGTTTACTGTTTCCTTACATTGACCGTCACGTTAATGAGCCCTTTTGATATTCCTGTGCGCTATAAAAAATATTATGGGGGAATGAAGACATGCTGACTTTGACATACTTGAAAACTTAATGGCTTCATGAATTTTAATAGGTGAGTGTGTTTGTTAACCGGCGAGTGTCAGAGGAGGTACCTGGGATGAAAACGGTGGTAAAAGTCGCTGCTCGGAAACTGCGTGTATTTTTCTGTCAAGCATTGTCACGCCAGTCTCTGCTTGTGTTCTTAATTTTCTAGGTTGAACACCCCATCACTGAATGCATTACCGGGCTGGATTTAGTCCAAGAAATGATCCGCGTTGCCAGTGGTTACACACTCCGACACCAGCAAGCAGATATCCCCATCAATGGTTGGGCCATTGAGAGCAGAGTTTATGCTGAGGTAAAAATGAGCAAATAATTAAACAGAAAAAAAAAAACAAGGAAAAGCTGCCATTACATTTTTCCTTCTTTAGCGGTTATGTTTCACGGATAGAGGTATACATTTCAACAGTAAAAAGTCCTTTTCTGTGATGCCCTCTCTCATTGACTGCTTTGCTTATTTTTTAGCAGCTTTTAGTTTTTTTTTTTATACAATTGAATCAACCCCCAAATTGCAGACAACATCCTGTGAGCTTCAGATGTTTTCTCAGCGAGCATTTTAAGACTGCAATAATTTTGTGACTTGTTATGCTAATTAGAGCGACGTTCTAAACCTTTTTTAGTGTAGCTGTAGATTTATTGGTTATTTGCTTCCAAGGGAAGAAAAGAAAAGAAGTTGCAGTAATTAATCCTGTTAACCAGGGATAATTGGGCAAGAAATGGCCTGACCAGTGGCTTCAGCATTGAGAAGTGGCAGTGGGCCTTGTTTCCTGTGCTTTATTTCACAGTTGTTTCCCCTTGTTTCCACTTCCTCTCAGGACCCTTACAAATCCTTCGGCTTGCCTTCCATTGGCCGCCTCTCCCAATACCAGGAGCCCGTCAATCTCCTCCAAGTAAGTTTCCTGTTGGTTTCTTCCCCCCCCATTCCTCATTTGTGTATCATGAGGATGACTCTGCTTAAATATGCAATGGAATTACAAATAGCGATCGTTTTTCGGGTATTTTTTACAGCTGTGCAACATGAAGAGCTTATTATTATTGTTGCTGTTGGGATGTTTGAACGTAGCTGACATTTACTCAGAAATAACCATGATTTAACTGAACGGGAATGGCTAACTTAATTTCTGTACTCCTCTGATTAGCTAATACTGTCGGGTAGTATGACTAGTATTGCGCTCCAAAGATATAGTAGTCTGATGGCAAACATACTTTGTTGTTTTAATTTGGTTCCCAAGCGTACATAATTCATGTTTCTGGCTTGAAACAAAGCAGATAGCTTGGCAAAAATGTCAATTTTGTGATGCAACTTTCCACAATATTTCTCCCATATTGTGACTCCGTTGTCTTTGAGCATTTCAAGGACAGTAACGGTGGGAGAGCCGATTTCCTCAGTGCTGTCTTTCTGGCCTTAAGTAAACGTAATTAATACCAGAGCTGCAGCAATGCGCCTGGTATCCCCCCAGATCAGCTACAATAGCACCGGCTATTCCTCGCACCCATTCCTCTCCCTTTGGATGGACTGCTCTCCCTGCACAAGCCTGAAAGCGGAGCAAGGAGAGAGAGACATTTTGAGCATCTTCTGCTGTAGGAAAGCCCACTTAAAGCGTCCTTATTTCTTAACTCTTACTTGAAACTCTGCTAAGCTGCGTTTTTATAAGGAAGTGCTGGTGTGTTTCTCCAAAAGGGGAGGCCTCTAGCTTTGATGAGGTAGGTAACACTCCAATTTGGGATTCTTTCAGAGAATTTCTGCAGCGTAATTCATCCTTCCAAAATGAACTCTCAAATTAATTTAAACGCCGCACAAAAGAGCTGCGTCAAGGGAAATGACTCACAATGGTGTTGGGCTCATAGCTATATGAGAACCATACCAGAACCTGAGCAGGAAAATTCTCAGAGCAATCTTACCCTGGCAGGTCAGCTCACCTACACGATATACAGCACCGGACGCGAAAGTTTGGACACGTCAAGCCACCCACAAAGGGGAGTGATGGTGTCACATCACTTGACCTGGCCACCAGACCTAAACACACTAGAAATGGTTTTGTCTTAGTCTGACCGGAGAGCGCAGGAAAAGCGGCCAATCAGAGCTCAGCATATGTGGGAGCTCCTTCAGCACAGCTGGAACAGCCTCCCAGAGGATGGATGCAGACCCTGGAGTAATTGGGGTTAAGTTCAAGGGCCCAATGGCGGCATCACCTTGCCGACCCAGGGATTTGAACTGGCAACCTTCTGATTCCCAACCCACAGAGCTGTACCACCTCCAACAATTTTTTTTGTTTAATACCTGGTCAGTGCATAATCCATATGTTATTTTAAAGTTTTGATTTCTCTATAATTATTATAAAATGTAGAGAATGTTACGGATAAACTGTTCTGTGGGTCGGTGTGTCTAAACTTTTGACTAGCACTGCAGGAATGGACTTTGGGCTCTTCTACAATAGTCAGTCCAGTTCTTCATATGGCTCCATGACACTTTAGCTAAGCTTATGCATTACACAGTCTGATAGCACCAACGGGCAAAATGTTACATGATCTGTTGGCGTGAAATTTTCTATATTGATTTGAACTGCTTCAAATAAACAAAATACTAAAAATAAATTTGATTTCACTTTCATTCATTTTAATAATCTATTGTCATTGGGAAAGAAGTAGTAATGAAATATTTATGAAGTAATGAAATATTTATATAAAAAAAAAGTAAAATTTAATTCGATTTCTGAGGAACTACTTTTAAATTTACTTTTTTTGAAGCGTAAAGCACTCATTGGAAATTTAAAACAATTTTGCTAAGTGGTATGCACTAAGTTAATTTTTTTTTAATGAGTTATTCTGCATGAGCACTGTTTGCAGTTTCAAAATCAAACAGTTTGCATTATATACCAGTCATGGCTGGTAAGGTTGTTCCCATGAAGGCTTTAGGATGGTTTAAAAAAAAAAAAAAAAATAGTTTTCATAGGTTCTCTTGTTCGGGTGTTCTAGAAGCAGAAGCTGTACTGTGTGATGCCTATTGCAGACAGTGCCCCTCAATGGCTGACAGAGGGATTGGCCATCAAGAGGGAAACCACTTGGCAGAACTATACACTCTCAGAAAAAAAGGGCAAAAAATTGTACCTTTTGCTTTTCACTGGGGCTTTACCCTCAAGGGTCCTGCCAATCGTACCCTTAGCTGTAGTAAATTATACCTTTTAAGGTACAGAAATGAACATATCTGTACTATTGATGGTCCCTTAATGCTGTTTGTACCTTTGGGGTGTTTCTCAGAGTCCATTTCTATACCTTAAAAGGTACAATTACAAGGGTACAGCTCCAGTGACAAGTGAAGGTACAGATTTGCACCCTTTTTTCTGAGTGTTTAGTGATGAGCGTTCAGCTGCACAGTTTCGAGTTTAAAGTGCCAACCAACCGCCACACACAGAAAACTTAAGTGAATTGATATGAATAGCTGCATTGTACATAGCGTATATCAAAAAGCTTTCTGTTTAAAACATAGTAAGGTATGAAATATTTATTTTCCGATGTTTCTTTTGACCTTCCATGTATCTTCAGATCCTTTTCACGGGTAAGGTTGTGTAGGGGCCTCAAGCCTATTCTAAGCAGGATGGGACATAAACTCGCACCCTATAGACGACTTTTGAGATGCCAGCTAGCTTAACTGCACGATTGTTGGACTGTGGGTGGTACCCAGTGCCGCCCATGGGGTCGTCCTCTCTTACCTTGCCCTCTTTTTTTAGGTTAATTGGCCCTTAGGTTATGTTGAAGGGGGAGAAACTTGAAATGAGGACAAGTAATTAAAATGAAATGAACAACTGGTTGGCCAGACATATCTGCAAATCTGTACATAGTGGACCCCCCACCCCCCGCCACAGGTCAGCTTAAAAGCAATGAGAGATCGACCTTCAGCATAAGGCAAAAAAAAATGAATACAGATATTCTCAATGTGAACGTGCACCCCCCCCCACACCCCCCCATTCCTGGCACCCCCAGTTCAGGAAGATG
>JAODKF010000001.1:43261055-43281428 GCA_026779585.1 Mormyrus proboscirostris | reverse complement strand
CCCATCTGCCCCCCCTCCCCCCCCCCAAGGACCTACAAACACATCCATCCTCGCGGTTACACCTCCTGTCGCATTCTTCACATTTCCATTCACTCGCTAAACTCCTTCCAGACGAATTTTGCCTCGTCTCGCAATTAAAATGCATCGGTTTTCGTTCTGAGGATATAATGTTGCTACCTGAACTGCTTGTGCCAGCACCAAAAAGCTTTTATCAATATGTTCACAATATGTATGCATGCACGCAGAGCTGATAATGCAGTGGTATCTCTGGTGCTAAAGAAACTGTCAAAATGATGCAAAAAAAATTGTTTTCAAGTCTCGTCCCCATGGCTGACATGAACATCTTTATATATTTACTTCTGCTGTCATGGATTGGCATATATTTGCTGAGTGTTTGCCTCTGTTTGACTAAGTCTGCCCAGTTTTCTAAATTCATTTATAACCCCATTCTTTCTGGTTGAAGAATTGAATAATATTAACTTTGATAATTGTAGTTATGTTCCTGGAAGACTGTGTGGCTTACCACGGAATGATGAAAAATGTAATCGAAGATACGTGGGAGGAGATAATCTAGATTCAGTTCCTTCAGAAACTCTGTGTCCTGTCCAAAAGATCTGAGAACATGGTAGCCTGTACCAGTTCTGTACCAGATCTCTTCTTACCCACCTTGCTCCTAAAATTCCTTAGTCCAGCAAATTTGGCAGCTGTTTAGTAACTGATGAATCTGTAAAAACAAATGAGAACTTGAACTGCTTGAATCGGCAATTGCTAGAATTAGATTTTTCTGCAGTTCTGCAGTTTAATAACTGAGTACTTGGCTATCATTATTAAAATTTATTCATAGTATACATTCATTCAAAGTCTATGAACTCCTGGATGCTTTTTTCCCCTGTTCTCTCTACTAGTTCTACTTTTAGTTTTAGTGGAATTGGAAATTCTAATTTAGATTTAATTCCAAACATTGAAAATGGTGACATTTATAACAAAAGTTACAGAAGCATATTAGGAGCACCTATAAGGGGGGGAAAAAAGTACTCGCGTTTAATTTCAACATTTCCACTTTAATCTTTCGCAAGTAGTCCAAATGCTGAGAATCAAACTAGCACTGTTGAATATAGTCAAAATAATATTTGGAGAATGAAGTCACGGTTTGCGGCTACCATACGTTAAGCGAGCACATCATGGGAATCGGATAAAGACTGAGTTTTCTCTAGGATGTATAATGCTAGCACAAAACGTCCATTACAGTTTGGATCTGAGAGTCTTGACCCTTGATGAGTGTGATAGCGGTAATTGGTCACTCAAATGTTAAGGGAATAGAATGAATGCACACTGCATGCTGTGTAACTACCAGCTAGAGAGTAGCAGTCAACTTCAGTCATATTTCTATAGCAGACAAATGGGCCCTGGTGCTTTCTAGATGCGTAGGATTCCAAGCTCATGATCAGGTTACTTGTTATAATGGCTGCTGTTAAATCTGCTCTTAAATACATACATTTATACACGATAATGGTTTTTTTTTTTGTTTATCACGGATTACTGATATCTGTATGCCTAGTTTGTAGGATCTAACTCTCACCAATCCTCTGGCAGCAACTGTGTTTGATTCCTGGGATTTCTAAACATTTTGTCTTCTACTTTATGCATAAATGCATAGTTGCTACTTTTTCCTACTGTATTTTCAGTAAGTTCCTGAAATGTTTATAATCTGTGTTTAAAAAGAACTCAGTTGAATTTAATTATTCTTTAATATTTAACATACCGTGCACCAAACATGTACAGTGCTGCTGACTTAAGTCTGCTGAATATGGGGCATATAGGGAGAAACTTCATTCAGTATTTCAATATTCAATAAGTTTTTTTTAGTTCAGCAGCAGGAAAAAATATCTGTGGCTATTTCCCTCCATCAGAAGACTGCAGTGCAAAAAAACACAGTCATCTAGAGTATTACGCAAGATTGGGTGGGACTACTGATTGAGTTGATTGACCCCGAAAGGGCTGGGTCTCTCGCAAGCATGGCAGCCCTGAAGAAGTCAGTACCGGACCCAAAGTCTGAACATGTCATGGCAACTTGTATTGTTAAGATGAGCTATATGGTGTTTGTGGCTTTTGGCTGCGTTAATGACCTCAACCGCTATATTTTGTGGTTGGATCACTACACTAGTAATAACGATCCGAAAGTAATTGCAGATAAATGTCCTCCTTTTCTGGGGGCACAAACTCACCTGACCTATTATATGATTGTTTTATTTTATTTATTCTCAAAATTTTTATGTATTAAATTATATTAATATGGAAATTAGATTTTATACTCCATATTTCTATATGTATTTCATTAAATACAGTGTTTTCTTTCTTCTGGGTGCCACTTGTATGCTTTCTAAGATAACTGACTAAACTTTGAGAATTGAACTACTTGAATCATTTATTACTGTGGAAAATTTGCAACATAATTATTGGTTGTGGTTTTCCAAGCGTTCATTTTAATGAACATATCAGTTTGCTACATATTAACTTCTCTGTTCTACTTGAAATTGGCTGTTGACATTGTTCATTGACATTGACCAGTAATTATATGCCCTTATAAAGCATGTGTTTGTGTGTGAACTGAAACATCCTCATTCTGGCCATCCGGCATTATCTGTACTCAGGATTCTGCTAAAACCTCCACCTCAAATGTTGGTGGTACTCGGCTAACAAGACTTTTGTTGTCAGTAATCTGAGCAAAACTTTATAACAACGTCATGGTGAAATGTTACCTGGTGGGTTTATCCATATTCTGCTATTCTGTTTGTTGTTATGATTGTCATAACAAGCCAGGGTTGATCTCTCTGAAGAAGCTGATGAGAGCTTGTGAGTGAAACAGCAGGAAAATGCAAACAGAAAGGGGTTTAATCCCCAGAGTGGCCTCTGGCCCTCTGTCCGCAGGCTTTGATCTGCTTCATCTAGCTCCATCCAATCTCAAGCCCCTTAACCCTTATCTGTCTTATGTTACCTTTTATTACTTTCAACATGGTTCCAGCACAGAAAGCCTCTACCCAAGGATATTTCTTGTAGATCCTTTATGCTCTGTGCTGGCATCCTCCTATTTATCGTCTATTGCATTTTTCCAGTACTGTGCAATTGATGTATTTACTTGCTGTCTGCAACATGCAGCATTTAAAGTTTAATAATTTGAATGTTTGTTTTTTTGTGATTTTTGCCTATATTATGTAGACTTCCAGGACGTGACTTTTAATGTAGGTTCTTTGTTGTAGTACACGTTCTTGATTGACCTTGCTATTAATATTTTCGTTCAGAGTATTGATGGAAAGATTTTTTTAGTCCTTTTCTGTAATTTTCTCAACACAATAGTTTGGACTTTAATCTTCCAGTGGAATTTAGAGTTTCTTGTTTTTGGTCATTTGCCATTTTTGTACATGATGATTTTGCATTTTTAGTGTGACTTTGTGGGTGAATGTTTTGACACATGCAGCCCAGGGTTGGCTAGTACACAGGTAGGCCTGCAGTGAGGAAGGACGTCAGGGGAGTACCACACATGGTCTCAATCAGGGAATCATATGGGCCTGATGATAGTTTGTTGCAATAGATTTTGTATTCCATTCACCCATAACCAGAACTTCAAACAGGGTTCTCTTGAAAGGTTTTCTGAGGTTCAGTTTTACTGTTGTTTTGAAGTCAGGCTCCTCTGCCAGAGTGAGATCTTGTATTTACACAACTGGCTTCATGTTGAAAATATCTCCCTTTAGCTGCTGGGCTTCATCAGTAAATAATGATATCTGTCAGGGAGCGATCTCTTAAACAGAAGAAAAAAAAATTTTCAAGCTGGGAAGTTTGGGCTTGGCTGAAAATGAGATATATTTTTTACACTCAAACATCAAGGGGCTTAAGTTCAGTTTTGAGCCGTTTCTCCTCCAGTACCAGAAGATAACTGTGAGTCCCAGTGCCACTAGTGACCAGTGTAGTATTTGTTAGGGGCTAAGGAATCCATTCACCATGATTACCTGGTTCCTGTTTCCCCCTTTACAGATGTGGAAGGTCTTGTACGAGAAGATAAATGTCATATTGAGTAGTCATCATATGTAGGCTTTGGCTGTAATTATAAAGTTTCTTAACATTGGATATTTTGACATTATTCTGCTCTAATATTATTAACTATGTATGTTTTTTTTCTAGATCAATCAGTAATAATGGATATTTATGAAAAATTTATCCTATAGCATGCGGTGTGAAACTTGTCTCGGAAAGCCTGACATATAGAATATGGGAAGGAAAACGAGAGGATGTAAGAATGTTTGTAGAGTATTGCAAAAGAATGCTTGGAAGCCCAGCTTCAGAGCTGAACCCTCTTTGATTGGTGCACAATCTGGTTTGGAGATACTGAGATATTTTATGGTAAAAACCTTCTTTTCAGAAATTATGTGATATACAATTTGTATTAATTAACAAAAAAATTAGGCGTAAACAACAAGACATGAACTAAACTTTAATTTGGATGGCCATCTTTGAATTTGAATTTAATCAGGGATGGCTGCTTGCACACTTGATTGCAGACCCCGACAGCCATACCGAAGATGTTGGGTGGCGCAGACCACCTCAGTGTGTGTTGTCAGACACTGCCTTCCCTCTGTGGTCTGCATGCTTCATCAAGCAATGTGCAGCTTGCTTGTAGGAGATCGCTGTTCACTACATTCCACCTACAGCAGTGTAGGCACTCGTCCAACAGTGGACGCTGCTGTAGAGACAGACAGAGCCCAGCCTTCTAGAACATCCCTTGGAACTCAAGGAAAGTTGTGTTTTCTGGGCCTATAGACCACAGAATGTGATCAAATTGGTTCTGCTCTAGGATGCGTATCTGCAATTAGCATGCCGTTGGGGAGCCCTTGCAGATGTCGGTGTGTGCATACACAGCACTGTGCAGTCTTAGGCAGTCAAAAGAAATGTATAAAGCTTTTTTTCTGGCTAGTAAGTGCACTTTTGCGCAGAACAAAGCACAATTTAGCATTAGAACTTATGCAAATTAAGAGCAGCACAATAAAAACTAGCAAGAATTTCTTCTGTTCTCCAAGAAGTCACTGATATCTTGTCGGATGGCTAGAAGAACACAGCTTTGGTTCCCAAAACACTCCTCAGGGGCACCGTTCCATGTGTTTATAAAACTTCACCACCAGCTCATTTCATTTATTAATTTGATTAGTTAAAAAAGTCAATGAGATATTGATTAGCCATTCGAGGTGGTGCTTCTGGGGAGGTCCCCAGATTCATGTGTTTAATGGACATACTGGGGTGACTTTTGGAGATGTTTTGAAACGGCTAAGCTGGCACACTTTGACAAGCATAATATCATAGTCTGACACTAACATGAACATAATTTTCTTTGGCTGTTCTTTGTACTGTGATTTTTGCACAGTACTGTGTGTGCGTGGTCCAGCTATGCATTACATTGTACCTGTTATTTTGGCATTGTGGGGACATTTTATTCGGTCCCCACAAGGGGAAATTCAATTTCATAAAAATCTGCAATCAAAAAAACTAAAAATGCCATTGCAATTGTCATTGTTGGGCTTGGAGTTTTGCCCAAAGATCGTCAGTTTAATTGTGGAAATGCATTAAAATAACTATTGTGAAACATTTTTCCCTTATAATAAATGTATTTGACACTTCTGATGCATCCACACACATTTTTATTTCACTGTTCATTTAATTTATCCTTTTCCATTCTTGGCAACTGATAAGTGTGTTATCGCCTTTTATGTTACTTTATAATTTAGTAACACTGGACCTTGTATAGTGTCACATTCCTAATGTTACTATACTTTTAAAAGTACACAGGGCAATAATAGAATACATATTTTTTAAATTGGTGTTTGATTTTCTTTAGAATTTTTCTGCCTGGTTCATAAGGTGTGAGTATTATCACCAGCACTGGTATTGCTTTTGTTTTCATTTAGTCATGTTCATGACACTTAGCAATTCTGGATAAAAATAAATGCTGGTTCAGTGTATGAGCAAAGTGCTTGATTATATATTTTTTTTTGTACAGCCATTCCATTACACTGAACAGAAAGGCGAATAAGTTTGGAGTTCAGTTTCAGTCTTCCACAACTGGAGACATTATTTTGTCACACAGCTAATTGCAAACACATAAGCTCTTCATGCAGATTATTCGGCACAGAGGCAACACTAAACAATAATGATGACTTTAAATTGAATTAGTATTGTAAGCAAGTTCACTGAAAATAATTGAAGGTTTATTAAAATGGGTATTACACTTAACACTTAACTTAAATAATTTTCTAGAGCTTTCAGAGAATGGACACTATTTTTTTTTGTTTGTTATGTTTGTTGTATCACAAAATCCCAAAATGTGTTAACTCTTCAGCTAAGTGCAGAGAGCAGGCAAAAATTGTATTTCTTTTAGGATTAACTTGGGACTCTTCTTATATAAACTAGCTCGATTAGATTTGCTGTATTGTCTGCTCACGTATCTGGCCTGTTGCAGATAAGTACTTGGTTAGGTAACAAATTCCAGGTTTCCAGTGCAAAAAACTTTCCATTAAGTCTCATAATAGTCGTTTCCCATAACTTCTATTTTGGCATTACTCCTGTTGGTCATTATGAACAAAAAAAAAACAGGCTATTGTGGGTCCGGAAATTTTCAGTCCTTCCTGAATATTAAGTAGTGATAGGGGAAGCAGTATCATGTCCTGCTCTTTGATTGACTGGATTCATAAACCTCCAAAACGTACAATGAAATATCCTTTGGGCTTTTTAAAAATCGTCTTACTAATTTTCAGTCTGATGTTCTGGTGTTAATGCTGACCAATCAAATTTAATCCCATAGTCTTGGCTTCCTGTAATTGGTGTTGAGTTGCTTACCTGAGTTTGGGTTGTTTTAGTCAGTGTAGCATGCTACTGCACTGTCATGGAAACCATCATCTTTTTGTGGCAGTCCGTTCTCGTCACCGTTGCATTGATATTTTATGTGACATTTGAGGCCCTTGAATTGTCAAGCGCATTGAGCCTTGGCTTCCACTTTGCCTTCCCGTCCTTTTGCTGTGTTCAGACAGGCAGCTGAGCATTCTCTAACTCTCAGCTCCAAGGTTACCACCCACCTCAGCTGCTGGAAAAACCCCCGCCCAGCTACAACTAATCTAACAACTGTTCCCCAAGTAGAATTTTGGATTTAACTGGGGCAAGAGGGTATTAAACAGAAGCATAGTAAAAAAAATCACAAATGCTTTAACGTGTCTTCCGCTCCTTCTGGTTTCTGCTGCCTTTTCGTTTGAAGGAAAGAGAAGAAAGACTTGAGAGGGTCAAAAACCGTCGTGACTGCTAAGGAACTGAAGAAATGCCCAGCAACACCTGCCTTATTAGGGGCTAGCAGACGTCGCTTGACGTAACCCCAAGCACCCGGGCGGAATATACATTATCAGCAGGCCATACCTATAGGGCCATGCAAACACATTTGTACAAGTTTTTGTCGATTAACTAATTCAGAAGTGAGCTTCATTATTTCTCCATAATTAAGATAACAATGCAAATTCTTTCATTAATAGTGACACGGACAATTTCTTCTCTGCTCCGTGGGGACGAGATTATATGCAGGCCCCGTTGAGCAGGTTGCGATGTGTCACCGAATATTCAAATGGCATGCTTATTTAATTGCAGTAAATGTAGCATGTCCACATAGGTAGAGGAGTTTGGAAGGCCGGCATGGGAGGGGCACGTCTCAGGCTGAAGCCCTGAGTTCCCTCAGGCAGCTGTTCTCAGGTCCTCCGCCAATCCCCCGGGGCCCCCATGAGACCATGTTGTTGGACTCTTGTCTTTTATGACAGCAACAGTAAACATGACAGGCTGTTTGGGCGCCATCTGTTTAAAATGGTTGCCGCATGGTAACGGAGTGATGATCTTGAGATGTGTTTTGTGTCTGTCTCCTCAGTAAAAGTCTTGTGCGCTCATCTCCGCAGGTGGATCTTGATGGAAAGAGGGTGGATGTGTCCAGTGAGTGGAACCTGGCGTCTGCTTTGTTACCCGTCACCATCAACGGCACCCAAAGGACCGTGCAGGTATCAGAAACCCAACACCATACACGCACGCAACATTCCAGTTCCACGACAGATTGAACCTGAGTTACCAAAGCATTCTTTGGCTACTTGCTTGTTTATGTGGAATACGTTTAATTGAAGATTCATCAGGCATCTGAAGGATTCTAAATCTCATTTGCTGTTATATAATATGGAGTATTGATTTAATTCTCTCCCACTTTCTTTTTTTATGTTGATTGTTTTCCTCTGAAAGTACTCAAGTACTCAGTGAAATTTCTGTGAAAGTATAACAGTACTTCAAGTGTCTCTGTGAAATCTTCAGGGAAAAACTGAGATTTCACTGATTGCATAGTTTTGTTGAGGGCGACTGGGCTAACTGGGGAATCAGAAGTGGTGCAGGAATATGCCAATAGAGAGATCAGCCCGTAAAATGCTGATGTTGAAACAATACAGGAGCACTACAGCCAAACCTATTGTGCAGTATAACAGGAGGCATGACTGCAATCCCATAAGCTTCCATCCGTCTTTCCATCCACCTCATTTTAGATATTCCTTTACTAACAAGCATAATAGTGTTTTAATTATTATTTAAAAAAAAGAGGTGGTATTTTAATTTATTTTTTAGCGGAATAGTTAAATATTTTTCTTAAAGCATTTATAAATATTCATAAATAAAGATAAATATTCATTGTTGTAAATTAGCATTTAGATATTGCTGTGGTATTATAAACTTATCTTTTTTTGCTTTAATATATACATCTCTTGGTTTTCAACTGAGTAGTGTCACAGGGAATCACTGCCTCAAATTAAATATATGCTTACTTGCCGATTTTAGTAATTTCAGCACTGGGTTTGTATACTTTTAAAAGTTATGGTTAGTTAGGACCATACATGATCGCATTGTTTAAATTGTAACCCTTTTATTCCATCATGCGGTTGAATGGGGGGGGGCAGGGGGGGTTCTCTATTATTTGGAAATATGCTGGTGATTCCCTTTCATTAGAGGGCAGGCCGACTGCAGGTGAATTGCCAGTTTTTTTTTCCCCTCCTTTCCTCTTTTTTTTCTTATTTTCTTGTAATTTCTGTAGCCCTGAACTTAGACATTGAAAGGCCACCAGTCTGCTGATTGTCACCAATTGCATTTTGCATTGAATAGGTCATTGGTACCCAACTAAGTGGAACTAATTTGGGAAAGAATAAGGGAGAGATTTGGTGCAGTGTCACACAAACCCTTCCTGTGTAATGAGAAATACTTGATTGCTGTTAAGTGGCGGAACATGTATTCTTGTGGTTATTAACCCTGAATGATGACGTGTGTTATATCCAGATCAGGGGGATTATTCATTTACACCTTACCTTGTTGTTAGGTTATACTTACACTTTGTAAAATAATTAACGCTTCCTTCAGAAGTAGTAATTGCTTGCCGGGATTATTGTTTCTAGCTTGCAATCATGAAGTTTTATTCCCTTTGTATGCTTGGATTAAAAACCACCTGCTCCCGTGTGCATATATATGCACATTGTTTTATATTTAGATGCTTGGGACAAAGGCTTTTGTGGCGGCAGCAGTAAGGGAAATTGTATATGTGTTGATAAATATTTTGATAATATATGGTCCGTGGATGTAGCAAATCTACATAATCTATGTAGTGTTACATATTGTTCCATATAAAGATGATCCTTAATTTTGCATTACTGAGCCATTGAAAATGAAGATACTTGTTGGGGTCCAATTAAGATAGTTGATGCAGAAGGTGCTACCATATGGTAGATTTTTTTTTTTCTTTAATTCACCACAGATATAATGCATTGACAATGTAGTGAACTTGCTGAGAAATAGAACGACTGATTTCAGGAATCATCTCTCCCAGTACAAAGCATTTGAAACTGTTGGATCACACCCATCCTTTAGAACAAATATTTGTTCAGTAATTTACCCGACTGTATCATGTTAGGATAAAAATATTTTGCTAGCTAATTTGACGTTCAAACATAATATACTCACAATGTATTTAGTGTTCTATTATAGATGTGGGTGGGAAGACTGATGTTTTGAAGTGGTTTAGCCAGATTCTGCGAATCAGTTGGAGAGAAAAGCCCTGTGGGATATAAAACTCACTGTAAAATGTTATGCAATTATTTATAAGGTTACCAAACACTACCTCCATTTACTGATGGAATTAAGGTGTTTCATGTGCAAAAGTGTATGCTCTTCACTGGCAACCCAGTGAATTATAATTGGTTATATTCCCAAAACAGAAAATAAACCATGTAAAGTTACTTGTAAAAAGACACCATAATTTGGTGAGGTCAGATATCGAGTTAGCTTGTGAGGGGCATCAAAGAATGTTAGGTTTAAAAAATAGATGAGAGTCCAAATAGCCACTGTGCCCAGAATCACTAACCTACTGTATCAACAGGATACCAACAAATAGCGAAAAGGGGATTCTCCTGAAAACTGGTGGACTTTAAAGGAGCGTGAAACGGCCACAGAAAATAATAGATATCAAGGAGAAAATAACCAAACAGTATAAACGAAAACAGTATCTCTTTGTCCACAAAATGAAAAAACGGTGCTTGTAATATACACATGGAAACTGAGGATGTGTAAATATCAAGGCGGTTTCCTTCCAAAGGTTTCCAGTAGTGATAGCGAGGGATCTTCTTAAATCCTGTAGATAAGCTGGGGCCAAGTCACAGACAGCCTTGCATCTCCTGAGCCAATCAAGTGAAACAGTGTTAGAATCATGAAGCCTGGTGACTTTATTCACATTAAATTACGAGCAGGCGGGCAGATTACCATTTACGGCTGTGAAGTAATCACTTTTCTGCTCTTGGACTTCTTGCAGCTGCATTATCATAAAGTATAGCACAACCTGCCCAAAATAGAGGGGGGGGGGGGGGGGATTTAATCTGCTTTGTCTTTGCTGCTGTTAAAAATACCTCCAGGTAACTTTGACCTGGAATTAGGTAAATGCTGAAAATGTATATCAAAAGATTTCTTGCGTACATTTATAACTGAATATCAGCATAATAGCAGTTAATGATTTTTATGTATGAAAATATGTGCTTGTGAAACAACAACAATAATAATACTGATAATAATAAGCGCCCTCAGTGGTTGGCCCCGCTCGTTCGCGGGCGCACGCTGCTCATGAATATTTATTCCGTTAAGCTGTTGTGTCCCCTCGCTGGCCAAGGCCTTTTGCTCCTCTTACTTACGAGTCCTTCAGAAGTTGGAGAGGAGGTGAGTGCCGCGGAGTTCTCCGCCTGGGCTTGCTCCCAGGGCAGCCTGCCCCGGCCCACCCGGGCCCCCACTGCCTCCGCCGTCTCTCCGCGAAGCCCTCCCGAGGGATTAAAGGATTTATGTCACATCCATGAGATCTTGGGAAATCTGCACTCGACTTACTGGCATATGCCCTAGAAGCATTGTTTTGTGATACTTAACATATAATTCTTTGCAAGCTTTTTTTCCTCCTTTCCTCCTTCTCCCCTCCCTCACTTCATACAGAGCACCATGCATTCATTTGTATTTACCTTTTCACTGTACCTCACCACATACGGGGCGGGCATTATTTCGGCAGCAGTTTGACGGGCACAGACCGCTGAGATCCGCGATCTGTAAGAGGCCACAGTGCTTTCTGCTCCCCCTTCCCCGGCTCGTAACGATGCCACGACTGAACGCGCGTGCATCCAGCCTCACGTTAGGGAGACGACTTTCTCGCTCAGATCCCTCTGCCTGCTGTCAGCTGTGTGGCCACGTCTTGGTTCATTTGCTGTGGGAAGCAGGAGAGTCAGCTCAGTGCTCTCGGTGTTACTCACGGTGTTACTCTCGGTGTTACTCACGGTGTTAAAGTCTGGTGTAGGTCGTCAGCTTAGCATTTTCACTCCAAAGGACTGAGGGAACGTGTGTTCACTCTGTCCATTGTTCTAATGAAAAACATCTCATTGGGAAAGTTTCTGTTAAAATGTTCTTATCTATATGAATTTAGTTTAAATAATAAAAATTCTATTTTAACACGTTAGTCGGAATCATTCGCACTTTGCAGCCAATCAGGAGTGAGGGTAAAGGACTCAGGATGATTGACTGTTTGACCTTTCCTCAGTAGCTATTGTAATCCATGAAAGGCACTTGGCCTGGCAACATATTGGTTGCATTTTTTTGAAAGGGGAACGTTAATTGTCATGAAAGTGTACTTAATAGAAGTACTTATACGCCATCCCTAGATCTGCAAGCCTATCATTTTCACTTGCTCTGGCCGCGTGATACTTTCATGGGAATGAAGTAGATGTTTTGTAAATGGCTGAAATCATTTATCCATTCATCAGACGTACATTTTCGATGCAAAGTTCTGTTCATCTGTGCGGTTTTAAACGCAGATTGTTTTAATTCTACAAATCCAGTGTGCAGATATTGATAGTCACCCCCAAATGCCCAAAGTCTTCAGTTTTAGTGTTTTTAGTGATGTATTGTGGTTAACTAATATAAAACTCTACGTGATATTGAACTGACAATTATTCAAGTTTCGCTGACTAAATATTTCAAACAGACTTTGTTCTTAAAATGGAAATTAATCATGTTTTTTTTCCCAAAAAATTCTTTCACTCTTATTCCTTTCACTGAAAATATGTGTTTACTGGTTGACTTGCATTGCTTTGATATGTTAATATGGTTTTACTTTTAATCTAAAGTTTAGAATAATCATCTCTGCATTTTCATATTTTCAGTGCCTTTCTCGTAATGCAGCCGGAGAGATAGAACTTCAGTATTTCGGCACGTCGGTGAGTAATTTTACTTCCATCTTTCCTTGAATATAGACAAATGTATGATTAAACTTTCTAGTGTGCAAATTTGAATGTTTTCTGAGGTAGGCGGGGGTGGATATCAGTGGCAGGAGGTAGGCTGAAAACCCTTTTAGATTTATGAGTGGGATATTTTAATATAGGTGGAACATATTTACGCCCCGGACTGACTATGCCGATTTACGTGTATATATAATAAATCATTTTCCTATTAAGGTTGAAAGGTTTGACAAGAAGACATTGACTTGGCAGGTGGCCAGTGTCCATTGAATGGAATTTTTGAACTCGGGGGGGGCTTAGGGGGATGTCGAATGGCCATCAAAATATCTTCTGTTCTGTGTGTTCATCCCTTTAGCCCTAATCACCTCCAGGAGTAGTGTCTTTAGAGAAATGGCAGTCAAGTTTTCCATTTGTTCTAATTCAGGAAGTGATGTTAGATGTTAGATATGGGAGTGGCAGGTTGGCACACCTGCTATGGCGAGGGCTGCGGTCTCCTCAGCGTTTCACTCTTGGATGCCAGTGCTGTGCCTGTCCTTGTGTGTGCCTGGCACTTGTCCATGGCACCCAGGCCCTGCTTAGCTCTGGCTTCATTGACCTTTCTGTCAGCAGTGTTCTAACAGCCGGGGCTGATGGGAGAGAAAGGGGCGAGGGGGGGGGGTGTGTGCATGCAGGCTGTCTGTCATGGGGGCATCAACACAGATGAAATGGTTCATTTGATTCCCTGACACTAGATGGCAAGCACAGTGGTTTTGCCGCCAGTTTGCAGGGAGGAAACCAGGGTTATCCCAGCCATCTGACAACTGGGCGCCAGGCGGCCTGGGAAGAGCGGAGCGAGACATCGCTGGCCTCTTGCACATGGCCAGTTGAAGGACGTTGAGTAACATTCACTCCCTGGCAGCGTGGCTGGGAATTAATTCCCGGTGATGGAAAACAGTATTTTAATTAGAATGCTTAAAAAAAGCTTGTTTTTTTGCGGCGAGTCGTAATGAATCTATAGTATGATATGGCTCTTTACTGCATTTTTTTTTCCTATTTATACAGGTACCCTCCCACTGTGCTTTGTATATTGTAGGATTTACATTCATTTACACAACTGCATCACTGAATCTTTGTCTCACCGTGGGTTTTTTTTTTTTCCATTTGAAAATAATTATGTATTTCTTTAGCAGTATTTCCAGTCCTTAAAATGAGGTTTATGGTTAAGGGTATAGCAATTTGCTATTAATACATATACACACATTTGTTTCAAAATTCAAATTTCTCAGCTTTTCTGTTTTTTTAGGTTATGGCAAAATAATATTAAGTAGTATTAATATTAAGGTACCTTTTGTTTCTGAGATGATGACGGTCTACTTTTAAGGAGTGACAATATGTCCACGCATTTGGACTTGTGTACAGAAAAGCCTGTTTATACAGACAACGACAATAAAATGGACTGAAGGTCATTGAATGTGTCCCTATTACAGATTTTTTTATGGTTAAATAGATTATATATTTGTAATATATAAATACATAGTATAGTATCAGTAATTGGTTCAAACATATACTCTGTTATCCGATTTATAGATTAATTCTAGTAACACCAGGGCTCATCTGTAGACTGCGGTTTGTCTTTGGCTTCGTTGTCATTGTGTAATGAGTGCTGGTTCCTTCTCAGAGAGACAATCGCAGAACTTAAGGTTGTACTGAGACCGCTGCGTTTGTATGGCCAAGTGTGATCCCTTTCAGGATGGATCAGAATCATGGCCTCACACACACCTGGCGCTCAGCTCTTTTCCATGTTTGTCCTTCTATCCTGGAGTTAATTGTGTTTTTTTTTTTTTTTTAAAGTACTAACTTCCCACATAGATTTCTTTTGAAGAATTTACCATTTTAAGTATTACCATAGAAATAAATTATATTTAGATTTGCCCTCAGTGGCATTTTAGACAAAAAAGGTTTCTGAAAAGGCATGGAGGGAGGAGTTGTCTGTTGCATTCTGTTTTTCCTAAACTGCATGTTAATACGGCTTCCTAGATCTAGAGATTAAATGGGGTTCAGCATTAATATGCTAGTATTTTGACCCTTAATGCACCCACAAAATCAAATTAGCAGAGAAATTGCTAACCTTATGTTGGGGATTAATGACAACCATCTAAAACAATTTGGAACTCAATCAGTTTAACTGAGGAGGGTAAATTTAATATGATAATTTTTCATCTTAAACTGTATCTGCATAGCAGGGAAAGTATGCAAATATGTGACCCTTACCTACTGACTAAATGGTTGCTGTGTTGATGGATGTATTGATTCCATTAAGGAACTTCAGAGAACTTTGGGGTGAAAAATCCTCCTTGATGGTTCAGGAGTGAACCTGATCTCATACTGGGACCATTCTGCTGGGCATATTTCCATAATGCGTTGCTTCCGTTGACATGACAGCAAGACGCAAATCAGTGTTTCTAATGATATCAGATGGAGTTGTAGAGGACAGTGTTTTAATGTAGTAGAAGACCTCCCAATGGGGCTGTTATTGCCTCTATAGAACATCAGTTACACAGTTACAACAATAGTCTCTTAATTGATTCGTTTAATTAGCAGGAGACGGAGCCTGTGCTGCGTCTTGTCAACGACTATCATAGGGGGTCCTGAGCAGCCCGCTCCTCTCTGCCACTTAAGTCTTTGCGCTTGTCACGCTCCTATTAAAGTGTAATTATATGTAAATGAAAGCCAAGAAAACCTTCAGAAGTTGACCAATGCAACTATATTGCCTCTTCTTTTTTGAGAAGTTTGTGGAACTTTCCAACATCTACCTCTCCCTGCATCCCCAAAAACGATTACCCCGTGTCTTTGATAGATGGCAGATCTTTCGCTTGACACCTCTGAGCCGCAGTGAGATGAGAGAGAATTTGTACGGAAAGTGCCTGTTTTCACAAATGCTCTATTTAGCTCTTTACTTGGTACCTGTGATGCAAAGGCAGTGTAAGAATTTGCAGACTGATTACAGCGTCCTCCTCATCTGAACAGTGCAGATGTTGCCTTGGTCTTATTGAAGCATGACAATGTTTTCAGTGCATCTACACAATAGACCATTCTTTAAGTGAGAGACGTCTCTCTAATGCGATTGAGCTGAGGGTTACAAAGCAGGTGTCTAACGTAACGACGGGCCTTTTAAGTCTCAAAGCCTGCACACAGACTTAGTACATACAAGGGAAAAAGGATGCAAACCTCTTCAGTAGTCGTAATTAGTGTTGGTGCTTGTAGGCGCCATTCAGGCCCAGATTAAAGTCTATTTGCAGGGCCTTTTCACTCCATTGATACTGTGCTAGTTGGAGTGTGACAGGGTTACTTGCAGAATATCTTGTCACGAGGAAGGGAGGAGTATTCCTCTCTTTGGGTTCATTTTGTCCTTGTAGTTGCAGTCTTCAGTTGACATCCTTTGTGTGGGAAAGAAAATAAAATTCGGTCTATAGTAGAGTCTTCGTTATCTACGTTATGGCACTCTAAATACTATTCCTGTTCCTGTTGTATTGAAGCATTGTTACTCATGGTAGTAATGTAAAATATTTTAGTTCTAGAATGTATCCAGTGTTTGTGACACAAGAGACAATGTGAATTACATACAGGATCTACAGTCATTCTTTTGAATGTTTTGGAGTTAATTATGTGGAGTTATGGATCCTATGGTGAAGTTTAATAGAAAGCACTCTTGTCTAGTATAATGAATAATTTGCTTTTTCCCCAACTGTGAAGAATTACCGCTAAAGTCCACGTCCTGCTTAGACCAAATAAAGATGTGTCACCTTCAGAAGGAGACCAGGCAAGAGTTAATATTTAATGAATAAATTAATACCTAATGAAGGAGATTGTTGTGGTAATACTACCCAAATACTCTGCTGTCTCTTTGGTCTCATTCACTGCTAGACCTCGTTTAAATGCATGCATTCTTTTTTGAAATAATCTCCTTTCTCAGAATTTTCCCTTGCAGTCTTGACATTCTGTTCGCAAAGGAAATGCAGCAGGTTGATTGTTATACGTTTTGGGAAACATAATTGATCAGAAAATTTGTTTTTGATAAACAGACCCTGGTATAAATGGCCATGTTAGAAATTCTTCGCTAAATGACTGTGCTAGCACCATGTAGCCTTCCTGCATTGCCCATTGGTCTTTTTTCGATGACACAACGGTTGTTGTTTTTGTGCTTTTAACTTTTCTCTGGTTGATTGTCTCTATGGTAACACACTTGGTGTGAAAAGGTCAATATTCTGAAACATCTCCCATCATCAGAGCAAAGTTAATTTTACTAATGGGCTTCCCACAAAGTTATTGTTAGAGATAGTTGTGTTATTGAATTCATTTCTGCACTGAGGAGTAATACATATATTGTGGGCAATGTTATTTTTTATTCTTTCAGTCCTTTTTCAGATGCGTTATTCATGTAGAAATCTGCTAGTAGATTCAATTGAGAATAATAACTAAAGAAATAGCTGCATCTATAGGAATTTCGGAAAACAAAAATAATTTGTGAAAGAATATTGTTTTCTCTAAATCCGTCGGGAGATTTTTCTCGCGCCTGGGGTATAGAGAATGTAGGCTGCAACCTAAACTACCAAATAATTCTTGGGAGTGATATAACAGCAGATTCTACACTGGATACTTTTTCATTAACTAATATGCATTTGCTGGATAGTGGGGAAACACTTACATTTGCTGTGCATGCAGTTATGCGTGTATACAAATAAATATGTCTATATCTTAGTCTTGATCTTTCTGTTTCGAGTGGTATTGTGTTCCAGAACAGGGAAAGCTGTGGAATTTCCTGCTCTAGTAGGCTAACGTGCAACTTTGCACTCCTTCCCGACTTTTATAGAGTGGGTAGGGGGTGCACTAAGAATATCTTGCCACACAGAGGCCAAAGCTTAATGTTCTTCGGCTTTGTACACCATGTTTATCTAATTATGGAAGCAGTTATTGGTCAGCCGACGTCGGTTGTGGGTTATGTCTGTGGTGTTCAGCACAATTTTTTTTTCCCCCATTCTTAGATGAACCCGCTGCGCTCATTTAAGAAAGTAGGCTATGAATTTGAAGAAAAAAAGAGTTTTATCATCATATTTGTCTTCGTTTTGACGATGGTGCTTACCCCCTACAATTATTATAGCTAAATTAAATTAATGCTAAAGGGACCTGGCAGCCATCTGTAAAATGTATTCCGTAGCGATTCTTAAAATCCTCCTGTCCGTCCAACCGTAATATTTCTCAGTGGATGAAAATGGAACACGCAAACACCATAGTGTGAAGACTGAAAATAGCTTAATCTGAATGTTGCCAGTCAGTGACTGAGGTGCGTTATTCTTATAATACTTATTACTATTAACAGATTCCTAGTGCCTGTCTTTAATTAGTGCAACTGGCAGAGGTGCATTTTTAACGTCATAGTCATTGTATAGTCTGTTACCATGCGTACATTCAAATAACACCCAAACCACTAGTGGGGCCACGTGCTTCACATTGTTCAGTCATTCTGCTCAACACTGGAATAAAATTTTTCTCGTAATTTAGGATGTAACTGAATCACAAAGACGGTACATTTTTCAGAACATTTCCCACACGAAAAGAATTTTATTGTATTACCTAAGGGAACTTTATTTAGGGTTCCGATGGGAAAGAAATGGCTGTTTATCAATACTGCTTGAAGTTATGATATGGGTAGGCCTTTGTTTTGCATTTCATAAATATCACCAAACATCTAATCTGTGGTTAGAGCTGTGTTGTGACCAAGTTCTGCTTTGCCAGAAACGGTCAAATTTAATGGGGATTTCTCCTCGAGGAAACCCCTTATTCCCGCTTACCAGTTGTCACGTTGTCCACCTGAGCAGTGGCAATGTGACAGAGCTGGGGGAAAAAAAATCTTAATTTTATTATTTTTTGCCCAGTATGGAGAACAATCACAAGTGTCAGTTTCAACAGAAAATAAAAACAAAGGGAAAAAAGGAAACAATTCATTCACAACAGGACACACGGCTGCAGAGGATAAACCTGCCTTCAAAGCGACTTGCCTGAAGTATGATAATAGTTTGGAATTGGTGCACTTCAAAGCATCAATACGCCAGGGTTTGGAGCAGCTTTCCTGCTATTCTTGTTAGCTGGTTCGCAGTTGCTATAAGTAGCCGGTATCCTGTATGGTAGTCTCAGGTGGATACGCATTGTTTGTGTAGCCGTTTTATAGTTTGTCTGCTTTCAGGCGGGGCTCTAGGGCCTGGTCGCCTAGCTAACAGGGTGGACATACTGCCTCGTCACATAACCCCCCCCCGGTATAGAAGTGGACAGGGGCTTCTCACGATCCCTGACACTTCATATCCTTACGCAGTGCTGAGTAGGGGTCACTAAGTTCAGGGCATGTGCCGTCTATGGTCAGAAGTGAGGGCCTTTTTTTTTTTCTTTTTTTTTTTTTCGCGTCCCCCTCCCCTCCATCAGATGTGGATGACTCAATTCGGCTCTGCTGCATGTCCTCTGCCCCACACTTGCTACGCTACGAATTGTAGACGTTGATTGCAAGAGATGTTGGGTGGGATGGAGGATGAAGCGCGACCCTCAGCTTCGTTTAGTTCATCTTAATTGCTTCCCGTAGGTTGATTTGAGTCTGTGGGGTTTCTTATAGTGTGGGATTTAGGATGGCATATTCGCCAAGAAAATGAATGAATGTATATGAAACAGGTCAGGGATTAAACACTGGTAATCTGGCTGGTAATCGCCTTGTCATCAGTCTTGCGAGCATTTATTGTCCTTTGCTCATGCAGTTAGATACAGAGCCAGCGTTCTCGGCAACGGTGGATAGCTTTCCTCAATTGTCTACAATTTGCTTGAAATCCCAAAAGAGATTCACACATTTTCTTACGTAAATAGTGTTTGATTTACTGTTCTTTGAGAGGTATTGAAGGGTCATTCATACACAAAACTTCTTCAGACAGCATGATGTATATCCGAGCTGTATACGATATTGAATGTGCACTTTTCGGTATGTCCGCGGCTGCCTTGTATTTGCCTGTCCTTTGTCTCCCTGTAAAACTGCCGCATGTTTATCTGTGGAGGTCTCTCCCTCTAGTCAGCCACTCCCACCCGCTGAATGGCACACATGTTCTATTGTTTGGTCGCCATGTGTAATTGCGTGCCGTCTCACCAATGGACTGGAGGAAGTCGCACTTAATACAGTAAATTACCTTTGTGGTGTAATTACTTGCTTGTTAGGCAGTTTTTGGTCACCTGTCGGGCTGGTACCATCTAGAATAAACGGGTACGCCTGCACCCTTGTCAGTCACAAGGCTATTACTTTAAACTCTGTCTCCTCTTTGCTTTTTTAACTTATGTGTTATTAATTCCATTTATCTGTGCACATCTGCTGTCACTACATAGGAGACTTCCGTAGCCCTGACAAACACTTTGGATCCCTGTCTCGTGACTCTTTGACATAGTACCGTAATTTCCAGACTATAAGGCGCACCTGAATATAAGCCGCACCAGCTAAATTTGGGGAAAAATACAGATT
>JAODKF010000001.1:43234533-43254759 GCA_026779585.1 Mormyrus proboscirostris | reverse complement strand
CGAGCACACATGTGGCATCTGGTTGGTGCCTTCACGCTCCATCGCTAGTTTGAAGTGTCTTTCTCTTAAGTTTAAACTCGGAATTAATATTTCTGTGGTGGCACAATACTTATCGCAAGGAGCAATGTTTTGCGAGCATATAGAAAAGGTTTCAAAGCCATGCCGTCTCCATATGGTTTACTCGATAATCCATTATCCGTCATCTTCGGCACTCATTCCGTTGCTTTCTTGCCCGTGGCTACATTTCTATCTCTGCATCAATTAGCACAGTGATTAATACAACAAGCAAGCAGTTTAGAGGTAATGGTACACAATTAACATCTCATTCCACCATAAAGAGTATGCTAAATACCCTAGCTACTGCTTTCTCTGCCTGGAATTGAAATAAGTGTTTGTCCTAATTTATATGCTATCTAATGTGAGTGGGGCCGCTTTGTATGCCACTGCACCATTAATCTAATTACAGTGAGTTGCAAATGAAGCACTGTCTCTCCAAAGAGGATGAATGAAGCAGTGCTTTTGTCATTTAGCCTGGTGTCACCATGGAACGAGATCACACTTCAAACAGGCGGTGTCGAAAATAAAGTGCTGTTTGCATAATATCGGTACTTGTTGCTGTTTTTCCCCCCCCCCCTCCCCGTTTTGCTTCTCATTTCCTTTTTTTTTTCCCTTTCCTAATTATGAGCACATTGCAAACACGACAATGCGCGTCCATAAATAGAGCTGTAGGTGTGCTGTCATGTGCTCCGCTTGGAAAAAGTCCTTGGAGTGCTGTTGGATTAAATGATGCGTCCTGATTGACGGCTACCTTGAGATTTAGCGGATGGAGTTGTCAAAGCGTTATGTTAACAGGCTGCGCCAGTCACTGCACATGTACTGAGTGCTGCACTATGCGCACATGTGCGTTTATGCTGTGCGTGTTTCGAAATATATGGGAATACTAACTAGGTAATAACTCCGAGCTTTAGTGCGCACTTAACGGAATTATGTGTTTACGTTAAAACATGCAGTTAATTTGGTTGTTTACAAATCGTCCACAACATTCACATGGCCTGCAGTCCAGAACCCTACTCTGCATATAACTTTCTTGGCTCTATCACCTCCGATGGGTTTTCCATCAAGAAATTTAACGTTAACTGTATCGTTTTCGCTACTTAATTCCGAACGCAGCTATTAGCCGCAGGTTAACTGAAGGATTCCATTTTTAAGATCTCGGGAGGGGTCTGTATGTTGTTCCCTTGAAATGGGCACTTAAAATCGCTGTAATGAAACATCCAAAGGTATGAGGAAAAAAAAATTACGTTCGCCAATTATGGTGTCTGGCAAGTATCAAGTACTGTGTGTTTTTAATGCAAGTTAAAAGCTATTCTTTGCTTAAGCTCTAATGAACAAAACTCCACCTTTTGAAATATTACACCATTTCCTCTCTGCCTTATGGATAATTTACTGGCGGTGAGGCATTCATGCAGATGGCTAAAAAAAAAAAAAAAAAAATCAGCCGCTTAGTCCATCTTTCCTGTGTTGCTCTGTTCCAGCCAAGTTGATCCTCAGGTTAGAGGGCTGGCCATCCTCATACCACATTTGCTCACTAAATTTATGTTTTTAAATCTATTTTCCTACCACTGAACAAAAGCTAACTGTGTGCTTGGAGGTAGATCAAGGGGTTCCTTTTTCCGCCAGGAAAGGTGGAAAAACAAACATGGCTTACGCTGATACCTTCTGTTGCTTTCGGCGTCTCGTTTGCATCATTTCGCTCCTCAACTTTCCGCCCAGCTGTTAGATAGACTTCAGTATCTCCCCAATTCCCATTCCCTAGGGATGGAGCTGTTTATCAGGCAGTCTGTTTAAAAAAAAAAAAAAAAAAAAAAGGTACCAGATGATGGTAACCAGATGATACATTCAACCAAGGACATCAAACAAGACGTCAGTATTGCTTTGGGATGTGCTTTCTTTGGATTGCTGTAGTTCCCCTTTTATTCACAAAAGTGTGCCATTGTCACTTGCTCACAGTTAATGAAGCAAAGAGGATCCATGTCTAAATCTTTGGAGCATCCAGATTAAAACCCCCCTGCGATATAATATTCTTTATCATGCATTTTCTCAAGTACAGCCAATAAATAGTGTTTGAGAAGTATTTGCTTGGCAGTTCAGCGCTTGAAGGGAAAATACCCATCTTGTTTGATGTATTATAGCAGTGAATGACTGAAATATTCACTGGTGGACCTTCACACAACCAGTTTTCGCTACCCAACCACGTGTATCTCAGTATTTTTTTAATAGTTTTAAGATGAGAAAGATATACTTTATTTTAGGTTTCAGTTGCGTAGTACATAGATTATATGTTCCAATTTTACTGTATTTTCAGCTATGAAAATATTTTCTCTAGAAGTTCTAAGAGGTGGAGTTCAGACCTCGCTTAAGCAGCAATATTTTGAGCGCTTATCAATCATGGTCTCCCAGTGTTCAGATCTTTCCATGCACCGTGACTGTCATCTTTTATTTACACAATGTGTGTCGCACACTTCCGTATTAGTCACACTTCCAGTGACTAATAGTAATAAAAATAACAATTATAACAATGACAGAATTCTCTCACCTTGCCCAGTCCTCCTCTGTCTGTGTGTTTGGTTTGGGCCTGATCAGTTTTTCTCTTCTGCTTGGCAAGAGAATCGAAGTCCAATTAGATATTTGGTATTTCTTATCCTTCTGCATTTTGAATGAGCTGTATGTGACCCTGCGGTCTGTAAGGTATCCATGGGAGACGGGGCTTTTAACACAGCAGGCCCCTATACTGACTCTTGGAGGAATCCCTGATCAGTGTGTACCGGCTCCTAACATATTCTAATCAAGGCTATCTTTCTGTCAGTACACCGTGCATATTGGGCCATGTCAAATAATGTTTGCTAATGTGAAGAGCCTCTGTGTAGTGGGGATCCAGCAGGGCCAGCTGGTGTAACGCTATGGTCTAATTTTGCTGTACCCCATAGGGGCATATTCCAGTCGTTGTGATCATAAGCGCCTGTTCTATTTGTTACGTTCCTGATTGTCTGATTTTACCTCCTCTGGCACCTTCTTGCCCCCTTCTGATCCAAGTGCCATTGGCACGAGGCTCCAGCCATTTTAGTGTCCTCGCTACACAGCATAACATAGCTGAGCGTTTACGTTATGTGGTCTGACGTAGCTGAGCGTCTTCAGTACACAGCGTAACGTCGGTGACCGCCTTCACTACACTGTGTAACATAGGTGATCATCTTCGCTTCATGGTGTAACGTCGGTGAGCGTCTTCACTGGAGAAGAGTGAATAGCCTGTCCATGACACCATTCTCCTTTATTTGTATATGAGATACATTACAGGCACTGACACGTGACATGAGAAATGGCCGAACGCGTCTAATTGCGCACGTTTTGGTTTCCGGGGTTGATAATGCACTCGCTCTCGCTCTGTAATTATCTTTGGTGAATTTCTTTGCAAATAGCTTGTTTGTCGCATTGATGGGGCTATTTTATGCCGGCCCTCCCTCTCCTGGCCTTAATTTAGAATATTTTTATGTGAGCAAGTGCCTTTTATCTGCCTCCTTATCTGACTTCGTGATTGAATTCTCAGGCCCTTCACATGCTCTGATTGCAAATTACGTCCTCTCCAAATGCCACACGCGCAGCACAAACCGGCAGAAGAATCTGTGTGCATCAAATATTAAATTGTTTACCGAGGCAATGGAGAAGTCTTACCGGAGTCTTTTTGATGTGACAGTCAGTGTTGCGATGGGGCTCACTGTGTTTCGGCAGTCTTCCTGTAAAATCCTTTCTGAAGCATTTGCCAAATAGGGGCTGCATGCATTATAGCTCTTTATTTGTACATGTAGCAACTGTCGCGGGAGGTAGTTTTGTGGTGTTGCTAACGCTTTAAGTAGGTTTAAAGCTCTCTCACCTGCTTATGTAATAGTGCTAATGAAGGGGACTCTTCAGGTAGGATTTGTATCCTGCAGCATCCCTGTTCCCCCCCACTCCAAGTTAAAGGCTTAGAAAAAAAAAAGGGATTTTTTTTTCCCCCCTTTGATCATTCCCGCAAATAGTTCCAGGCCCTGTCTGAATTATTCACAATATTTACCTGCTCTTCTCCTTCCAAAGTTGTTGCTTAGCCAAACGGATAATTAAAAGAAAAAGATAAATAAATAAATACCGCAACAAAACCAGAGATATATTGCCACCTACTGGATTATATGCAAAACGTCGGTAGGTGTTCCTGTTCTTGATTCTCATTACGGATTGATGAATGAATTGCGAAGCTGTCGCGACCACGTTACGTGGAGCGCTTTTGGTGTAAAGGGCCTTTTTCTTAGAAGTTTGCAAGACGCATACATTTAATCATATATTAATATGTGAACATAAGTTGCTCCACCGTGTCAGAGCTGCATTCGCAATTTCAAAAATGCTTTGCAAATGGAACGTTTAAATAAAATTCTGCAGAATTCCCAAAGTGACTGTTTAGGAGAGGGAAAAATGTGAACGTACGTTTTAAAGTCTAAACTTTGTTTCCCTCCATTTTCCTCCTTTCCTTTTTTAAACTGCTCATCGGTGATTTACATGATATTATTTTCCATTCACCGAAGCCCGTGCTTACACAGGTGTGTATTTGTATGGCATTGTTGTGCTCTGTGATTGTGGCCTGGCATTGGTCATTGAGAGATGTGCATCGCGGCCTAACCTGTGTGCGTGTTCTCCTTCCCCCCGTATGCCACGCAGTACAAGGTGCGGGTGCTGAGTAAGCTGGCAGCTGTCCTGAGTAAACACATGCCCGAGAAGGTGCCAGAAGACACCAGCAGTATCCTCCGCTCCCCCATGCCTGGCTCCGTGGTGGCGGTGTCCGTCAGGCCCGGTGATACGGTAAGGATGGGTGCCCGGGGGCCCCCGCATGCTCACCGCAGGGTTAGGGGAGCGCAGAGCTCGGCACTGCTCAGTGGCACCCACGGGAAAGCCGTGCTGGGGGCCTCCGCTTGTCTTTGCCTGGTTCAGCATGCTAGTGGTTCGCTGCTATGCAGTGAACACACAACGGTGCAGTGAACACACAACGGTGCCTTTTGCCGTGACACAATCAGCAAACAACAATGAGCTCCTCTTGATGTATAGATTTTAACCTTCATAGAAACCAACATTTTCCTTGATTAATATGCTGTGATCTTGTGTGTCGTTATTTTTCCGATATAATTAATGAAAGCCGTATTAATGTAGCTTAGTTACAATATTGTCTAGTCCTTTTCTTTGTCTTTTTATTTTTAAATGTATTCTAAATATGTGTGTTTTTGCTTGAACATTTTACCAGTTTGTTTGATTTAAGGTCAACCCCCTCCCCCCCGTACCCCCACAGTAAATCAGAAATGCCTTAATAACCATTAATCCTTAGGACCTGACCAGTACCCATTTTAATTAAGTGCTTATACCAGAATTGTGTTAGTTTATTTCCAGATTTCTTAGTTTCTACAAAACAGTCCTCAGCTGGTCACCCTAACAGGCACCTTTAAATTGCTCAAGCAGCAGCAAAAGTACAAAAACTGCAATGAGCCTTTGAATAATGGCTTGTTGCAGTTCTAATGGGCTTGATGTTGAAGGAGGGCCATTGTAATTTCATGGCTGAGTTGCTATGAGGGAACAGTGCACTCCTTTAAAAGGCTGTGTCAACTTCACTTAAATGTACCTGAATTCTGCTTTTCATTGAGTAAAACTTGAGGCTTAAATGAATGTTTAAAGACAGGGATGGCCTTTCACGTACCATTAAAGGAAATTATCAGCAATTTGTGCATGTTCACAGACCAGTAGCAATTTGTAAAGTGTAAAGAATAGGTAATAGTACAACTCGACAATGAAAGAAAAAAAGCAATAGTCACTCTCTTCCTTTTTCATTCAACTTAAAAGCTTTAAATCTCGGCATGACGCAGATGTGTGTTACTTACAGAATGAGTTTGTTTTACGGTGAAATCATGTACTTGGCAACCTGTTTATATATATAATTTTATATACTGGTATAAAAGTTATCGTAGTGCATATTTGCTCAAAGAACGCTATTTAACGTTATATGCAAATAAACAGTACCAATAAAAAAGTAGCAAGAATTTGTTCTGTTCTCCAAAAAGTTACTGCAGTCTTGTGAAATGACACCACATCACCTCAGAGGCATGCCAGCCATTCAATGTATTCGTTAAATTTCACCAGCAGCTCACTTAATTAACTTAATTAGCGAAACAAATTAAACATGGTATGCTAGTCGCTGCGACAACAGATGCATAGGTATATTGATTGTCAACTGCAACTTTTGGAGTGACTTTAAAAGACCTAAAATCATAAGTTTACAAAAACATAAAGATAATTTAAACATTATTTTCAATAATAGTCTTTTGCATGTTTTTTTTGTGCTTCTGTCTGTGTGATACAAAGGATACAGTGGTTACATATATAATACATAGTTAAATGCGTTCTTTTAGAGGAGTTACGGGGAAAATGATATTCTGATTTTAGTAAAATTTAAACAGGCATTGGTGTTAAAGTGGATTCATGTGCTGTAGCAGAGTAAATAAACTGTGTGGAAAAGTGTGTGTCGTCTTTTAAGGCCTGTTATATAGCAGGACCGTAGTGTAATACAAGAAACAGAAAATATAATGTGCTGTAAAATCTCGGATTTTGTGGGCTGTAGTCTGTCTTGTTCTTCAGGAACTCTCTCTTGTTTCCCTCTGCTCAGTCCCTTCTTCTTGTTCTGCAGCCGTTTGCACCGTTTGCTTAGATTGGCGAACATCTGACCAGCTAAGCTCTGCTCTGCTGACCTAGACTTGTCAGTGTTAATTGTGTGGTTATAATTACAAAAACACATTTACCACCTTGAAAGGGACTGAAGTTAAATCCTTCCTACTCTGCACAACCCTCATGAATTCAAATAGATCCAGTGGAGTTTCGTCGTCGGGATAAATATGAGTTTGTCATTGTGCCTGTTTATCAAAGTTCCCTGTTTTTTGTATAGGTCTTAGAAATTGCCTTTCAGCAGATTATACGAATAGTTGATTTTTTTTTATTTTGTTACTTTACATTTTTTTATTAATTTTAATTTAATGAGTCGGACGACCATCATGTTAAACTTTTATTCTTTTTTATTCTTCAGTATTTTAAAAAAATTGATACATACCAGTAGCTGGAATTGCAAAACCCTCCTGATTTTCATCTGAAAATGTGGATTACCCCTTTTTGTGTTTTTAATGAAAGTGTTAGTGATTCAAAAGCAAAATTAACAAATACTGGTATTTCAGAAATATCAGAAGTAGAAATAAGATTTAATAAATGAACCTAGCTGCAGTATGAGTGGAGAGCACATTTATTTTCGTAAATATAATTTGCTTTGTGGGGAAAAATGCCATCAAAGCTGACATACTTATCAGACAGTGAGATTAAGGAAAGAACTACAATTGTTGTGAAGTTATTTCATCCCTTGCATATTGTAATTAAGAGCTTTATTCTTTTAACTGGGGGAAACACTGGAAGTATTGCCTGATATTGTGATGCAATAATGCATAAAAGGCTGAACTGTTCAGTGACAATCTTTAGCAAACAAATGACAGGCTACTGACAGGGGTATTGTGGCAGTATTTAGGAAGGTTGTCGACCCCCATTGACGATGTGAATGTTGTGGCTGTTCCAGTCGGTCATCTGCATGAACCAGAGTCAGATTATCGAAACCAAGATGCAAATGAACGTATTTTGGATTCATTGCAGAAATGTACATGGTGAAGACTGAATGCCTTGCATAGAAAACTTAACAATGGAAAATCGGCAAAACAAAGGGCCGCGCATACATTGTCCTGTGGCCCCGTGGCCCCGTGGTCCTGGCCAAAACCCATTGCTGAGCGGAGAGCTTTAGCAGATTCCCTTTACAATGTATGGATTCTGCCGCGTGGAACAGGCACAAATCCGAGACTATTAAGCGCTTGGCTAACAATGCTTGGCAATTAAATGGGGAAAAATCTGTTGTGGTTTTCCAGTGTCCCCTAATTATGACTTATTACTGGTGAGATTACCAAATGAACTGTGAGATAACACAAACAAACTGCCATAACAGAGGCTTGTAGTTTATCCAACAAGCTTAAAAATGATCACTACTGTTATTAAGTAAGTAAACAATCGTAAATTCTTTTTATGGTTTACCTCATAATGTTCTAAATAATATAATTCTAATAATTTTTGTTTCTAAAATCAATGTAATTTATTATTTACAAAAACTGTACATTTCGGCACTAAAGCATCTTTTTAGTAGATCTCTATATTTGTGTTATACTAATGAAAAATATAATTAAAAATGTGAAACATTTGGTATTTGTGTGTGAGAGCATATTCCAAGCAAAGGTCATCCATTTTGTGAATCAAGAGAGACATACAGCAATTCTATGTTTCTCAAACAAGCCTCACGTTTGGTTTTAAAATTGAGTTTATTATTTAGGATGATAGATTTCATTCTTTTGCTACTATTTTTTTATTCTGAGCTAACAGACATTGAGTTAATAGGAGTATTTTTAGTTGTCTAAAAATAAATATGGTTTCATTTAGTTTTTCACTTAGTTTTTCAAAAATTTCATTTTATTGCCGATTGTGTTTTTAAGTCTGTTTCCAGACATTACTGAAACACTAACAGCAATTATTCTCTCTTTCCAGTCTCTCTCAGGGTGCTTGGCTGTTTTGCAGCTAGCACTGCCCCTATAGGTAATATCAAGGACTGCATTTAAAGGCTTTCATGTTTATGGTAATGACAATTTAATGTAGCGGTGTTAAATGATATAATATTTATCATATGTGAAACTCTGAAATGCAGGGGCAGATCTGCATTCAAGCCAACAATGTAAAATGGCTATCCCATTAATACCCCTTCATATTGCCTTAAAAGTTAAATGTAATATTAGCACAAGAAATGGACATATCATTCGGTGTCTGGTGAAAGAGAGTAATGGAAAATGAGTTTAACTGAATTTTTAAGGTATATATTTTTGTATATATGATCTAACAACTTGAAAGGGAAATGCAGCATAATAGAGCCTAATTAAAGGATTTTCACATTGTGGATCAGACAGCAGGGTTCAGAGTGGTTGTCTGTCTTGGGTAGTTGCTCAGCAGCAGAAGGTGATACTGGGGTGGACCCCTGTTAGCCTCTGAGCCGTCTGTTAAATTTGGCAGAAAAACACTCGGCCAAAGGAAGAACAAAGGAAGGCATTCACCATAAAAATAAAGATTCCCCAAAGAATGGCTTAATTTGTTCAAATCTACAGAGCGATTTGGTGCCCACTCTAGCAATAAGACATTTTGAACAGGCAGGAAACAGTTTTCCTTTAATTGTCTGAATCGTTCGGAAGTTCTTCATGTGCTGCCCGCGTACAGCAGATGCTGTGCATTAATTGGCCTGTGCAGGCCTGACCCTGGGTTCCTCACAGAGGGTTTAAATAGCTTATTTATTATTTGCTATAACCTGGCGTACATGATGTGCGCTTGTGAGCGGCGCATTTCACGCTCGGCGGTTCCTGTGGCCCAGGGAACCTGCATTTCACTGGTAATGTGCTACCAGCAGGTTAGTACTAAATACCATCCATCAGGGCCTCATATTTTGCCCTCATCTGGCCTCTGCAATGACTGATGAACCTGTCTTTTGTATGAATGTTTAGCGCAGTGGAAAGCCATATGCCACTGGCACCATTTCCACTGCAGCCTGCGCCGTTGCAGTGCGCGCCGGGCGGAAGAGGGGTTTAAAAAGCCTCGAAACAAAGAGGAAGAAAAGTCCATCGTAGGGGTCTCCGTCCGGCTCGGCCTTTCTGGCCAGATATGGCACCAAAACCAGGCCGGTGCCCCCTGGCACAATATTGTTTTGACTAAACGAACAACTGAAGGCTATTCAAGAGGCTACATTATCCCAGTGTGGAATATGTCGTATTTTTAATAACACTTTTTGTGTGTGTGTGTGTGTGTGTGTGTGTGTGTCGGGAGGGTGGGGGGTGGCACTGATGTATTTTTCCATCTGTTCCATGCAGACCACAGCTCAGCTTACTGCTCACCCCCTTGTGAGAAGAGCACAGCTGTTACTGTAAACCCTGTCCAGTGACAGAGATCACACTCCTGTGCCTCTCTAAAGGATGAAATGAACAAGTCGGGCACTGTGCAGTCAGCCTTTGCATCTGCAATTTCAGACCTCTTTAAATCATTCTTCATGCTCACCAGAAATGAATAATGCACGCATTAACTGGTGCCGCTTAATAAATTTCCATCTCAGTGCACCATATTTTCAATAAGATGCAGCTATTTCGATTTTGTTTTGCAAAACAGCTGCTGAAAATCCCTGGTAAAATGTTCCCCTTCTCCCTCCAATTTTTATTATTGCTTTTTAAATAAAAGGTTTAGCATTTTACTCTTATTTCACTGAATGTTTTTTGCAGTTGGGCAAATTCTTCAGTGAGCTATTTACTGTATCTGTATAATATGAGTTTGTGTTAGTCAAACAATTAAAATGATTAGTGCCAATATAATTGGTGCCCAAGGCTGATTTGCACTACATGGCTTGTTGTGACTCTATAGGAAGCCTTTGAAAATATAATCAACAACTATCCTCATGTCAAGTTTTTTTCTACTTTATTTTTCAAAATCTTGAAGCTGATAATTTCCGAAATCTTGCGTAATCTGCCTTGATTGTCTAATTCTGTGGACCAAGATAAGCAGCTGGTTGCCTATTGCTTTCATTTCCCATCATATGCAAAAGAATCATGGGCGGTGGTTGTTTGGAAATGGTTCTAGAATGTTCTGCAGCCATGAGCTCTTCTTCAAAACATATTCACGAAAGTAAACAAAGCTACGAGGCAGGCTGCTCCCTAATCATAGCCTGCTTATTAATTTTGAATGTGACCTTTCACCCTGTCCCAGAGTACAGCAGTGGCCACAAGTTTTGAGAATGACACAAATATTAATTTTCACAAAGTCTGCTGCCTCAGTTTTTATAATTTCCATATACTCCACACTCCATGTTACGAAGAGTGATCAGATGAATTGCAATTAATTGCAGAGTCCGTCTTTGCCATGAAAATCAATTTAATTCCAAAAAACCTTTTTCCACTGCATGTCACAAAAGGTCCTGCTGACATCATTTCAGAGTTTCTCTCATTAACACAGGTGAGAGTGTTGACAAGGACAAGGCTGGAGATCACTCTGTCATGCTGATTGAGTTAGAATACTGGACTGGATGCTTTAAAAGGGAGGGTGGTGCTTGAAATCATTGTTCTTCCTCTGTTAACCATGGTTACCTGCAAGGAAAAACGTGCAGTCATCATTGCTTTGCACAAAACTGGCTTCACAGACAAGGAAATTGCTGCTAGTAAGATAAATCAACCATTTATTGGATCATCTCCTAAATCAACCATTTATTGATCATCAAGCATCAAGTGCTTCAGCAAGAAAGGTTCAAAGCTTCAGGGCGCCCAAGAAAGTCCAGCAAGCTCCAGGACCGTTTTCTAAAGTTGATTCAGCTGCTGGATCGGGGCAGCACCAGTGCAGAACTCACTCAGGAATGACAGCAGGCAGGTGTGAGTGCGAAGACTTCTGGAGGAGAAGACTTCTGGAGGAGAAGACTTCTGGAGGAGAAGACCTTTGGAGGATGGCCTGGTGTCAAGGAGGGCGGCAAAGAAGCCACTTCTCTCCAAGAAAAATATCAGGGTCAGACTGATTTTCTGAAAAAGGTACATGGATTGGACTCCTGAGGACTGGGGTAAAGTAATTTTCTCTGATGAATCCTCTTTTGTTTGCGGCATCCGGAAAAAAAATGATTGTCTGGAGAAGAAAAGGTGAGAGCTACCGTCAGTCCTGTGTCATGCCAACAGTAAAGCATCCTGAGACCATTCATGTGTGGGGTTGCTCACTCACACTTTTGCCTAAGAGCACAGCCATGAATAAAGAATGGTACCACAACTTCTCCCAACCATCCAGGAACAGTTTGGTGATGGACAATGCCTCCTCCAGCATGATGGAGCACCGCGCCATAAGGCAGAAGTGATAACTAAGTGGCTCGGGGAACAAAACTCGACGTTTTGGGTCCATGGCCAGGAAACTCCACAGAGCTTAATCCCATTGAGAACTTGATCAATTGGCGGGTGGACTAACAAAAACCTACAAATTCTGACAAACTCCAAGCATTGATTATGAAAGAATGGGCTGCCATCAGTCAGGGTTTAGCCCAGAAGTTCATTGACCGCACGGCAGGGCGATTTGCAGAGGTCTTGAAGAAGTGTCAACACTGCAAATATCGACTCTGTATAAACTTAATGTAATTTGACACTTAAATGCTTGTAATTATACTTCAGTATACCATATAAACATCGGACAAAAAGATCTACAAACACTGAAGCAGCAAACTCTGTGAAAGCCAATACCTTCAAAGATTTTGGCCGCGACTGTATATGGAAACACAAGGAAAGATTCCCTCTTAAAACTACAAAAATAGTCTGTGAAATATACAGGGAGTTGGGGAAGTTTCTCAGGCCTCAGTTTATGTACTTGTGTTTCTGCTTTCTTTAAATCGACACTTAAGGCATCCTCTCAAGCCGATTATTTGTCAGGGGACTCTGGAAAGTGGACAGTAGTACAGTAGTAAGTTACTCGCGTGTCCCTCGAATGGTGTTTACATTTCCTTCCTGACCAGACCACATAAACCAGTTGTCCTTTTTTGTGACTTTTGTCAACATTTTGTTTAAGCAGGAATCATATGGCTGGTACAATTTAGCACAGATAACCTTATCTGCTCTCAAAGTTTAAAACAACGTCAAAGCGAACTTTCCTCTGAGTGTGCTCAGATTTCTGACCTCTAGAGAATACTGACTCTTTAAATAATCTTGGTTCTGCTGTCATTCTTTGGCCAAAGTGGTATCGATCTTTCATCGCAATCTTTTGTTTTACTTTATTTCTGCTATTTTTCTAGGTGGCTGAGGGCCAGGAGATCTGTGTCATAGAAGCCATGAAGATGCAGAACAGCATGACTGCTGCCAAAACAGCTAAGGTGAGAACACACTGCTCTGTCATCTCCACACGCAGATAATACAGACGCTCCTCTACTTACGAGCTTTCAACTTACGAACTCTCAGACATATGAACGAAGAGGACTGTAAGTCCAAATTGTGTTCATTGAGTTCCTGTTTCCTGTCCATGACATCAAATTTTTTTCTACGCACCAAATCCGGATATCCTAGTTCGTTGAACTTGTAGATACCCTTAAAATGATGTTGTATAACAACTTATGAACATTTTAAGTTACGAACGGCCGTTCGGAACGTATCTCATTCGTAAGTAGAGGAGCGTCTGTAGTTTTATTACTGTAGTTTTATGATTAATAGATTATCCCTGTTCACAGTGATTGCACTTGTAACTTTCATTTCCATACAACCATAATTGGAATCTGTTATTGAAAATGTTTCTTTTTCTGATCATGCAGGTCAAAACTGTGCATTGTAAGACAGGGGACACTGTTGGGGAAGGTGATCTTCTTGTGGAGCTGGAATAAGTGTTTTTATTTGTTTTCTCCATTGGATTAGTATGTTTCTCTGACTCGGAATGAATAAAGAATTGGACTTTGTCATAGCTGTGGAAACCATTCCGTAGTATCATTTGTCTTTGTTAAAAGCACTAAACTGCAGTGTGTGTCCGTCACTCTTCATGTGGGAAATGTAATATGGAAGTACACAGCTATCTCGAACCTTCACAGTACATATCAGTACATTGATTGTACAGGTTTCTTCTCACCAAAACTGTCCTCATTATATACGAATCTGTAGTTTAATTAACTACGTATAATTATCACAAATTGAGTCAGAAAGGGAGGATTTAAAAAAAATCAACATGATTAGCAAAGTATGAATACAAAGTATTATAACAAATCTAAGATGCAATACCTGTGTTGGTGTTCAGTGCCTCAATTGTTCTTGCAGTTCATTAAAGAACTGTTTAGAAAAGGGATTATAAATAAAATGCGTTCTGTGTGTCTCAGAGGTTCCCGCAGAGAAGAGTATGCTACGAAGCATTATCCCGCATAGCACAATGAAAATTGCACGTCGCATATGACCGAGAACAAGAAAATGTAGAAGTTGCATTAGTATTGAGATGTATCCATCTAGTTTGCTTTATATAATTTATCACCTTTTTGGCATGTTTTTGATTCTGTTAGATTATTAATTGATTTGAAATATCAAACATTAGTCTGACACTATCCCTATGTGTTTTTTTTTTTTTTATAAGTGGAATGCGTTTTTTTAAGATTAACAGCAGGCTGTGCTTTAGGCTGCCTATTCAGAGTAATTGTAAACTAGTACATGATCCCTGGGGTGGCAGTAATTATCGTGGCAAGTGGTTGTTAGGCACTAGGGATGAAAAGCAGTGTTGTTGCACTCGGGCTCTGCAGTGCACTCTCGCCAGTTGTGATGTATTCCTACCCAGACACCCACTGCATTGTGGGTAAAAACAAGGTAAAGTGCACAAGAGCAGCTTTAGAGAGTCTAGGCATCACCTTGAGGTGGAAGATTGGGATTTCTTGTTGTAGTGGTCTGCAGTCACCAGAGGGGAATGTCTAGACCGAGTTTGCTGTCAGAAATCTCCACCTTCCCATGACGCCAATCAGCCGTGCTGAACTGGTTGCACTGACCACTTTGCACAGAGATGTAAGTTGTCTGAAAAAAAATATCTGTACTTTGGGCAGCAAAGTACCAGGGGTGAATGCGGATTTTGACTTGACTAATGGGTTAAACATTCCCTCCAACCCCGGTGATACAGAAAAGCAATGTGCAAGAGAAATGCAACTCTGACATATTTGCAGAGATTTTAAAAGAAAACCAAGTGTTTCAAAAACAGTAGGGCTATATTACATAGCATGTGGGGGGGGGGAAGGAGGGCAAGGGGTGTCTTAATATACTGGCAACCCCCTGAAAAAGCCAGTTTAAAAATGCATTATATCACTCGCATTTTTGCATGGTGGTGGGTTGATTTTGCTTTTCTACATATTTCTACACATATTTATGAATTTTATTATAGGAACCCTGTGGAATGTGGACTGAATTTAAAAACATACTTGTGAGCATACAGAAGTTCATTCATCCACTCTCCCATCCATCCATCCATCCATCCATCCATCCATCCATCCATCCAGCGAACTTTGAATTATTTATCATGAATAGGGTCAGGGGGACTTACAGAAATGCTTTAAGAGTTTAGAAAAATTAATGATAAATTTCATTTGTAGTTAACACAGTTGAAAGCAGCAGGATTTCTTTCTGCAGTGGATGCTTCCATCATTTCTGCAGTAGATACATTATTTCAAGTTGCACATGGCTGTTAACAATCAACAAGGTTGGTTTCAACATGTGAGTTTAAAATCATAATATTTTATTTTGGATGTGAAATTACAGCTTTAGAATTATCAGAAGTTCAGAAGAATTATTTTATAATGCCCTCTCCAGTGTGTCGTCTAGAATGCAGTTTTATTATACGGTCAGTACTGTTGGCAGAATCAAATTGCACACCTATATCTTAAGAGACAAAGCTTTATCGGAATGTGTCTACAATTTTTTTCTATAAATAATATTCAGCTTCTTTTTTTCTATTGCCGTTTCAACGAAACACCATTTATTTCTTTTAAAGGTGTCCTCAGTGTCTAATGCTTGTATTTCATGATTATATTTTCAAGGGGCCTTCCATATGCCTGCCTATATGGAAATAATCAGCACGCTGTCGCCTTCTCGCTGCACTCTTAAAGAAATCCTCCCCTGTGCGTTACTAAAACTAAAACCCAGCCAAAGGAGAATGAGGGTTAGAGTTCACAGTTGAAACTTGCAATTAATTCCATTAGGGAATTACCGCTCTTGTGTTGAATGCTCCATGGATCATTGAGTAGTGCAGGATGTGGTTCATATCCAGGGTAATTTTTGAGAATGCCCTCCGTCCTAATGTGCACATACACACACACACACACACACACACACACACGTTTCTTTGTGCCTGTGTTCCACAGTGAAGGGTCAGGTTGTAGTCACGCATCAATGTTATTAATCAGTGGAGCCTAACAATGGATAAAAACGAGTGTTGCTGAAAACCTAGCTTGCTTTATATTATTTACGGACAGCAGTCTATTATGTTCTTTTTTAAGGTTTTGCAATTTACTAAATTTACTTGTAATATTACTTTATTCCTAAAACCATACACTGTGGTAGAATGTGAGAAATTTGGAGGAACGATTTTATTTAGTAAGATTTCTGTTTATCATTTGGCATATTATTTGTTCTTCAACAGCATTATGAACACAAGAGCATTAAAACGTGCCGTGTAAATATGCACAAGCGATAGGTCCATGATGCATGAAAAGAGTCGAGTTACTGTTCTCTGACTTGAGTGGAGTTAAAGACATCGACAGGAGAGGGATTAAAGAAGTCAGCAGCCCAGGAAGCACAGGGCCTGCAGCCCCAGTCGACATGCCACTGGCTGCCGGGGTAACGGGGTTTCTCCATCTTACCAGCCCTCAGTTGAGACGACGGGCCTTATTATTATTTGAACCTCACTCTTCCTTCTGCCACACTTTTCCCAAAGCTGCCAGACCAGCTAGTTTGACTGAGCTAGTTTTTCCTCAAAAGTTTGCTCAGCCTCCCAGCCTCCGTTACCTTGATTCCCACACCACCCCCACCAAACAGCACCGAAATGTATGACACTGGCTATGGGGGATCAGTAAAGCGTATATAGCGGCCTGCTGCACACACCAAAGCGATATGGTCCCCTCGAGAAAAACAGCCAGCTCTGCACTCTCTTCGAGGCTCCTTCTGTGTCCAGGCTGTCATCGCAGCGATTCTATTTTGTAAATTTCTGTTCCTTCCCCCCCATCATTCCTTCTTTGATTCAAGTCAATGTAAAATCTGTCAGTAATATGTTGAACATAAACCGCCTCCATATATATGTATACCTGACAGTCAAAGGAATGCTTGAGAAAATATGCAAGTATAATCTTTCTAATAATATAGAAATTTTAAAATATTCATAAATGCTTTTCAGGTTTTGCTGAACCAGTTTGGTCGTGGAACCCATGCAAACCCCACAATTTATTCAACGTATGAGTTCGATCAAGATTATGGTTTCTTTGGACACTGGAAGTTACAATAAAACTCAACCTGTTATTTTAAAGCGGGTTTCAACACTTTAAGTACCTCCTGTTTTAGTTCTAACATTCTGCAAATTCTACACATTGGTTATCCATACGGTCACCATAATCACTAGCTGCAAGATGTACTTGTTGAATCTACTTCTTATGAACTATTTCTTTCAGCTCGCAGAAACATCATGATTATCCATGTGTAGATTTTTTTCCATACAGTATAAGCCTTGGGTAGTAATGTAGTAGAAAGACTGTCAGAATTACATTTTAAAAAATAGTCAGAAAATTATTAAATGTACACATTGACCGTGTGTAGATGTTAGATACTCTTTTATTCCAGTCTGTCACTGATGTGAGACCCTGTAGTGCATAATTAATTGGCACACTGGCACATCCCATCCATGCGACCCTTATTTCCTAGCCTGCGTCGATTGTGCATTGTACTGTAGGTGTAAACAATCCCGAGCCTTCACTGCGATATACAGTTTCAGGCCAGTTCTTCTGAAGTTTCCTGGTATCTGTAGGAAGCAGGTGAAAAAATAGAAATGGACTGAACTTTAAACCTGGGGGCGGACTTGGTGACTGAAGTTTGTCCTGGGGTCACCCCTCACTCAGCGGCAACTTTCAAGAGGAGCCAGCGTGTGTGAGATGACTCGGGGGACTGCATCCTGTCGCTCTTTGATGCCTTCATTCTGAAGCATGCTGCTCCCTTTGCTTCCACGGACATGGGCTTCCTGCTTTGGGTGACCCCCATCTTTTCTGTGAATGCTTCAGAAGTTCTCTTGCAAACACCTTTCTTGTATTAACCACAGACACTTTGAAGGAATTAAAGGGATATGATCTGGGCTCAGTGGTCCTTCTCACCGAAACTAAATATTCATTTGTGAAAATAAACAATGAAATTAAGGACAAGCTCACCGTGCTGGGTTTCATTAATTTATGTATTTATTTAAAATACCGAAACTGTGGTATTGTATATGCACACAAGCTTTTGTTGTTACTGATACGAGTGTTGGATAGTCTCTGGCAAAGTCACTTAAGACAAAAAAAAAACACGTCTGTGTTTAGCTTGCTGCATGGGAATCTGAAGATTACCTGCAGTAGCTATCAAGTCAAATTATTCAAACAGCCAACTAAAGCAGAGCTTGTAATTTCAGTTTTATAAACACCTGTAGCAAATGGCACAGCTGTGAAAACTTAAAGTAGAGAAGAAAGGTGAGAGAATTGACATTTACATTTTTGGTACTGAATGTATTCCATACAGCCTGTAGGGTGACATAGACACACAGAAATATGCTATACAGATTTACATCAGTTGTAGGTCTGCTGTATCTGCTTCCACCCTCTCCAGTTGCATCCAAATTGCAAATAAAGCTGCGGGTGGAAATTAATTTGGAAACTTAATCCTGATAAAACTGACCTTCTATTAATTGATTCAAAATCCATACCTTCTTCCTACAAAGCTTTTAACTTGGTCATTGGTGATACTAACACTAAACCTTCACCCACTGTGCATAATCTTATTTTTGATTCTGCTCTCACCTTTGAAGATCATAGAAACTCTTTAAGATATTTTTTTTTTTCTACCTATGCAACATTTCACGCCTCGTCCTGCACTCAATACCAAACATGCTGAAATGCTCATTCATGCAATTTCTACATCTTGTCCAGATTATTGCAATGGTCTGTTCATCGCTCTCCCAGCTAAATCCGCTTGCCTCCAGTACATTCAAAACTTTGCTTACTCACACTAAGCGCTCAGCACACGTCACCCCCACGCTTCATGACTCCCACACGCTTCCGGTACTTTATCGCATTCAATATAAAGTTCTTCTATTTACGTTTAAGGTGCTGCATGGCTACGCTCCTCACTATCTTACGGACACATCCCACCCGACACGTCACCCGTTCCTGCTGTTACCCTCAGGAAGGCGGTACAGGTCAGTAAAAGCAAAAACAAACTGACTGAAAAACAGCACGTATCCTAGGGCAGATGTAATTATAAATGAATACCGGAAGGATTTGCTCTCTTTCACAAACCGGGGCAATATTTCTAAAAAACTTACAATGTGCAATAACCTGCTCTGTTATATATGACTTTTTTTTGTACATAAAATTATTTGAAATTATTTTTATTTTATTGCTTGTAATATTCTATTAGTTTTTCACTTCAAGGCTCTGCACACAATTTTCGTTATACCTTTGTATAATGACAATAACAATTTCTGAACTTCTGAACTATGAATTGGCCCTATTCTCTTATTCCCAGCCTTTCATCATGTCGTCTTCTCTGTCTCGAGATTTTAACTTTCCACCATGGGTGCTCAGAAATTTACGGTTGCAGCCCCCAAGCTGTAGAATTCCCTCCCCCAGAGTCTTTGTGAAACTGCTACTCTCCCCATATTTAGAACTCAAGTCCCATCTCCTCTAATTCTGCTACCCACCCTTTTCCTAATCATTGACCGCCATCTTGTCCATGTGCTGTTACTACAGTTTGAGTTACCCTGCTGTCCTTCTCGTATTATTTGTGATTATCTCTTCCATCTTCCATCTGTAATTAATACCTTTTGATAGTTATTTCCTCTGTGAAACATCCTTGGGTTGATCAAAGGCGCTATATGAATTAAAATTGTGTTGTTATTGTTATACGTATATGTTGCAATGTCCATAAAACATTAAGCAATAGTTCAAAATTTTCAATGTATAATATACAAGTTATCTTTGATGTATCCATGTTAGAATTTGACCAGTTTTCCTGTATGTTTACTTCCAATAATTATTGCTGAAACCATAAATGGTCAGCCAGCTTGCACACTCTGCGTTATAGATTATGATATCATGCCCCGTTGGTATTGGCTAACAAATTGTCTGTAGGTGTGAATGTGTGTGTGAATAGTGTGAGTGCCCTGTGATGGGTTGGCGCCCCATCCTGGGACACGTGGGTATGGGGAATAGATGATTGAATGTTATTGGCTATTAGGAGGGTATTAAATAGCATGTCCTGTTAAGGGCTAGACTAACATAGTGGGCCAGGTATCTTTTTACATGGT
>JAODKF010000001.1:43211247-43223300 GCA_026779585.1 Mormyrus proboscirostris | reverse complement strand
CCCCTTCCCCGCAACTCTGCAATTTCGCTGTGTTCTTTGGAACATGACAATAAAAACACGACACTATATAATAATATATATTTTGGTTTTTTAATGAAACGTGTATACTTCCGTTAAAAGTTAATGCCATACTCAGGTAGCGAAATCTCAATAGCTGCTTGTTTTTTCCCTACTGTTCAAATATTACCATTTCTGCTGCTACCAAACACTCAATTGCTGCTGCTGTTTATTTTCAATCACATGATTTCTGCTGCATATAGTGCAGTTTTGTATTGTAAGATTGTGTAGGTATGACGCATTTACTCCTCCTGTACTGTCCTTCTGGCTGCTGGATGGATGTAAAATTTCTTTTTCAGAACTGCTTCACTAAATTTCCACTACAAAATGAAGTAGCCTAGATATTTAACATTTTCTACATCTTTAACGTTCCTGTTAATGTCTAATAATGTCAACAGGCTACATTTAGATAAACATTTTCTATGGCCACTGTTTTCCCGAGTCTGTCAGTTAAATCCCACTGTGTTTGTGTTTAACTGTAATGATGGGGGGGCGGTTTAACCCCCAATTACTATAGGGACTGGCCAACCCTGCTTTCTCTCTCATTTATGTTTAGAACAGATTATTATTTTTTCTCTTTTTTCATGTGCTGTTTAAAATGATTCTGATACTCTTGTGAGGTTAACATTTATATGGTTAAACCAGCAATAATAAAATCTGAAAGTAAATATAATTGCATAATTTGAATCAATCAAAAGTGCAGTGAACCCTTCAGTTAATAGATTGTGCATTATACAGGGTTTTAAAATGGATATTAGTCTTGTAATCATAATTTTTTATTTGCTTTAAAGAATTATTTATTACTCATGTCTACGCCATTTATTTTCAGCCGGAGGATGATCTCGGCATGATAAAGTTGCTATAATAGGTCAAAATATTCATAGACATGATGATTATTCTTGGTTTTTGGTTCACAGATATGTAGGAAATGATCCACCGGATTGTCTTATACTTCTATACTCATTCTTCAGGCCCTACCATTCTTTTTGAATCCTTTTTAAAACTATTTCTCAGTGATTCTTCCTTGACCTTGTCAAATCCTTTCAACACCGACCACCGAATGACACAGTAAACATCAGTAACATTGTTTTTTGGTGTTTATTAATAAATGGAATAATTCAAGTTGCACTCGCAATGCAAGCATTATTAAACTCACAGAAAACTGCAAGCGGTCTGCAGATGAGTAAGCAGACCTGGCAGATGCTCAGCATGATATCATATAACAGTTGCGTGTTTCCCATGTGTACCACAAACTGCAGTATTGATGGAAAGCTAAAGAACTTCATTTCTTCTGTATCGACCTACTGCATTGAAATATATGCTCTGAGTTCTTTTTGCTAAGTTGAGTAACAGCTAATTGCAGAATATGATTTAGACGAGTACTGTAAAGATGAAAGTGAAGGTTTGGTTTCAACATTGGTAGGGGGCCAAATCGGAACAGAAACCCCCGCCCTAATACAAACACACAGAACTCCAACATCCATACCCAAATTCACACCATTGAGTAATACTAGTAATGTAAAATAACACAATATATTATAAGACTTCAGATTCTACCTGAATGCACTTGTAACATTCTTGAAATGTCAGTATTTAAACCAAATTAAACATGATAAAATCACAAGGGCTTCTTACACCCAGCATAGTAGCTGGAGTAGGGAGGCACTCTGCATGGCATGTCAGCATATTATTCTCATACAAACACTATGGGATGAACTGGAAAACCCATTAGGCAACACAGACGGCTGCCTACGGCGCCATCTTCTGAGGGGGCAGCAAGTTAGCGAGCCAGCCGGCTCTGTCTACAGTCAATTTAAGGATGCCAGCTCACATAACTCTGGGAGAATCCTGCGCAGTACAAGAAAACCTGCAAACTCCACACACACAGGGTATAACAGTCATGCCCTTGCAAATAGCACCGCTACGTTCTAAACCACCGTGTTGCCTAATAATGGAATAGCTGTTCCTAAAAGTAAAGCTAGTAACCTAGGTAACCTTCAAATTGCTGAGTTGTTCTTGTGTTGGCAGCAACCTGCTGCTAGACCCGCTTGAATGTACGGGCTCACCAGGGGCCTCCACTAAAACAGCCACTCCTCCACTTAAAGTTAATAATGTCGCCAAAGTAGTGGGGGGACTTCTGAGAACTCAAATAGCCCAGAAGTCTCATCACTGAATAATGCAAAATGTTTTTTTTATTGACTAAACTTCATCAATGTAACTTCATGAAGAAACATGATATGAGAAGAAGTATTGACATGTTGAACATGTTATGTCAAGGTTGGACCGGAGTGTTACGATGACGACGATACAGAGACTATTTCCCATGCTCTGACACAATATTCAATACAATTCAATTCAAATTTATTCATATAGCTAATTTGACACAATATTACATTATTCCAAAGCGCGTTACATTGACCCTGATCAATGACCCCAGAGAACAAACTAGAAGCGACAGTAGTAAGAAAAAACTCCTTAGTAGGAAGAAACCTTGCGAGGAACCAGACTCAAAGGCAGAGAACTCTTGGGGCCATAAGAATATAGCAAATGAACACCGTACAGTCACACTTCTGTGGTCATTGCAACAGGGTTGAACATTGTTGCCTGATCAGTAGTTTTGCACTCCAGTGATACTGGACATGAGATACGGTGTCGCTTTCTTGTCTCGTCACCAGTTGACATTGAGTCAATAGCTTTTGATGGGACATCAGAATAAAATGACTTCAGAGTAAGTCTGGCAGCTTTGGGAGGTGAAGTACCTGAATGTGGCTTGAGAGGTTTCAGTCAGATGTTTTCCAGTACAGGTTGACAGCAATAACTGATTAATGCATAGACTAACATAAACTATAGCCTAGGGCCCTGACGAACGCGAGAGCGATGCCTCAGGAAAAACGGAAACATCGGAGTGTCCATGCTGAGGTCGGCCTAGCACACCCAGATAAGTTACTCTGCCCCTCTGTGGCCATAATCATTTTTTGGTTTTCCATTCAGGAAATTTTAACTATCCTTTAATCTTTTTCTGTCAAAATGTCACCAAAGGGAACCACAATGTTAGAGAATTTTTTTCAAAACATACAGTGATACCCTGCTATCTTAAGAAACCTTGGTACTTCATGACAGGTTTGTGGCAAAGGAAAATTATCAATGGGAAAGCTGCAACTGGCTGTAATTGACCTTGACCCATCTGTTTGCTTAAGTAAATTCATAATTTGCAAGATTCTGAGCTAATTGTGCATCCTCTAAAAGACTAAATAACGTCGCTAAAATAGTTTAGCTGATCCTACTCTATTGATACTGTACAGTCCTCAATTAAAGGGAAAGAATACATCTCTGTAACTGCTTTCGCCTTTCTGTAACCAGTACAAAATCATACTGTCCCATTAAATTTTAGGACCAAGTTACAGTGGAAACTCCCAGAGCGACAGCCATCAGTCACCAAACCATATTCCAAAAGATACAAGACTTCTCGTGGCATCTTTTTGATGGATTAACACAATATGCACATTACTTAATTGAGGAAGGATTGGCAATATCAATATCATGTTATGCATGCATTTGGGAAAGAACAATCAAAAATAGAAGCAGATGTTTCTCAATGAAGCCTGTAACTTCAGTTCTTGCCTCGTGGGACAAATATGACAGACAGGAAAGTGAATCACTTAAGATTACAAAATTTAACTAGGGTACCCCAGAGAAAATGAAACATTAAGAGCATGGATTAAGAGCATTATTTTATTTGTTCCAATAATTTATTTAGGTGTAAATCTTTGTATACATAGTCACACTGAACATACATTTGTATGGAACGTCTTCCATCATGAACATAAAACATGTTCCACGTTGTGTCAGAATTGATGCTCCCTCTGCCCTAATTGCTTTGGAACGGCACTTGATGAGCATCGATTTTGACTTGATGTCAGCGAGGTCTATAGCCCACGTTCACTCTGCCCCAAATGGTTCAGAATGGCCCTTGGTGTGCTGGACCCTCTACATGAAATGCAAACCGTGTGGAAGTGGGTCTGGAAAAGGCCCCACGTGGGCCCCCATTCGGGTGCAGATTCCAGTCTCTGCTCTCTGAAAAGCAGCGCAGCAGGGCTGGGGAGGTAGAGGCACTGACCCCCTCCTCCTTGCCGCTACCTTAGGACTCTGGCACTTTCCATCGCCGCCTCCATGGTCCTCCTCAATTCAATTCAATTCAATTCATTTTTATATAGCGCCTTTCACAGAGTCGTCCCAAAGCGCTTTACATGGATGCGCCGTGATACATTAAACATCATTAGAGAGAGATACAGAATGAGAAAAAGGAAGTAAAGAAATTAAATAAAGAAAGCCAGAAGACAACGAAGGAGAGGAACCAAAAACTCCCAAGTATGGAGAAAGAAAAAAAAACATAAAGGGGGTCCAAGGTCAACTGGCAGCCCAACCTCCCTGGGCATACTGACATTATAGAGAACAGAAAAGAGTGGACATGTTTGCGAAAGGTAGCTGTGATCCAGAATGCGGTTAAGCTGTGATTTTAAATTTAACTAGCAGCACTGATATGCACCTGATGGGATCTATGCTTGGGAGCTTAACCACTGCTTCACTTAATGCAACACTTTCACTTTCCCATCTAGCTGGAAATATATTTTGTTCTACCAAAGCATTACGCAACATGGATTTCATGACAACTTTATGAGGCCGAACAACGATCCTTAGCTCGTTTGAGTATAGAATACTGCTCCCAACCAAACCCAATCTGACCCCAATGATTTATTGTAATAATAAGTGGGTGGGGCGTTGTCCTAGGGGCTGCCATGCCTCTCTTTCAGGCCACCTCGCAGTGCATGGAGGGCCCAACCTGCCTTGGTTGGCCAAACAACAGCCTTTCCCCAACCAGTCTTCCTTTTACTCCTCCCTCTCCTCTCTTCCATCTCTAAAAACACACAAACACACACACACACACACACACACACACACACACACACACACACACACGCTCACACACAACATATGCCCCCCATTAAGGGGAAAGTATGCAACCTCAACAGTCAACACATATATACCACATAATAATACCTAATTCTTCTGTCATTGTATTTTCTGAGGTAATTTTATTTATTTATTTCCCTTTCTTTCCTTTTCAACAATTTGCTCTCACCTTGTATGGTTTTTGACCCTCTAATTTAAAAAAAAAAAAATGTTTTATTGCCAGATGGAAGAACACAATCATTGGGATACAGTTCTAACTCTACAGCCTTATCTATCCATAAATACATCCAAAAACCCCCATCTGCCCAAAGGATATGTCCACCATGCCCTACAAGTTCCAGACACAAGTGAAACACACATGAAACTACACAGAAGAGAAATGTAACAATTCCCAGGAAGACAGTTGCGAAAGAAGCAGCCCTTTCTGCTCTTGGTCAACCTGCTTTCCTCCTCATTCTTTTCCTCTTTTGCTACCCATTACAGTGGAGTAATTTTCGGTATTCCCATAGATTGCAGCACCGCTGAAGTGTAAAAAAAACAAGACAGCGAGAAAAAGAATAGCAATGAGACTGTCAAGCATTGCGGCAAACCTCCCAACAAGGTCATAACACAATGCTTCGTAAATTGATCCCAGAGCTGGCAAAGTGCTACAAATTTGTTAGTCTGCCGCTGTTCGATATGACAGTCATTGTCGTCAAAGTGTAGGAACGCCGAAAAACTTGTTCAATGCAGTTGCCACAAAGAGAACAGAGATTGGCTAAAGTGAACGGAGACATTTATGCTGTGATTGAGAGACTCCCAACTAATCAAGTAGACCAGTAATGCTCCTGATTTTAGCCATATCACCTCGCATCCACCCACTGGACATTTGTTTGTACTCTCAACTGTCAAGTTTAGTATTTTCTCTTAAAAAGAAAACAAATTCATGAACATAATTTTCTACAGATTCAGCTTTATTCAGCGGACTCTCTCTAGTGTGTCTTTTGTCGCAGACGAAGAGGCTGACGATCTGCAGAGCAGATGTGTTTATTTTTGCCAGTATATACTACACTGGCGCTTCACTGAGGAGGTGTCTGGACCACCTGAGTGGGTGGCGAACCTCTTCATCATTTGCAGAACTCGCTGTCAGATGTGGTGTCAGAGTCATCAGTGAGAGTAGTAGCATTGTCCGTTTCTGTATCTTCACCATCAGAGTTCTCACTGCTAACAGAAGCTGTCCATGTCTTCCTCCTCATCACTCTTGTCCAGCTCAACCCACCTTGCAATCACTTTGTGTCGCTTGAAATTATTCTTTTAGGCAACAAATGTAGTGGATACATCAAAATAAATGAACCAATGAAAAGCTAGGAGCTTGTAATGTGCAGGACAGATTCATACATACAGTAATCAGGCAAAATGGCTAATAAAGCATTACTATAACTAACAATGACTTAAAATAATATAAAAAACTGAAAAAAATGAATTCCCAAGCCTCTACATAAAAGAGATTTATGAAAACACACTTTGCTTTATTACGCTTAGGCCTATAGCTACACAAAGCGGCTGACCAGGTATATACATGTTTATTTCCTGCTAAAATGTAGTAAAGCTGGTGACATTCAAGTTCCCCAAATTGTTTGTAGAGGAGTTTCTGTAAATTATAATGAAGTATAATGGCACATTTTTTGTAATTCAAAATAACAGTATTTCATGTAAAAGAAACAAAAAAAAAAGTATCAATCTGCTTTTGCCTACAACATACTGCAGCCGTATATGTGTCTGCACATCAGAACAGTTTTGTAATTTCCAGAATTTCCTGGATAATAGCCAATGGTGACAGCATCACATCAGTAATGAATTACCATACTTACACAGAGCATGCTATACATAGCCTTGTGATGAATTGGTGTTCTCTGCATCACGCCCTGTGTTTCCTGGGTCTGTACTGGGCCGTGACCCTGTACGCAATGAGTGGCTGGATGGATGGAAAAATAACAAAATGGTCAATGATCAAAAGTTTACAATATGAGATGAACATTTCACAAAACAATAAAACACAAAAACAGAATGTAAAGGCTCAGGAAAAAAAAAAACATGTTTTCGAATCACGTGATACCTTGTGCGAGACGGCCTCTTGTTAAATTAACAATGCATTTGTTATGAAGTTTGCTATAAGGTTTGCTGAATATTACCAAACCGCATACTCACATTTCCAGTGCCTGGGGGAGACGACCGTCTGTACTGTACATGGACTGAATCTCCATTTTACTATTCTTCAGCCCAGTTTTGTGGCTGGTCTATTTAGCTGGGTCATTAGTTTATTTTTTTTTCTCTAAAGCAGAAATAAAACAGCAATTACAGAGTATCTGCTGCTCCCTCCGAGGGCTTGCAGATGATAATTCCGCTCCGCTCACGCTGAGACCCATTGCTCAGTCTTACTGCTGGTTTTGTTCCCCCTTGAGAACTGCATTAAACATACAGGTCCTGCATGGATGACTGAGTCAACAAATTACTGGAGCCTCTAAACGTGGGTGATGATTTACCCTATATGTACAGAACGTCTGCTGCATACCTGCCATTGTGTTATTAAATATCTTTAAGGCTTTTAAATAAACATGATTTTATTTTTCAATGAGGCTTCTTATTGCATCTACTTAGTGATTCTTTTCCTATGCTTGACTGACCGTATCTATCAACTTGGGGCCCCTCAACTGTAAAATCTCAGCTAATATACACGGAACTGTTACAGCTGCTGGAATAACCTTTCGGATGTCTCCTAAGGTGCACAGTGATATTTGCACTTAATAAAATTATGCCTAGCAGGAGAATAGTGTAGTGACATTTGCCATTTGTCAAGCATAGACTATGAAAATCCTCAAAGAGCCATTAACTTCTGTGTTCCGGTCAGAAAACTTTTAAGAAATGGGAAATAATTATATATGCTATGGTTTTCAAACATCTATTTACATTAATCCATCACAATGAGTTGATTTAACAATGAATTTAAATGAATTGTATAATTTATTATATGGTTTATACAGTATGTACCTCATGTTTGTGCTTCATGTATACCAAGGAATAAAGTATGTTACTCACTCATGATGAGTTTACAGGTTAGGCCATCTTTAGGGCGGAGGTGGGGGCACTGACAGATTCGTGCGGGGGCCTGCAGCTTATTTTAGGAAGCATAGGGTACAAGGTGGGGGGTTCACCCATGACAGGACGTTAGTCCATTGCAGGACACGCATTCTACAGGAGCTGAATATCTTCAGACTACTAGTGCAGAAACCCACACAACAGACACGGGGTGGACAGACAACCTGTTTACAGACTAGGTAGAGGGTGAATTTGAACATGCAACGCTGGAGGAGGGGGGGGGGGGTCAACATTGCCACAATCCAAGCCACCCCATAAGCCAGAGGGTAGTCAGTGTACCAGCACAAAGAGATGCATTTGATGGTTACAGGCCAGTCATAAATGGCTGCACCAATTAAGAACAAATACATCAGTAGCTGAAATGTAACTGAGCGTAAAATTGTAAGGTAGGTAAATCACTTAAAATACTCAGAAAACATGAAAATAATAATGGTATCAATATCAATAATATCAGTTGCTAGGACATGACTTCTGATTTTGTGTCTAGTTTCCCAGAAAAAGCCAAGGATTCGTGAAAAAGTGGAGCCCATCTGTATCCCTCTGCTCCTTCCGTGCGTCATAGTGCTTATCATCGCCTCGTAGAGCCACAAGCCTCCGGCAGCTGAAGTAATGTAAGTGCAATTTTAATCAGCAATGCTAAATCACTCTGTGAATACTCTGCCTTAATCGTATTCCTGAAAGCTGTTGTGATATTCAGATGACACAGGTTTAACAAACGCTCGTAAAAGAATGCGGAAAACTTGGTGGCATCATAACAAAAAGAATAATAAGAAAACTGTTACAATATTAAAATTCATTATTGAATGATGCTGGGTGGATTTTACAGCATACCTGACATAATAAAATGATATTTTAAATATATTAGAAACAAAAATAAAATAATACAAGATAGGAAGGTGAATAAAAGATAAGGACTACTTAATTTGGCAAATTTAATCATAAAAGAATTGAAAATTTCAAAGACGTATTAAAAGCAAGCATCTATTAAAGATTTTTCACAGTAGTGAAATGATATAATTAATTTTGAAATGAGAAAAAAATTTACATCAGGAAAAAAATTAAGAGTTAGTATTGTATGTGATTTAATATGTTCTAAGCTATCGCATAATATCAGCATTGGTTGCTTCCAGTTCACTGCTTAATTCTACACAATCCAAGAACAAGAAGTCTGCATTTTTGCATTTTGCTTTCAAAACGCTCAATGTCTGACATACTCACCGTAATGACTAGGGAGAGCACAGCAGGTGCAGAGGATGTTTGATAGATACATGCATTAAGATACTCCGCTGTTTCAAGCACACCGAATATCTGCGGAATCTGAAAGACAGACATTAAAGTAATTCTTTGATGACAGCTATAGGAATTGGTGCCGCATTCGGAATCTCATCGATTCTATTGAGATGCGGGTTTTTTTTTTGTACCAGTTTAATATTGCTTCAGCAATTTCAGACAATATTCTGAAATAGATCAGAAAGAGATCAGATTGAAATCCTGTTTTCTTGTTTTCGACTCTATTAATCAGCAGAACGCTTCGGTCTTACCAAAGCATGACATTGGGACTTTCTTTCAGGGCAAAGCAAGACAAAAATTATTTAGAGGAGGGTTCTTCAAATGTGCATAGAGACGATTGCATGTCTACAGAAGCAGCGTAACCTTAGACCTAAACTGCCTTGTACTTTCTTTTCCAGTCATTAACATGTTTATAGGAAGTGAACGGAACATGTATAATTTGTCAAATCAAATATATTTGAAGTACTGCAGCTGATTTTAATTGCATAAGATGTTTGTTCTCCCTGCTCTTGCTGCTGTGTATCACCGTGAGCTTAGCACCCCCTGCAGTTACACATTGTGTCCTGTTCTGAATGCTTCCGCCATTCATTGGTGGAGCTGTCTCTCTCAGGTCCCTTTTAAGGTAATTAGAGGCCTTTTTACTTTGATTGTTCTGTAATTGAATTGGTTTGAGCCCGCATAATTTCTATTGAAATATACCAGTCATATTTCAGTCCTGGCTGTGGCCGGACCCTTTTTTGGAATAATTAAAATAGCAAAAAAGGCAGGTGTGGAGGACAGGAAACAAAAGCCAGATGAATGGTCCTGATTAGGTGTTTTGTGGAAATGAGATCCCCTGGCTCAAAGACAAAGTGCAATCTCACTTATTTCTTGGGTTGCAATTGACCACTGTTGATTAAGGAGTAAGGTTTAGTCATTTTCTACGTTCATCATCCCACAAAGTGAATGGACTTCTTTGAAAGTGAAAAGAATTCAATCAGTCATTAAACTTCAATACAAAGCCCAAAATTCATAAATGTGGCCAAAAAAATGGCAATTCTGAAAGCCTTAATAGAAGCTTGTACAATATGTCTTAGGTATCCTGCAGATACCCCTGACCAACATTAGACCCATGATAGAACAATTTCTGTAGGAAGTGCTTCCACTAAGACATTTTTATAAATAAATGCCATATAATGTGTCAGAAAAGAATGTGAGGGTCTAAAGTCTAAAAATTATTTCAAATGTTTTTAAATGCCAAGATTCTATAATAAGACACACCATAGTAATTACCGACAAATGAGCCCTGTGCCAAGCTTTAATGTCATTGAATAGTAACAATGTAGCTATGAAAGCTTCTAAACAATAAATTAGCACTGTGTACTTTTATATGTTATATCATTTTGTCCAGCCGTTCCTTTGAGGTGGGTAGAGTCTCGGGTGATGGGAATATGGACTGTGAATACACAGGGAAAAGGAAAATGCTATGGACAGGAGACCGAAAGCTAAACTAGCTGTGATCATCAAAGAGCACTGTGACACAGCAGGTAGCCATGCCAGTCCCACTGGGGACCTTGAAGATGCCTCTGATAATCTGTTGTAGGAAATGATATTATTGGTACAAAGTGATATGACAATTGTTCTTATTCCACATGTCTCAGACAGGGAACAGATACAGTAAGGGTTCCGACAGCCATTAACAACAATTAAAAACCGATCTGGGTCACAAAGCACGATTTGCCCTTTTAAACAATGGAACAACACCGTGACCTTTATTTTAAAATAAAGCCTAAAGGTCTAAATGATGTGGGACTATTGCAATAAAATGAAAAAATAAATTAAAAACATTAAATAGCCATTGTGGTTCTAGATCAAGGTCAAGAAAGTCTGAGAGCATTCCTCGGATGTCTGCCAACAGATTGTGCACAAAATTGGGACCAGTCTTCTCTTCATCAGCATCGAATGGATTTTAATCAACACGTAATGCCAGTTGTTAATTGCTTGAGCTGCCTGCTGCTAAAATAATTCAATGCTTTTATTGTACTAGTTACCATCTGTTTAAAAACATGGAAACCAGATTACTGTATTTCCTGTGGTGAATGTTGTCATGGAATACAGTCTGCTAATTTACTTTATTAATGACTGGAGAAAATGGCATAAATACATTTTTACAAGGCCAAGTACAAAAATAAAAATACACAAAGGCCCTGGATTGAAAAGAATTAAACATCTTTCATGACTTGTTTTCTAACATGATTCTGATTCAAGTTTATTGATGTCATGAACATCAATGTATAGTTTTATTGAAATGTGCAGAAGAAAAAAGATGATAAAATATTCCATAGAACATTCACAGACTTCAGTCATCATTGTGTGATTATATATCAACTATCTGGACAACACAAACACTAGCAATTTAGAAAATCAGCTTTGCAAACGTTTTGACTAATGATATTCATTAAATGTAACCAAACGCTGATTTTTAGTAAACAGTCCAATGCTGTCATCTTTAACATGTCTTCTATTCCTTAATGCAAATGATCTTGTCAGTATAATGGAGTTCACATTAATCTGAGAGAAGTTTTCTCATCTGCAACCACTGTACTATTTTATTGAGCTGG
>JAODKF010000001.1:43195341-43211237 GCA_026779585.1 Mormyrus proboscirostris | reverse complement strand
GTTTAAGTTATATATATATATATATATATATATATATATATATAACTCCAAGGTGCTTTTCTTTCCTCTCTGAGATTCTGCGAAAATGTACATTATGAGCTGAGAAACTGCAGGAGGAACATTAGCTCTATCAAAATTACAATAAATGTATGTGGAACAAATCCGCTGAATTATTAACAATATTCTGTGATTGTTAAGTTAGTGGTTATTGGTCTGAAAATGTTTTCAACATAATTTAAGCAGTACAATTAAGAAAGGCTTCACTAAAAAGCTTACAAGTTTGTCTCTCTCCCATATCACCTTATACCATACCTCTCTGTACCATACTGAACCGTAACATACCATCCAAATCGACACGAGGCAATTTTTAAAAAAGTAATTTAACCACCGTTCTAACTATCCACCCCTTATTGCAACACTGCAGCTATTGCTATCTGACCAAATATGCTGCTGAGATTTTAAGCTTAGATGCCAATGAAAATATTCTGCTGCCATTTTTGCTTTACAGACCATCTATTGCTAACAGATATCCAACAGCAGATGTCCCCTGAGGTCAGGATTCTGACAGGTACTGGAAACAAGTTTTTTTTTTAGGTCTTTCTGAATACCACAGAATATCCCAGAAGTGCTTCCTCACGATGCAGCTCTAATGTGCTAGACCAACCTTCAGCTCTTCCTGCAAACGGCAGTGTACGGTCCCCAGGTCACAGTAAACTTATTTCAGTTGTTATGATCCAGTGGTTCATCTGGATTTGTGCTTGAGTTTTCTCCTTAGCTCCCAGCTTGTTACCTAAAATTTGCCTCAGCCCGGTCTCAGGCAGGCCTGAACCACGCAGAGAGCCATGTGTAGTTCTCAGTGTTTGTTTGTTGGTTGGTTCGTTGGTAGGTCTGTAGGTATGTTGAACTGCTTTTTACATTGTACAGCACCTTATTCCTCACTCATCCAAACATGCACCACATACTACTGACCCTATCAATTCCTAGTGACAGTTTGATATTAGTTATTATCCTTGACGAGGTTTGTAATTTTGCTTTGGTTAATTTTCTTTGACAAATCCTTGCGTTTTATAACTTAAACTTGTGTCCTCCTTGTTTGTTACTGCCTTGAGCTGGGTAACAAACAGTAAGTTAGTTCTTGAATTTATGAACCTGTGTTGGTAAATGCGTTCCATTTGGGATCAATATAAGTTATTAAGCTTCTTGAAGTTCTTAAATGGAATACTTGTGCCAGGTCAGACATTAGAACATCCACAGCTCATGGTGAGACACAGAAAGTGAGTCCAGTATCATGTAGATTCCCCTGAACATTGAAGTTGTACTGCTGCGGAAAGCTGCTGTGACTTGTAGGAAGGTCTAGGAAAGGATTGTGATGGTTCTTTAATGCAACACCAATAAAGGAGGTGTTTCTGCCAGCCCTTGGGCGCTCATGCATTATAACCTGTCATACTCACCCAGTAAGCAGTTAATGTTTAGAGCTGCTCATTATTTACACTATCTTACGTAATCCAGGGCAGTCTTGACACTTGACGTTACACATGAGTTTAGAAATGTGGGCAAATGGCAAAACTGTATGCTAAGTTATACATGCATATAAAATTCAAATAACATCTGGTATTTGAGGGAGATCTCTCTTCTGAGCAAATCCATGTAAACCACTGTGTGCTATTAAGTACAGATAATCACCACATTATGGCATTCTGTGATGGCAAAATTACTCTAATTAAAAACTAAAAAGGCAGAAATTAAACAAAAAGGTCTAGGCTCAGTTAGACTAATACATAACAAATTAAATGCACAAATAATTTGTAAGGTAAATCTTAGTAGTAGAATAAAATGATGGACTAGGATGTAATCTATGGAAATGTTAATATTCCATGGCTGAGAATCCATAATTGAGAGGACACATCCGCTATGCATTAAATAACATTCTTCAAGGTCCACATCAAAATTAATTACACCAATGGAACAAAATGAATTTAATGAACTGCATCAAAAATCATAAAAGCCCACCTTGCTTTAACAAAGACGTCTGAAATACCCCATTTGACTGAATAATTGTTAATTATCAAATAGCAGTCACTATGTGGCAAGGTAGCTATTGCAGCACTGGCTCACATAGATCTAGTGGGATGATTTTAAAACAGGGATCAGATACTGAGTACTCAGATACTGAGTACTGGTCATGCATGCAGAACTAGTGTAACTGGTAGTACACAAAATGTGACACTTTTTCCATTAGGTTGCAGTCTACACATGGACACAACTGAGTATTCTTTAATGCTATTTTAACACAAGAGATATTAGATTTTAGCTATGCCAAAAACACAGCTAATATAGTACAGTCAATCTGGCTACAACACATCATATCACATCTGTTCTAATGTAAATGATTTATTAGTATCCAAGTTGGGCACGATTTTCAGTTTGAGAGAAACGCATTTACACCACTCTTTTCAGTGACTCAGTGAAACCAGCAGAGGTGGACAGTTCAGTTCCACAAATCCAGATCAAGATTTTGTTTCAACCAACCAATTGAGTGCTCTGTGAATGTGACTCTTTATGCTGAACTATATGGTTGAAACAAAATCTTGAACTGGACTTGTACTTTCTGAACCTGAACTTTCCACCATTTGCAAACCAGTTTTTAAATCTAAAAGAATGATTTTTTTTTGTATATCCACACATTACACAGCTCAAAAAATGACAAATTATTATACAAAAATATATATACAAACACACAGCAACCTGTTTTAATTCACTTACATTTGCTTTTTCGCCCCACTGCATACCACAATCTGTTGTGCAGTTGTGTTGTGTTGAAGCAGTTAGTAGTGAATTTGTTTGAGACTCGTAAGACTCATAGGGAATGCTTATGACATAAATTATTAATGTAATATTATTTCTTATTTGAAATGAATATAATTATATTGTTGACCACTGGTATCACTGGCTTTATTATTTACTTCATTTTTTTGTGTAAGTTACTAAGTTTTGGAGTCACATTCCTATAACCCTACTTTTTCCGTTGGATATGCGTTTTTCACTATGCAAATTTGAGGTTTTTCATGCACTCATTAGTCTGCTGAAGACTAATGAGTCAGTTCTGTAGCAGTTCTCATTTATCAAAATATTACTTTAGAGATAACAAGCGTTGGCATCTTGTACCTGTATGATTTGCAAATCATTATATGTATAGGTGTTTATATATAAAAAATACAGATTTTGACTAGTATGTCTGGTTTTGGACCAACTTTTATGTAGCATGAAATCTATATTTAAAACTTTTAGTTTCCGATAAACCCTTGATAACATGTTACTAATCCAATTACTGACAAAATAGAAACAATGTTTCCAAATGAGTGCAACGTATGCAAAGAGGCAAGTAAATATTGAATATGCTGGTGTTTTATTGGGTACAGCATAAGCGAAAAAATATGTCCTTTTAACTTTTCTTATAATGTATGTTATTTATATCACATCATTTTATATGCAGCCTAAATCCCCACCTTATGCTATTACCTATTACAGAATTCGTCATACCTGAAATCTCACACCAATAATAAATCCATGACATCATACATTCATTCACAACAATCTCATGAAACACATATAAAATTCGTTCATTAAGTTCAGTAATTAATCATTGTTATTTATCAAAGTTATAAAGATCTTTCATAAAAGACAAACATAAAGAGTACATCTGTTGACACTGACAACTAGTGGTTGCTGAAATGAATATAAATAGTTTTTATTTTAATTTACATTCAGTTTATATTTGTTGTACCTAAATACACAATGTAAACATATGAGTTTATTGTAACACTAAATCAGAATAATTATGCATGATAAATTCGTAAACCTCATTAATTTCAATAAATACGAAATGGCTTGTCACTAATCTCCCATGCCTCCACTTTGCTCAGGAAATTTTTTTTAAAATAAATAAAAAAATTAATAAATAATTAAAATATCATGTGCTACATCAACAGGTGGAATTTCTTACTGTAATACTATTGTGAAAGTAAATAGTAGAAATATGCTAAAAATATATATTTTATGTAACATATAGCTCAAATTTTACATATTGCAGTCTATTATTTTTCCCTTCAGCGATTAAAAAAAAATGTAAAAAAATCTGCATTCTAAATAATGTTCCGTTGCAGAAAAAAGCAAGCTAAGGCTAAGTCAGTAACAAGGAAAACACAGCGGCACAACTAACAATCACAGATACATTGATATGGATATTTTACTGTTTATTTTATCTATAGAGGTATTTTACCTTGGCTTTTATAATTTGTCTCTTCACAGAATATAAATAGGCAAAAACATGTAGGTCACGCAGCAAAAGTAAATTCTCAATTATCCTGGATGAAACTGTGTGATTGCACAAATCCCAGACTTAATTAACAGAATATACAGTCACCATCTCCCTTGAATGCGTAACACAATGCAATACTTAAAATCAGAAGCTACAAGTATTTAAAGGGTATACTTGAATAGCAAACAGGGACAATGGAATGGTTCGGGATATTCAGTCGACCACACGAAAAATACTTGTGCCTTGGTATTGAGCATGAAACAGAGGAAAGTATTCAAAATCATCTTCCTGAATGTGGCTTCTTGCACAAGTGGTGCTGAATGTGGCTTCTGTTCCTTCAAATGTCAATTAGATCATCGCCACTTTCGTCACTTTCCACAGTCAGCTGCCGCGTCCACCACTTCTTGATCTCCGAACCGGAAGATATCTCGTCGCTGACCGGATTCATCTTGCACACCACCGACTTCACGCTAGTCCGACCTCCAAAGCGCAAGTTGACAGAAGAAACAGAATGACTAATAGGTTTAGGTGCTGAAAAGTCATCAACAAGAAAGTTTAAATAGAGACGGTCCGAGGTAAAAGTCAAGAGCCAACCCTGGCATGACATTCAATAGACAGCATCTCTCCGCCATTCATCCGGAGCGGAAAGGTCATTGCCATGCAAGGGGTCTGTTTAGAAACTAAGACAAATGCTTAAGTGATTTTGGAGTTCTGAGCAAAAATTTTGTGCAGTAAAATGGCAAAGTTACTGCTCACTGATAAAGAAACAGCTGCATTTTAATAAATATACACACATCATCTATTATTTTTAGCTTTAAACCAATAACCCAAACTAATCTAGTCAAAATAAAGTCAATGTTCTACCTCTGATGATTGATAAGTTCATGTAAAAGCATCTGACAGGATATCTACTGTAACCGCGGTTCACACACAGCTGCTATTGGTGTGTTCTAGGAAAAAAAAAAATGGCCTCAGAGGAAAGGCCCTCACCTGCTGGCAGTCGCCACTGACCCAGCTTTCTTTGCGGCTTGCCCGTGTCTGAAGAGTCCTGCCGGCGGCAGCCTCGGTCTGACAGCGTGGGACTCAACAGCTGCTGCGAGCCAGTTATCTACGTGGGTCACGGAGGAAGGAAAAAACACTGAATGCTTTTCTGATTATCTTATTAGAAAAAAACAAATACAGCTCTGGAGAAAAATAAGAGAATCTATATTTTATTTTTCAATATAAATGACATGAGCAACATTCCCAAGTAAAATGACCAAGTTTATTTTTTGTATATCTAATTTAGTTTTGTTTCCGTATTTATGCGGGCAGTACGACCCAATCAACATGAGGCATTGGAACAACTGGAACGTAACAAGTAAGTAGCAATAGCTGTGAAATATCATTAGTTCTGTTATCTAGCCATCTGTTTAAAACACTGTAGAAGTCCAATGTATTTGCAGCCACATTACCTTCATGTGAAAGTACTGGTGTGCAACATGTCAAATGAAATCGACAGCTTTAAGCTCTATACTGGTGACCTTCAAACTGTTTGCGTAGAGATCACAATGTATCCGTGTGCAAATGGCTCACTTCTGGTTGGGAGGGGTTGTCCTGGTTGGTGGTGCTGGCATCTTCACTGGGCAGCGTGGTCTCGATACTAGGAGGGTTGAGGAAGCGGCTGAGCTCCTGTTGCTGACTCTCCCTTAAGCTGTGGATGATGCTGCAAGACTGCTGCTGCTTCTGTGGAAATAATTCAGCAACATGCGCATGGAGACAATCTGAGACAATCAATGCAACCAGTGTTGAAATGAAGAATACAAACCTGAATCTCTCTTTTGTTCTACATCAATTTAGGAAGTAATATACAAAATAAAGATATCTATCTCACAGGTATATCATCCCAGCTTTTCCTGTATTAATTTAAACTGCATTCATTTTCACCATCTCGTATTCATTCTTGAGTGAATGAAGAACAATTTTTCAACTACCATTCCTAGCTAAGAAATACTAACAACCATTGTGCTTAAAATTATTTATAATTGGCTGCCCTACCTTTCAGGCCTTAAGTACCCTCTCAGAATCAAAAACCTTATTCACTGTAGTGCCACAGTAGCAGGATCTTCAGTCTTCTCAAGGACAAATGATTTCACCTTCTTTAGAATGGAAAAATTCTACTTCCATGCTTGTTCTTCGGTCGACCAGAAATGTAGAATCACTCTGGTGCAATTCTGATATCATTATAAATGCCAAGAGCCTTGGCAACATCCTTAATGATAATATCTGCCTGGTCCAGAATATAGCAGGGGTGTTCCAATGCGGCTAATACCTTCTTCATAACATTTCGAAGACTGGCCCCCACCTGCAAAATCTTGTCTACCTAACTGCTGGTTCAGGCTGCGGTCATTTCTCAGCTTGACTCCTGTAACAAGATTCCCTTGTCCCACAAGACGCTGTTGTATGATTTCCCCGTGACCACCAAAAATACATCCCTGTCCCGATCTTTAAAACATTGTTCAAAACACTGGTCACTGACACGAGCACTGCAGCGCTACATACACACAACATAGCACTAAGTAATATCTATTGACCACGTTTGCATTGGCTTTATCGTATGCTGTGACCTATGAATTACCGTCAATAATCAAAAGTGCATTAATTTATTTGGTTGACTCTTTTCTACAAAACAATGTACAAGTGAGGAAAGTTGCACATTACAACGATGCAGTTGTCTAGGAGCCAATTAGGCATAAGCTTGGGGCAGTATATAAGTAAAAATGCAATTTGGTCACATGCTGTACCGATATAGTTACATACTGTTGGCCGTGTGAGATGGACTTACAGCGCGGATCCGCTTTAGACACTTCTTCAGCCACATGCGGATGGTTTGCTTGGCCACCTCCTCCTCGATGGTGTACTCCAGTTGCTCTCGAGCGAGTAGCTCCTCCAGTTGCAAGCTCTTCCTGATGTCTACTGAGCGGTAGGACAGCATGCTGGATGGGGGACACCAGACATAAATAAGAAGGGTGCAAATGCCACCTGTACGGCTCACAAAAAAACGTAAATTCAAAAATTCAAAATTACAGGTAGTGCTCCTATCAAAATGTGCTCATATGCCTTTACTGCTCCTGACTGCGGCAACACTACAAATTCAAAGATGGAAATCATTTTCCGAAATCCTATTAATTCTACGCTTGTAAGTCGATGCTACAAATGTGTGAGATTTATCATTAGCTTAAAGCCTTCACATCTTACATATAGCTGTAATCAAAATTGATGAGTGCCGTTCCTAAAATATCTGCATAATTGGTGGAATGATTTGATTGACACTAAAGTGCGGATAGTGATGGTTTTATGGCTGCTTTTACCCCTCTGGAAGCTAATCAGTGTGGCAATAGGGTTAGAGGAGAGGGACCATTCTCACCTCTGCACGTCGTGAAAGGTGACGTCCCCTCCGTTGTGCAGCCGCTCCATCTCGTAGCACATGTGCTTGAAGAGCAGCTTGTCCTTGTCCAGGTCCACCTCCAGCCTCCCTCTCAGCAACCGCAGCAGGAACTTGACTCGTGAGGTGGGGATGACGCCCTGCGGAGTGGAGCCCATGAAATCTCACCCGAGGTTCTTCGCACATGGCGGGACCGGGCAGGTGTGGCTCCGGCTGCTGAGGCTTAATGAAGATGACATCTCCCTACTACTCACATCTGACAAGAAATAATGATTCTGATGATGCAGGAAGTGATAATGTCACTGCAGATGGTTATTTCAAGAGCTGCTTGCAGTAGAAGGCATACCTGCAAATTGAAGCTGGCAGCCGGCAGAGATTTGTTCATCCGGCCATGCCCCCGTGCATGATGTCACTAACTCAGCCTTGCTTACGGAGAACTGATACCGAATGATTAATAAATAAATAGTTTTAAGACGGAGCCTGGAGGTCAGACAGGCTGTCACTTGAGTTTCAGCTAATAGTAAAACCTAAGTTTCACTATTAACTCAAACCTAATAGTAAAACAAAAGTTGACTTAGGGTTGATGGATGACACCTCCTTGGGTTTTCACTCATCAGACACACCCTGGAGCATAACGCTCATTCGCGTACTCCAGATGGACGCTACTGTCGAGCCCCCTCACCTCTCTCTTGTCATCAACCATATTCCAGATGATTTGGAAATGACGCAGGTCATTATAGCTGAGCAACTGGTCTTCTTCAGTTGAGTAAAATAAAGAGAAGTTTTCTACGATGATAGCTACAAAAACAAAGTGAAACCTTTTACAATACTGAACACATTTGATGCAACTGATATGCAATATTCAATGCATTTCCACCTTGATATCATATTAGGGCTGCAAAAAATTATTTTAGTAAATTTTTCAATTTTGATGAAATTTGTCAAGTGGGGAGGAGGGCGCTCATTTTGTCACCAAGACCACCGTATAACGTATTACCGTCATACTACCCAAGCCTAGTAACAACTTTAAAATTGCTCGTGAAAATTTATCCATTCGCTACACTGCTTGTATTTGTGTTTGTTGCAATACATCTGCCCTCTGCTGGTCTGGTGAAATATCATTGATGTACACAAGCTCTGACTGCACTCGTCTGCAGCCACAGACAAATACAGTGTGTACATGAGAGTCTGCGCACAACTCTACAAATGTTGCATAGTGGTGATATCGTTATACGAAATTTAGGCAGCAAATCACAAAAATGCAACAAATTGATGACAAAATTCATTGTGATATTTTTTTGTACTGATTTATTACCAATTAGTTGTTGCAGTCCTACATCATATTGTATCCTCATTTACAAAGTATTGTTGCCCGGTATACTGGAACAACCAAATGATATGACATGAACTTCAATAATAAACACAATAACGGCTTGAAATGAAAAAGGCCAATTTCTGCAATGGAATGCTCCTATCAATGAAAGGAAAAGTAAGATTCTTCATCTTACAATGGCAGTTTGTACAGTGAAAGAATATATACTGCATTTCACTGCACTTGATAGCGAAAATTGGACTTTTCTTACCCACGAGCAGGTTGAGCATGATGTAAGCGATGATGACGTAGAAGGAACAGAAGTAGATGAGGGCACCGGCATAATTCCCACAGTCAGTTTCCCAATAACGATACTTGTCTGGGGTGCAGAATGGTGGTTGTACCTGTAGACAGAGCACAAGAAGATAAGTAGTATGTTTTTGAGTCAACTTTTGAGAATCAGGTTTAATGACTCAGCAATTAGCTCCTTTTAATTATTCACAATTGTGCATTTACTGTAACATAACGTATTGCATATCTCTCTGACCCTAAAAATCAGAATTGTAAACACCATATGAAGTAGCACATGCATATTAAAGGTAGCCTGAATGTGTCCAAGTCAAAAGCTTAATGTCCAATGTGTGGCTTGCCGTAGACATTTGTGTCGGAATGCTCTCCGTGGATATGTAACGGACACGTCTTCTCCTTCTCCTTACCATGCAGTCATGCATGATTTTATTCCAGTCTTCTCCCGTGACGATGCGAAACAGTACCGTGATTGCTTTGCCCGCAGTAGCGAAGTTTGCATGCCTGTTATTAAGACATACGAATGTTCAAACAACACCATCATTTGCAGAAAAGCATAACGTCGCATTTTCAAATCATACGAGAAACATCTGAATATAATAGCAGGCAGCTTAATTGTAACAGTTTCACAATGACACTTCTGTTCTTCACGTGACACGTTTCTGTAGCTGGGAAATCTAACAGACTCCTGTCGTTTTGATGAAACCGCGGGAGGCAAATACGGTGCTACGTATCTCACACTCTGCAATCCCAGATCTCCCAGTCGCACTCCCTACAGGGAGGAGGGAACTTCTCCCCGTCAAAGGGTGGTAAGCAGGAAGTACCGACCTGTTAATGTTCTCCCCATACTTGACAGTTCCGAAGAGTACGACCCCTGCGAAGGCGTAACAAAGCAGCAGCAGGAACATGCCGACGATGATGAAGAAGCTCTTGTACATGCTGACCACCACAGTGAGCAGCAGCATCTTCAGAGTTACCTGATGTGGCGGGAGGGGCACATTAACTTGTCAGAGTGCATACACACAGCCACCCCCCCACCCCGTGTGTTCGCTAACAGTATCTGAATAGAACCTCTCGTTAATAAATTAATGCCAACACCTACCACACATATTCCTGATGATTATGTGTTAGATTAGAAAATATTCCTACAACATGCCAAAGTACCTAATTTATCATAAAAATTAAGGTATTTATATAACACCGCTACCATAAATGTGAATACATCTTTTTTTGTGGCACTCTCAGGTTCACCGGCTATACAACTGAATAATGTCATCTGCATCTATGAAATAAGATTAAAACAATAAAGCTTCATATATTTTTATGGTTTAAAACGTGCTCTATGATTAGGCCACAGGTTCGAGTTTAAGTCACATTAACTTGGAAAAAAAATGTTTGAATTACTTTGCAAGTTGAATAATTCTATCTGCTAAGAACTTACAGTACTGCTTAAGAATGCTGTAAATACAGAAAAGTGTGTAGGTAACATCATACTCACATGCTTCCCACAAATAGTAAAAAACCTGAAAACTATCACACAAGTGCCCATCATATAGGTGTAGGCATTCTGGGGAGAAAAACGTACATCATCGATTAACATCGGTAAACACAATAGTATGGTTTATGCTAATCCATCTTAGGATCCATTACATAAAAAAAACCTTATCAAGCCTTTGTTAAAAATGTATCGACAATAAAGACTTGCCTGCAAAGCGAAATGAAGAACAATCCATATCACTCCCAGTGAGGTTACCAGCAGGTCATATCGATTCCTCCTGCTCTGCCAATAACCAGCCGGTGACATAGCAACCAATTTCATCGTTACCTGCGACACCAAAAGAAACCATAACGTTTAATTCTCATATAATATATTGCATCTAGAAATATTCATTATCGAGGCCTCCCACGGCACTGCTAATTAATGAAATAGCTATTAACACGTGAAATACTGAAATACTCTGCAAGTTTATACAAGCAGATGCATGGTGATGTTCAGGGATTAGTTTTCAGAGTGACCCTCTTGCTTTTCTTCTTCAAGGGGAACAGCTAGGATAGGAGCAGCCTCAGTCTCACCTCTAACACAAAGATGAAGGTGAAGACCACGGACATGGTGGCCAGTGGAACAGTGACTGGGTCCTCCACATCCCACTGAAACAGACACAGATAAAACAAACCATGCACACTGGCAATGCCCAATGTTGACTTGGGACGCTTACTGAATTTATTCAAAATATTACTATCACATTGGAAACAACCAAAATGTTCATTTCAGCTATTAATGAACTGAATCCCAAACTGTAGCTCTAAAAGCTGCTCTGAGTTCATTGACAAGCAGCCTCATTGGGTGCTTTTTAATTAGTGACGGCAAATATTAGTTTTTAGTAGTAGCCAGTGACTAAAATTGCAGTTAATAGCAAAATGGTAAGAACATAGCTGAAGGAGTCAGACAAAAAATACACTTAAAAAGAAAATGTCTGTGCAGAAGATATGTGCAGATACGTTAAATACTGCTTGAAAACTGACATTTGTTATGAAACCAATATATTTGAAACATTTTTACAGAATTAAGCAAGTGTCCCAAGACTTTCTGTGAGCACTATAGATAAAAATTCTGCGGACAATCAGCGAAGTGTAACGTGAAGCCCTTGTGTAATATGTGCATGCATGTCATACTTACCTTAACTGACAGCAGCACAGACTGTGCAAGGACCAGCAATGCGATGCCCCTTTTGAAGAAAGGGTGCTGTGTTATGTCATACACCTTAGCACGGAACCCGCCATTCTCTGCAGAAACAAAAGAACCCAGAAACTTTAACTTTCATTTCGGTGAACAACGATGTGCAACAACATGACAGTTTTTGATTAATAATTCTTTGTTAAATAAGGTTTTGTTTATTATAACTTTCTAAGGTATTCATTTAATATGGCACAATGCTATAATGATAAAACATTATCAAGAACTACACAGATGCAGATATATTTGTATTTGCAAAAAACACACTGCTCTGTCTTGATCTGCAGAATTCTAGGCCATAGTCTCTAGGCAATGCTCTGGATGCTCTTGGACTTTGCACCTGTCTCATAGTAACATAGCGCTTATGATGTTTCTGATTTGAATTGCTCCACTTAGATTCTTGCAAAGCTTCGTGAAGCATTATGCAGCTTGCGCTCCTACGGTAACTTGTATTTGTTACAGGCAATTTATTAGATTCTCAGGCTAGCTGCACTAGATGCTTGTGAGCACTTTCTTTACTGTGACCTCATGATGTATTATCTGCCCAGCTTGTATAACAAAAGTGTCTGCTTAATAAATGAATGTAAACATAAATGTAATTGACCAAAATGAATGTCATATTGGCATCCATAATTCTGATATTTCCTCATATGACCTTCTCATTTTCAGACAGGCAGTGTCTAATATTTTTCAGTGGCAATTGAATCTGGCCATTGACTTGCATGCAGTATCCACGGACACCGCTTCCTCTGAGGCAGCTCTGGAATAGCAATTTTCCTGGACCTTCTCTTTCTCATGACTACTAACCTGGACGTGGGGGTAGGTGTAGCGGCTGGGCAATCTTCAGGCGGCTCTTCAGGTCCTCCCACCTTCTCTGGTCAACTGTTAGCAGGGCAGTGCCCTGAGGAAAAGCAAATATAGGACAAATATATAACACTAAGTTCCATCCTTGGGCATTTTGGTTAATAAAAAAAACAGATTCTCCATATATATATATATATATTTCCCATTTACAAGAGGAACCAACACAAAAGTGTCAAAATTGATGGTCAGCATTATTGCACTGTAATTTCCAGTGAGGTAAAAATTGTGCTTGGTCTAATACTGATAACTGTACATGGTTTTGCAAGAACCACAAGATAAATTTAACAAAAATCTTATCCTGACTTGCCTGTTCTTACCTTATTTTCATTAAAATTTGCAATAACCACTCCGACGAACAGGGTCAGTCCAATCATACAGCCCAAGAACACAAACACGTGAATGTAGATCCCATGGATCTGTAGTGACAAAGGCAATTCAGAATGCGTGCAGAATACTGCAACGGTTTGGATTTTGGATTGGTCCATTGAAAAGTTAAAAAGAAACATTCCAGAACAGATATGTAATAAAGTGGACTGCGATGCAAAGGATTACCGGTCCCACGCGGTGGATGATGACATCGCGGACTTCCACCCAGCCCTTCAGTGACAGCACTTCAAATAACGCCAGCATTGCATTGCCCACGTTGTCAAAGTTGAAGTTGCGGGGGTTTGCCCTAGGCACATCAAGAAGACAAACACTCTGATATCTTAGCAAAGTGCATTCAACCAACAACCCAGGCTGAACTACAAAAGACACGTAAGCAGTGCTGGCAGCCGCATAAAGCATTCGGATAATTTTCAGGTTCATGGACTCTTCAACTTTTATTAGGATTTAGGAACTAATAAAAAGCATTAGACAGTGTGATCATGCGCTGGCATGTTCTCCCTATAGCTTTGTGTGTCTGCTTTCAGACATGGAGAGATGATGAAGGTCGTATATGAGCTCAGGCGGAGAACCACATCCACGCCTCCAGAGTCTCTCCTATGTTGTGCCTCTTTATTCACAAGGTGTGCAAAAATAATTTGTAAGGGCTCACAATGTACAATCTGAGTAATAACAAATGTGTCAGAATCCCTGTCAAGATGTCCACGGAAGACAAGGAAGCATATTGACATGTTGGCTCCCTGCTGGCAACTATAGAGCTCATTATTTTTGCGCTGAAACTTCACAGCTGCACAGGGAACCCTTCTCTTGCTTATAAACTAATGTATCGATTAAAAAATTACATCCCTTTAAATAAGCAGGTTGTAAATCAGTCTGACAGAAACAAACATATCTGAGTCATTATGTGTGACAATATTCTCAAATGTGTACAATATTTGCATATTTATGTTCAAAGTTGCCAGTTTGCTATTACAGTATGGCTGACAGCAGATCTTTAGGTCTTGGGTGACCTTACATAAAGACAAATACCAGATGTGTAACATTCAGAAGCAATTAACAAAACCAGCTGTACCACACACACACAAACACAGGCTTATAACTATATCTGTGTGGGGACTCTCCATTCATCTGTATGGGGAAAACTCTAATCCCAATATAATGGCCCTAACCTTAACCATAAGTAACCAAACAAAATACGAGACTTCTGGCATTTTTAGTTTTTTGATTGCACTCGCAAATATCTTTGTAGGGACCGGAAAAATGCCCCCCGCAATGTAACATAAACATAATCCAGACACACACACACACACACACAATTCAAGGACTGCAGTGAGCTAATTTAAAATTTATGGTCTTCCTGCTGTTGATTTGATGCTTTTTGTTTATCTGAAGTACATGAAAATCCCCGCAGAATGAGGTGCTGGAACCTATGTCAGCCACCAACAATCAAACCACATTTAAAATGTGTAATATCACATGTCTTAGCTGTTCTAATGCTTTGCTGCACAGTAAATGGACCTCTTGACTGTGTGCATCCTGTATGTATTCTGATGGAGCCATGTGATTGGTTGTTTGGAACAGCAGACTGCTTGAATTAATGAACAGGTATACCTAATAGAGTGGCCTCTAAGTGCACATACAGTACATAAATCTGTAATATTAAATTAAATTAACTACAAAGACATTCACATGTGCTTGACCTAATTCAACGTGATATATTAGAAACTTACCATACTCGTGGCACCCAAAATCCTGGTTTCTTTTCTCCAGGCCTTAATTTCAGGTTTAAATTTTTAGAAACACTGACATTGATCCGAAAAATCCCATGGCAATCCTCCTGCACCAAAATCAGCAGCAAAACCCCACAAGGTCCGGTGAGAAAAAGGTCACGGCCAGTCTATGTCAATAACAGTGCATGTCTATCGGCAAAATTAAAAGAGTCTTAATCCTACCCGCCTGCTGATATGAGGATCATTGCACTTGGCTAATTTCCCAGCAAACAGCTGAACGCCAAAGCTGGCAAACACCAGCATGAGTGTAAGGAGAAGTATGGAGACCTACAGAGGAAGATCAATAAAAAAAATGAAAGTTTCTCACATTGCAACCCTGGACTGAACTGGCGGCATAAAATTACTTTGGAAGGAATCTGAAAATAAGCAAAAAATAAAATATGTGTGTGAGTGTGTGTGTTTTTTCCTGTTCTCTTTAGCAGATATGGCTTCTGGAGAATAATGTCTAAAAAAGACAAATGTACCTGTAAATGGCTTAAATACTGAATACAGTATTTGGGTTATGAGTAGTGTTGGTGAAACTGCCTTAGACAAAAGGAAATACTCTAGCTACTTTATTCTTTTTATAACATCCTTGATATACTGTCAGTATTTACCCTTCTGGGATGTAGGGGTAGGGTCACCAAAATCTTGGCTACATGAAGATGACTAAATGGTGTAGTTGCAACATTCAGTTGGCTAAATAAATAAGAAAAAGCTAACTCATGTCACTATTTTTGGCTCCTTTCATTGAATATGTAGCAACTTTCATGTGTATGAATGAG
>JAODKF010000001.1:43183789-43195092 GCA_026779585.1 Mormyrus proboscirostris | reverse complement strand
CCCGATGCAGGTAAAACAAAGTAAGGTGACATGGTTTACTTTTTTACCGATTTAACCTAATTTTAAAAACTTTAATATTTCCGACAATGGACTTTTTAAAAAGAAAGATTACGGATTTAGTCTGCATTTTTTTCACGTTTCTATAATGAGATCTCAGCGAGTTATGAACTGAAATACGCAAAAAAAACAAGGGCCAGCCTCCTAGTCACAGAATTTGTCTGCTGGGACACTCACCAGAAATATCTCCTTGAACCCCTTAAGGACCTCGCGCACTACCTTTCTCATCTGGGGCACCAGCTTGAAGATGCGTAAAGGGCGCAGGCAGCGCAGCATCATGAGTAGCTGAGCACCTGATTCCGGTGGGACGTCCGTGGGGAGCCAGCAAAGGAAGATCAGGCTCACCTGGGGGGAAAGCAGCACATGAGCAAAGGCCAAGAGGTATATTAGCATACACTAGGTCTCAACCCCATTAAACGGGTACAGTAACGTGATATTTAACAATACAGACGCTCCTCGGGTTATATGGTCTGTGTTACGATATTTCAACCTTACGATGGATATGATTATTCAGTTAATTGCATAAGATATTAAGAACCTTTGTGTTAAAGTTTATACCGAACTGTAGGCTAATATAAGGGTTATAAACCTGTGTAAGGTAGGGTAGGTTAGGCTATGACGTTTATTAGGTTAGGTGTACCACATCAAAATGCATTTTTGCCTTATTTTCACCTTATCATGGGTTTATCGGAACGTATAACCATGGGAAAAAAACATTTAGTAAAATATCTTACTAAATAGATGAAGATGTCCATAACTCCACCAAAATCTCTGATAACTGCCGTTGGGGTGAAGAAAAGTCCATCGGCCATGATCTTCAGGTTGAGTTCAATGCTCATAAAGATGACAAACACATACTCGCCAATCTGTCAGAGGAAGGTCATAAAAGCGTCAAAAGCATAAAACATCATAGACATAAGACTATATGAAACTTATTAGTATTGTCGTTTCCATGTTCGTCATTCTGACATTTGATAGAAATCTACCTTTTATATAAATTATGTGTCGTAAGACTGCACTGTCCTTATGTACCTGGAGAGTGGGGACGTGCATAACTCTAGTAAATGGAGACTCAAACATCATGGAAATACAGGAGCAGATGGTGACCACAATCATCACCCAGTCCAGGTAGGTAACCAGGCCCAGGAGATCACTGCAGGGAAAAAAATCTCATTTTAACACAGCCAGGAATGGAAATGGAACAAAGTTAGTTTTTGGTTTTTTTGCTGAGATTAATATCAGGATTTCCTGCAGTCTTTAATCACACCTTACATTAAAAAAAAAAAAAAAAAAAACCTCAACAGAAAGAAATCAAATAATCGGAATAAAGATCTCATCACTTACTATAGCTGATGATACTTTGTATTTTTCACAGCTCCTGTTATTGGGTCCGTCTTGGATCTGGATGTAATTATAAATCTTACTTTAATCAGTTTTAAGTACTTTTCCTTCACCCAATTATCCTACCACATTGACCCTGATTGGCGAACAAATTAAAATGCTACATCTTTTTTATTGCTGATAACTATTTTTGTCTTATAAAGTAATATTTATAAGTACTTACGCATTGAAACGGGCCCGTACAATAACTCTGCAAAAATTTCTAAAGCGATGTTCTCGGCCGACAATGAACAGTGGTTTGTCAAAGTAAGGGTGATTCTCTCGTAGTTCTTCCTCTTGCACTTTACTTTTAAAAACACAAAAACACGATATTAAAGAATAAAACATGATAATCATAACTCTATAGCTTTATAATCATTACTAATGTACAAATGGTAGGATATACAATACACAATACCGGCATGTATTAGGTTAAATAAGAGCAACATGCAGTAAACCTGCAACTATTCAAGGCCTATTTAAATAAAACTGATTTAGTGAGAAAATATCCATCTGTCTGCATATGCTGGTCAGGGTAATACTGAGCAAATCCCAGGCAACCTGTGCCATAAACCGGACAGAATACCAGGTGGCAATTTAGAGATTAATTTAATTGCACATCTCGTAGGAGGAAGGCCAGATGATTCAGGGAGAACATGCAAACTTCCCACACACACACAGCAGAGGTGGGGTGTGGCCCCCAATCATGCAGGTGTGAGGCGACTAAGTTACAACATCAGCCCTTAAAACTAACAAAATATTAAACTGGAAACCAAATGCTATCCTCAACATAATCCTCAGTGTCATGATAACATTTAGAAAATAACCATTCATTCTATAAATCCTTCCAATGACATCACAGGTCCTGACCCTCTGCTGTCTAAATGATTTTTTTGCAGTTCCTTTGATTTCATAGTTTATACTTTTTATGTTACTTGGAATTTAAGATTGTAGCCGTGCATTGATTTACTGCGGCCGGCACTATATGCACAGCAAAAGAAAATATACAGAAAATACAGAGAGAAAAAACCCTTCAGATTTGAGAATTCAACAGTACCATCGTGTATGTTTTTATTGTCAGGAAAAAATGTATCGAGCTAGTAAAAAAACAATAAATAAACAGTCAAATCTAAAAAATAAGAGACAGACATTGGATGGTAGTGTTGTTTTTGTAAACATTCAAACTGTTTTTTTTCACGTGAGTGTCAATCTACATCAACCACTAGAGGGCAGTAGATGATTAATATCAATATATGTGGAAACAAAAACATTTCACCACCCACTATTGCTGTAAGCAGACAGATGTTAAGAATTATAAAAAGAAACATATGCCACAGAATGATAAATGTGACCAAAGAGCCACAGGTATCATCGGGAGTGGCAGGGTGTCTCAGTCATGTTTAGTTCCTTGGGCAACTACAAAGAGCATACGAGAGACTGAGATGTGGTATAAGGCTCAGGGAGTTGTGACACTGGACCTGTGAACAGAAGGTCACAATTTCAAATCATGTGCTGGTAGAGTAACACCTCTGTTGGGCCCTTGAGCAAGGCCCTTAAACCCAACTGCTCCATCATCTGACCCTGATACTGATAAGTACATTGCTTTTGACAAAAGCGTCTGCCAAAAATATAAATGTAAGCTGGTGTTTGTACCGCTTCATTTCTGCCTGCTCCTTCTTCTCTTGGATCATCTTGATCTCGCTGTCTTCTCTCTGGGCATTTCGGTACCGTACTGTGCTGGAGTGCTAAAGAAGAAAAAGAGTGGATGTTAGAGGTACAGATGTTCCACCCCTCCATTCAGTAAAGGCTTTAGCTTTCTTGCATAGCTGTATAGGCTGAGCGACTAAAGCACTCGTGCACAGTGAGCAGTGCAACAAGTGAGTGAGTGGAAAGGTTACTTAGAGGTATTTGCAAAAATCTTTGACTAATAATAGTAATGATAATAGAAACAATACAGATCGTCTAGCTACGCTGCTTGGACCGATAATAATAATAATAATAATAATAATAATAATAATAATGATGATGATGATGATGATGATGTTGACGATGATGATGATCTGGCTATGGTGCCTCGAGATGGACTGGCGTCCCATCCAGTACGTACCCCAGTCATGTGTCCTAGGTTTGCGGTTTATGACCTTCTGAAGTCCGCGGATCGGGTTTACATCGCACAAAAATATTACGGAATAGGAAACGAACCACGGAACATGAGGGGTTGTAAAAACTTATAATTTATTTTCAGTAATTAGGAAACACCTCTGAAAAAAACCCAGCATTCCAATACTCCTGGAATACTGGCCACGGACTGGTGCCTTCCTAACCCTAACCCTAACCCTAACCCCAACCCTAACCCTAACCCTTACCCCAAACCCAAGGCTCCAGCCCCCCTATGACCCTGACCAAATTACTGTAAGACAGAAGGATGGATCATAGTAACAATAATAAACAATAATAACGTTATAGCCATTATCATGCTTAAGGAGTAGGACAGGTAGAGTAGCCTTACATTCCATTAGCATTTTGTTTTGGTAAATAGTCAAAAGCATAATATTCACCAAGCATGGATATTATTAGAAAGAAAAATAACAGAGGTGCTCTCACATCCTGTGTCAGCGTCTCTAGTGATTTCCCTCGACTGATTCTCTGGCTGGTGGACCCATGTCTCAGTGACCTAGACAATGAGGAGGAGACAGTATACACGCTACACACAGGCTGCACACAGGATACACACAGTATATCCTTTGAGGAGCAAAGTTACCATGCTACATTAGTAAGTGTGATGTGCTGTCTAGTAGACAGTGGGTGTTTTTCAGTGCCAAGAAAGCAAAGACTGCCCTTGTTAAGACTGGTCTTGTTAAGATTGGTGCCTTCCAGGAACAAACTTGGGCCGCAATGAATCATGGGATAGTTCTCGTTCAGCAAGGATGCAACTGATGCATCCTTGCTAAACTGTCCTCTGTACTTCTGTTCTTGAGTATTGGAATTGATCTTCAGCAATGGAAGATGATGCAAAATGGGTACATGAGAATTCAAGTACGGTAGAGTATGCATATTGCGAAACACCCAGTGTTTACAGGAAGCTAATGCATTCTGGGTACAATAGAGTTAGCTGGCGTAGGTGGCGTCTGGTGCAGCGTGTGCGCAAAAGGCGACCTGCGCTCCTGGCGGATGTGGTGCTGCACGCTCAGGATGGAACGTTCTTTGGCAGGCTGCCCCTCGAAGGAGCCGCTCAACATCCGCTGCCGGGTGCAAGCCCTGTAACGACAGACGGGAGTAGTAAGACGCCGCGTCTCAAAAACAATGCATGCTTAAAGAGGTCTGTCACAGTCTTGTCCATACTCTCTTGGATCACAAGCTTTTATGAACGTAGCATGAGCAAGCTTGTAAAAACCATCTGATGGATACACACTGCAGATCATCCCTTAGCCTTCCTGCCTTCCCTGGCTGGACATTACGTAAAGCCCTTGCAGGTATCTTCAACGCCTGATGTGCCCAGTTCTTTCCTGCTGCCCTGAGAACGGGCAAACATACCCGAAGCTCAGCCTGTAGGCGCTCCCAAAATGACGCCCTGTTGCACGCAGGTAATTATTCAATCGGTTATAGTTGTGCCAGCGTCACGCTGTATGTGTACAGTAATTGTCAAGTCATGTAGCAGAACAGGCCTATTGATAATACTGATTATAAGAGCATGAGCTTCCATTGTTTATGGGAGCTCTCATGCGATTAGTGATTCTCTGGCACGGTGCTGGCTGTGTGAAGTGCGACATGGGGACACGTGTCCCCATGAGGCGAGACGTGTCATGAGTGCCGATTCACTGTCTAGCAGCCTGGGGCACCGTTGTTGACGACATCCGGACTATCCGGACTACCGCTGATCTGAGATAATTATTCAGTCTTTCAAAATAGGAAATAAGTGCCGAATAGTGTATGGAAACACTGCTCTCTGTGAATTTCTGACTGCTGGAAAAATAACATACAGCTAATAAAAAATGGCTATGCTATTCGTACAACAGAATTTACATTTTTTATTACATTATTACTGATACATTCTAGGAAACAGATGTTTAATTTTATATATTTTTTTAAGTTGTCGTTTTAAGTTCTTTTCAATGATCAATTTATTTGTAATAATATAACATTTTTAGTACTACTGAAGGTGTTATGTGACCCCCAATCTATCGTACGGACCCTCAGTTACGCTCTTCCATAATCATAAAATGTAGCATTACTCATTAGTCTTTATTTTTACGTCTTCTATCCAAAATTATCATTCTTTTGCTGACCTTGACATGGTTATGAAACACATTTCAGGTTTGGAAATCTGCATCAGTGTTTCCCAACCCGGTCCTTGGGAACCCCCAGCCAGTCCACATTTTTGCTCCCTCCCAGACATCCTACATTTTTGCTGGGAGCTGAGAGGGAGAAAAAATGTGGACTGTCTGGGGGTTCCCGAGGACCAGATCGGGAAACTCTGATCTATGTGACCCTTAAAATGAACAAGCCTTACCTTAGGATTTTGTTAACAGTCGTTTCCTTTTCTAGGAGATTTCGGGCACGGACGCTGAATATAGATCTTCGCAGCTTTTAGAACGAAAGTAAAGATCACAGGAAGGCTGATATCCGCAGAGGGAGACGTCGATTTATCAAGTGTACACAGAACAACCTTTTGTTATGAATATACAACCGAAGCCATTAACACCAAACGTAACACCAACTTCACAGCAGAGGAAATGCTTGAATAGTACAGTGCTGCTTCCCACTCTTTTAGATATAACGTGAAGCCTAAATTATTGGCCAGACAGAACCTCTGGGCCTTCATTCTGTCCTTACTGCTGTCATCCTGGGAGAAGAGCAGAAACTATAATGCTCTCTGGATATTGGTCCTGTAGTCGATCGGGAGATGTGAAAGTTAATGAGGAGGACCCCTGTCTCCATGTCACTTATAGTCATTGTAGAGCAGAATTTTAATCTAATAATAATAATAATCCAAAGTTGTCTTGCTGGTGCAGTGAATACTTCAAGCCTAAAGAGCACTGCATGGAGCTCACTTGCTCTGGTAAATAGACACGTCCTCAAATGATAATGAATACGTCTAATATTTACAATGGAAGTATGAATAAACAAAATTATTGTCTGAAGGATTAATATTAGGTTGTTTTTTTCTTGAAAAACTATGTGAAACCGAAACAGACAAACCAGAGGGTAGGAAGCGTGTGAGGTTTTACCTTCTGATCGATGTATTTGTTGTCTTCGATAGCGGACCTCTTGGAGTGGTCACATGAGGAAGATGAAGCAGAGGGGAGCCTTCGGAACAGGCAACCGGCGTCCTGCTGTTGTCGATCGATGAACTGCTTCATAAAGCTCTCTCTATCACACACACATACATACATATATTTTACATTAGTTTGAAACGTAAAATATACAGATATTCTGTTCGTTCAAGGAAATTAAACGCATAGGAGCATCAACAAGCGAGCATCCTAGAATTTGAACCGAAATCCTTTCCATTGGTACCACAGCACACATAAATTGTAACCATTTCTTATAATGTAAGTCACTTTGGATTGAACTGCACACTAAGAGCAACTATTTTCACCACACGTGTATGTCACTTTGGACAAATGCATCTGCTAAATACATTGAATGTAAACTCTCGGTTGCAAATCATTATACAGAGACAATTTCAAACAACCAGTGTGGCAAGTAAATGTCATCCTTGTATGAGGGAAGCCACACTACCTGATCCTAGGCACAGTGAAATCTGAAGGCAGTTTGGAGATCTTGACCATCTGCGGCCGGTTGGGGAACTTCTCAAAGATCCGCAAGCGCAGCGGGAGTTTCTCCTTGGTGTCCGCGTTGGCCTCACTCTGCTTCAACTGCAAGAAAAGGTTTTACACATTCAGGTTACTAATTATGCTAAACGGAGACGGGATGACAGCAGGGGCACAACTGAGTGAGATACGCCCCTGACATATGTAAATGCATGCAAGTCTCTGATTCATATTTAGTACAGTCGAGGGAGGCTTAGGGTCGCAGAGATGAGGCAGCCGGTATCCTGGAGCAGATGGAGTTAAGGGCCTTGTTTAAGTGCCCATTGGTGAGATTATTACACTGCCAGCCATGGGATTCAAACATACAAGCTTCTGGACATGGGCACAAATCCAAAAAAGAGGCAGATTTCAGATGGGAGGGATAGTGCATAATGAACACTCTGGGTGCACTGACAGTCCAAGGTCATGTGATTTGGCATGCTTTGGGTTGTTTGGAGTTAATTTGCTCTCAAGGGACTCTAAGGCCTAGTACAACAGACCCCTTAATCTGTCCATGATTTTGTCATGTGATCTCAACTGATTACCTTGGCACAGTCTATTAAAGTACTAGTAGTAGAGACTCTAAATCACCTTAGACAGCTTTACTAATTTTGCCCCAATTATATACTGAAAATTTAAGCTGGGTTGCCGCAGGGTAAGACAACAAGTGACCTCATATAACTTCAAGCAAAAACCCTTGAGTCATAATCACTCTGAATTATGTGCCAAAACACCTATAAACGTTAAACGGAACGCAACTCTGACACAATTAATTTTCATATGAAATTAAAAAAGAAATAAAAGTTCTATCTTAACAGCATGATGGGATTAGGTCAGGCGAGTTATGAGCACAGAATTGCTAGGCAGATGCTCCTTTACTGGAAACATCAACCCGAGCTATTTGTGAGCAAAACAAGAATAAGCTGCTATAAAATGAAGCTTCCTGTAGATGGCAGCAGCACACAGATGGTTAACATCCCCACAACTCACACAGCCATCATTTACATTTCATAAAAGGGAGCTCCAGGAAATGCCAACCGGGGAGGGGGAGGAAATATTACATCCTTGGAATATGCTTCACGAGAAGTAGCAGCTAATAAATATTTTCCTTAAATACAGGCAGGACACCAAAATTTGCATGAGTAAAATACCATTCCCATAATGGGGCTAATTATAGTCATTAAATTATACAGACTGGGAGAGAAGATTATTGAAATTCTCTACTTAAAAATACCGTCTGGAAGCATGAAGATAAATCTGATGGATCTTTGATTAGCTAAAAGGCTACATGAATTGGGCTTTCCGTGATGCACTTACCATTAGCAACATGCACACAGGCAGTAGGCAGATATATCTGTCTCCTTATGGATGCTTGAGACTCTTACAAGCATTAAAGGGATTTGAGCTCAAGTAAGGCTGGAGCTGGGGGGGGGCATGAAAAGGAAAAAATGCTCCCGCCTGCAAGGGTGAGATGGGTGACCGGGGGGGGCAGTATAGGACAATCGACGTTCTGCTGCCCTTGCAATTCTTTTCTTTATATTTTTTATTCAAAAATGTGGGTCAAACCGTAAAGCGATAGAATACATTACATTAGTCATTCGTGTGTGCGCATGTGTTTTTTTTATTTTGTAGTCTGGTGGAAATCCAGTAGAAAGCAAACAACACACACATACACACACACACACACACACACACACACATACACACATACATACACACGTTCATATTCACATCTTTGTGGGGATTCTCCATTTCTAAGCGCATAACCCTAATCCCAACATGGCAACCTTAACCCCTACCCAGCCCTAACCATAAGTAACCAAATAAAACACAAAAGTCTTTTGTCATTTTTAGTTTTTTGATTGGATTCAAAGATCTTTAAGGGAGCCTGAAAAATGGTTCCCCCAATGTCAAAATAATAGGTTTCTATTACATTGTGGGGGACATTTGGCAATGTACTGTAATATAAACCTAATCCACAACACACACACACACACACACACACACACACAAACCCCTCAAAGCCTGATTTGCTCCATGGGGGGTGCACCACGCGTGCAGGTGAGAGTGAGTATGCCAGTGGGGTTTTCAGAGGGACAGAAATGGCCCTTGAATTTGAAGGAGCAGAAATAATTTGTCCTGTGAAAAGCCTGCAAAAGAGTAACAATGGGCTCACCCCCGAACAACAACGTGGGTTCAGAATCATCAAAATCGATACACCCTGGGGTCCATATTCAGGATGTCTGTGCAAGTCTGCTGGCAGATACTGAATATGTGGGCTTCACATCAAGTCTTTCTTCTGAAAAGTTAAAACTCAAAGCAAATATGGAAAATTCCCAGCATGACTTTCCACTGCCTCACATGCATATTGAAGCATATACACTGCAAACGGGATTTTCCACATCAAACACAGCACGGCCTAACCTCTGACTGCGTCTCTGGGGCCCGCGGAGCGGCCCCAGAGCTGAGCCAGTCACCTTGGCTGCATCCTGATTACCTCTAAAGCCATTTACTGTTCATGGGAGAGCAGACCATTGTTCCCAACTCCCCAAGGCCTCAATCAATGAATGAACTGCACCCGCTGTCTGATAAGCACTGAGTGTACAGAACTGTGAACAGCAGAATCAACAGCATAATCACCGCTATTCCTGTCAAGGGTATACACAAAGAATCCACCACACAGTCACAGACAGCTGCTCTTATTCATTTATATTACACGTATGTATCCTATACAGTACCAAAGTATGGGCACACTTGCTGAAAATCATTTGTTTTTCAGTGTTATCTTAGAATAAGGAGTGAGATGGAGTTCTGTGACAGATGACCCGGCCACCATAACCCCCTGACCTAAACCCTATTGAGATGGTTTTAGGATGAGTTGCATTTAAGATTATAAGCAAGGTAGCCAACTTCTGCCGAGAACCTGTGGAAACTCCTTCAGGACTGCTGGAGAAGCATTCCAGGTGGCTGCATCTGGAAGCTTGGTGAAGGAACAAGTCTGCAATGCTGTCTTCAAAGCAAAAACGAGGTATTTTGTTTGAGAGATGTTTAAGATTTTGATCGTTGCAACATTTTATATTTATAAATATTTTATATTTAGATTAATTCACTGCCCGCAAAGCCTTTTACTACAAGGTAAATAACAACAAAAACAGATACAATTGCATTAAAAGCAGGTGTGTCCAGAATCCTAACTGGTCTGTGTATCCTAATTGTGCATAAGAGCATTAAAATGCTCCAAAATGGTCACAGGCCTGACAAAGTAAACCTTGTGCCATGGAGAAGACGTGCTATAGCAAGACCCTCACAGGTGCCTCACCCTCCACAATTCAGGTGCTTAACACAGATCAGAGCATGTGTATCTCTACAGCTAAGACTAATGCGTTGGTCTACAGCCACATGAGGGTGCTTGATTCACCTCTTTTCTATACTTCTTTTTAGATATATACACGGAAAAATATATTACAAAGGCACATTGTTGTGGTGGTAGGGCAAACCCTTTTTGGTCTTATCTTCAATTTACATATATCTCTAAATGACTGAAAGTCATTTAAGGTACCTGTAGCATCAGATTTTCCTTCAGCATGCCAGCGCATCTTACGGCATAACGGCTTAACACCGATGTTCAGCTGTGGCTGCGGCAATATTAATACATATCGCTTGATTGATTTAGGTAACGATTTTGCCAAAAAATCAGGAAGAGATACATGAAGGGGTGCAGTGCTGCTGACAATGGAAAAAGATGGGGGAGGAAATGCCTCCGTCTGAAGAAAGGTAATTATCCTTCGAACAGCAATCAAGTGCACTTTGAAACGCGCCAGCCTCCTCCCGACTCTATTAACTCCTGTCAGCTACCTGTGGCTCCAACTGCAACCAAAACCTCTAACAAATGACCACATCAATTGCATGGCGGGCAAGTAATAAAATAAAAAAATGCAAGGGAAAAAAAAAAAAAACCTCCTGTTTGCATGGCCGATGTCACGTTCGGGGCTAGGCGAGCGGGCAAGGAAGGGAGAGGAGCCAGGAGCACGAGGAAACGGGGGTTTAATCCAA
>JAODKF010000001.1:43160306-43183689 GCA_026779585.1 Mormyrus proboscirostris | reverse complement strand
AAAACAATCGGGGAAATACACGTGGGAAATGAGGGGGCGTGGCACACGGGAGGATCGGACGGAGCGGATCATGACAGCCGAATCAAGGGCTCGTGGGCGGCATCCGTCCTCGTTATGAGAAGGTCATTCAAAAAGCCTCGAAGGACAGTGACTGCGCCATTAATATTCACAAAGGATGCTGAACACTCACGCAGCCGATGTCCACTTGACAAATAGGCACACGGATAATCCAGCTGAAGACTGAAACGCCACATCGCTCCCAATTATCTCTACAGACAGCACAGTGGCCTCACCACTGCCCTCTGCAGCCTGCACACCAAGCCAAATGACTTTTTAATGGACTTCACACAGTAGCCCATTAATAGCAGGCGCACCTTAAAAACGTCAACAATTCAATATTTGTGGTCTTTGACCCTGCAAGCCCTGCGCTTGGTCATCCATCACAGAGCTTTATGACTTATCTAAAATGTTTGTAGACGTGGCAGTTCTCATGCTGACGTAAAGCAATGCCTTTAGAAGCGGATTATAAACACACCCTATCCATCTTCAAGAAAGGCAGCAGGTACTGTAGTAGCAGGGGCTCACCTAGAAATTCTATACATAATTTAATGTATTCAAGGGTGCCGGTCATGTGATTGATCCCGTGAATCTGCCTGGGCTCCCCTGCCCTTCCGACACCCTTGTGTGACGGTAATGGAACCGGATTCAAGTTTCAAAAATTCAAGTCACTAACAAATCTGTGATTTAAAGCCACAGCCGTCATTTATTATTTACTTGGTTGTATTGCTTCTACCACGTCATTCGCCGTCAGCCTCATCACAACAGTGCAGAGGGTTGTGATTGGCAAGCAAGGAATGTTCCCTGGGGGCACTGAGTGGAGGCCTGGAACCCCTCTCCCCCCCCCCCCCAACCACAGGACAGATGTGATGCAGAAGTTGCTTCATGAAGGCCTATGAGGATATGTTTACGGTCTTATAGGAAATCAATACTGCTGTCCTCCACCAAACAAAAGATTTCATGACAATGGTTTATAGAAACAGAGCAGTCAACATAGTTATGTTATTTACGTGATTAAAAGTACAATATTTGGTATCCTAGAAGGACATTTAAACACAAGTACAAGTCTTGGGCTATGACAATTTGTGATTTCACATTGACTATGTGAAACAGGAGATCCACAGGAGAATTAAACAAACATCACACAAAGACTTCAATACTGCAAAAATAAACCAGCCTCATTAAATTATACGACGTTCGAAATGTTATATGAGTATGGATGCCATTGTTTCCATGTAATGTGGCATTTTATTAATGATGGCAGTCCTACACAGACTGAGAAAAAAAAAACCATGGCACTTGGTGCGGCACCTTTGCCTCACAGGAGCTGTCCTGCCAAGGCACTGGCGATGTCTGGCGAGAGCCAAGAGACACAGCACTGCCTGCTTCCTGCTGAGGGATCTGTACTTCAAACCAAGAAAGCAGCAGCATTTTAAAGGTGACATTGAGGACGAGAAACAAACACATCCTAAAAGAATGTGGTTAATGCAATTATTTGAAATTAAACTGTATAGGATGCAGAACAACAGCAGATTTTTTCAATAATCATATCAAAAGGTTCATAATTGGAAGGTTACATAATTACATTCAATTAAAATGTGAACCTGACACTAACTGAAAATGATATTGAGCTGAAGGAAAGGGTATTAGCATTAGATTTTAAATAATTTGATTCTGTTTTGTTGCTGTTTTGCGGATGCCAGATCAATGGCGTGGGAGAGGCGGTCTTTCGACCAAACTGCACCGAGCCTTTCTGTGAAGACCGACCGTGCATCCGGACGCAGGACCTGCATGTCACGGCTCACAGCTGAGCATGACAGACTGCAGGCACAGGGGCTACGTTTCTTACAGACGGACCACCGCATAGCCGCCTCTTCCTAGAACACCGGTAGCCTTTCACACGCTTCTGTTGCTCTGTTGACTAGAAACATACTGTATGTACTTGGAAGAATCTAGATAAACGAGCTTTACGAATGATTGAATTCATAGCCTCATATCGCCAGTCTGCTTCATTTGCCGGCCTAAACATTGCAGAGCAACTGGGCGCAGATGGTCTAATAATGAGAACTGGTTTTGTTTTATCACCTGGTAAGGCTTCATTTCATAGCAAGAATCACAGGACTTTTCTTATACTCAGTCCAACAGTAAACATGAGTCATATGACTATAAAATGTAATAAGGTCAACTTCCTCAGAATCTTGTTAAATCTTTTTTTTTTTTTCATTCACTTCAAAACGTTATATTGAACCATACATTAACAAACTAGTCTTATAATCAGAAAAAGATTAATAAAAACCCGTGTAAAAATGAATGGTACCGCTTTTCAGTACGGCTCCTTATTGCCACTTAAAAATGGCAGTGACTCATTAATTATAATAATTAAAAAAACACTGCTATAACATGATTGCAGTACCACATACTATACCACATATAGAAAACAGGGCATTCTGAAGGAGCACTCTCTACACTCGAGGCCAGTGTATTTGGTACACCTGCTTGCTAATGCAGTTTGCTCTTGCAAACAGCAAGTCACGCGCTTGCGACCGAGTACATATAGCACTGCTTAATTAAGCATTCGAACAGCCAAGACAGCTAAGGTACTGAACATGATGTGTTTGTTGGCGTCACGTGTAGTAGAGCCGGAATCTCAGAAACGACCATCCTTCTGGGATTTTAACATACAACGGTGTCTATAGTTTACAGAGAATGGCGTGATAAGCAATAATAATGGAACTTTATTGATCCCCGTGGGGAAATTATTTTTACGCCTCCCTCAACTTGCTCTTTTTGTAGTGCAAGTTGTCCGCGAAGGGCAGCCACCTGTAGAGGCGCCCAGGGAGCTGGGGGTTAAGGGCCTTGCTCAAGGACCCGCAGACATGCTGCGACCTTGTGATTGTGGCATACAGGTTTAGCCCACTGAGCCACATGCTGCCCCCTGTCAGCTAATGGCATGGCTTTGGCTGAAAATAACGATATACAACAGTGGTGTGTAAAGCAGCTTCTCTGAATGCACAGCTCATGCCCCCTCGAAAGCTTGGAGGCAAAAGTATGTCTTACCTACTACTAGCTATGTGTGCCTAACAAAGAAGAGCCATGGAGGGTGGAAGATAAGGTCATACAGACAGGCCCGGCCATTCTGCGGTTTGCTTGTCTATAAAATTGCTAGAATACTGTCCAATAGTGCTGACAGTGAAATCTTCTGAATTCCGCAGGAGACTTCATCCAGAAGCAGTATTGGCAGTATTGTGTTGGGGAGTACTGATTTACCCACAAGGCTCTTCCATTGTGAGTCTGGCATTTCTAGGCCAGACTGGGCATCCAGGGCGGAAATGACTGGGCAGAGTGCAGTCCAGGCACAGTCCACTCTGTCACCCATTGCTGGTTAAACAACTGTGCCTGACCCTGTTGTATAGGTTGAACTAGCCTCTAGTTCACTAGGGGTGTAACGATATACTCAGCCTACGAGACAAGACGAGACACGATACTGGGTTCACAGAAACGAGACAAGATGATTTTTTACCAATATTTTAAGGAAAACGTCAAAGAGGAAATATATTACTGGAAAGCAGTCTTTAATTTGAATAATTTGAAAGACAAAAAATGCTAAATAAAGCAGATGTATGGTGAAATGTTTTAAATAATCACCATCTTCATATGCAGTTAAGAACAGAACAAATATCTAGCACCATAAAATATTTCACCACAAACTCAAATGACAAGCTTCTTCCCTGTTTGACTTCTCAACTGAATATAAAGTAGAATATAAATAACTATATATATTTTTTAATGTGTTCTTCACCGGTGCAGTGGATTTAAGTAAAGAGCTATGATGATGCTGAAAATGGCTTTGCATAGTAGCTAACGCTCGCTGTGTACGCCATTATTTTCCTACAATGCTTTCAAATGGTTTGTGTTTTGTCTGTCACCCTTTTGCCATTTACTGTATATTTTCCGTCGGGTACCAAAATGCTGCCACACGAAAGATTTAAAAGTAGGGGCATCTACTATGGTAATTTTGTGCTTACAGCAGCTGATTTGAAGTGCCTTCGCGAAACCGCTATTCACTCTGACGGGAAATCTCGCCATGTTCTAATATCGCGAGATCTCGCTACACCCCTACTCTGCACACTTCCATCCAGATCCCTACTCACGGAAACAACCGACTTCCTGCTTAGTCGGAGAGTTCTGCATAAAGTTATCTAACGTAATCGAGAGAGAACTCAAGGCCAGAAGGGTATTCTCTTCATCCCAGCAGGCTAATTCTCTCATCCAGTGAGTCAGATATCCCCCGCTGGTAGGTGATGATGAGAGAAACCACATTCCACCCACTCTCTGTGGCCGAAGTCTGAAACTCCACTGCATACAGGCGAGTAGAACGTTCTTCCTGACACAGCAAGCCAAGACTCGCACTTTTCAATAATGGGATAATAAAATATTGCCTAGAACTCACATTTCTTAGCATCTGGGCCCTGCCACTACCAAACTGCTGTGGCCTCAGTCCAGGACCACCCTGTAACCAAGGAGATAATACACAAAATATTCACTGTTGCAGTGAAAAACTCTGGGAGGAGTTTGCTGGGTCGCATCCTAGTGTGAAGGAACAAAATAATCCAGAGTAACCTATACAATATACCCCCCAGTTTTCACAGGAACCTTCTCCCTTCACTTAAGCCAGTCAGGTTTTGGACTATAATTACCCCAGTATCTTTTTCAGTCTTGCCTGATCCATGCATTGATCTTTAACAAGTTAGACATTGTGCCAAAGACCATTTAAAATAATGCTAAACAGACATGCGTATGTGTGCGTGTGTGTGTGGGGGAGGGAGGGGAGAGCTCTTTTCCAACCTTTGAATACCTGCCCCTGAAAAAGTCTCTCCACGGCCCTACGGTTATGTTTGTCTTCCGATATCCTTTCTGTACTGGACTGTATACGGCAGAGAGCAGGAAAGAACCCTGGGTAGGATGTCGTCTTGGTCACTGCCTGATAATTCATTGTTCTTTTATTTTAGGTCCTTAAAACCTCTGAAGGAAACCCTGAGACTCTTATCTGATGCAACTTATAGGAGAGCGAAGGGTCACCATTCATAGTGCATGCATGTTCCCTTTGAAGCGACAACCCTTGCATTGCTAGCACTATATTCTATTCCTCAAGCTACAGGAGCACCAGGTCATCATAAAATTATAAATTACAGAAAAGGTAGTAAGAATAAGGAAGATTAATAACTCTAAATAAATGCTTTACGGAAAGTAAACATGGTCCTCTAAACACAGCCTCTCACAAATCTAACAGGTTAAACTGAGTCTAACAGATATAAGCTGTTTTGTAGTAATATGGCACAGTGACACATCAAGACAAGGTGCTTTCAGTACAGTCTTTTCAAAAAATAGAAGCATGGACAGTATTAATACTGTTCTATATACAGTAGCAAACATTATTGGTAGAACAGAACTAGAATTATTATTAATCAATCAATCAATCAATCAATCAATCAATCTGTCTTATTACTTCTGCTGTCACCAAGGCGATTTATCATACAAGTGCAATCAAAATGAGAAAGTTACAGCAGTTACGTTTCACGCAGCAACCCTCCCGGTGACTGTGTTTCAGAACAAAATTAGTTTCTCTATCCAGGATGTAATGATTCACAGGTGGTGAATAATCATAAATAATGACTGACAGCTATTTAACATGCTGTGACTACTCACCACCTTCTGCGCTTACCTTCAACTTATCTCTGCTTATTTTGGTCTAATTTGTTCACATAGTCTACTTCTCTCTGTAAGCCCATTCCCCTTAGCTCTCTTTCTGCACTGTTGGACTTTACCCTATTTGGAGAATCTTATTTTTGTATTAACAATTTTCCAGAATATAAATTGTTACTTTTTAACCTGAAGCCCTTGTATCATTATGTCACAAATCCAGCCGGCTTGCTTTCTTTAAAACAGTACAACTTTGTTTAAGGTATTGTTCAGGAAAATCCATCCATCCATCCATCTATCCATCCATCCATCCATCCATCCATCCATATTCTGAAACCACTTCAACCTATACACTGAAACATTTTTCAGATAAGATATGTACTTGCCTGCACATCATCATTATTGAAAGTGAAGAGCCTAATAATATATGATTATAATATAAAATATTAATACAGAATGCAGTCCCAAAAATGAAATCTCTTAAATGTCATTCACACCAACCCAACCTACTGATAACATTTTCAATAAGAATGTTGTAAAAAGCCTGAGCTGAGCAGATAACTCCTGTGCTCCTGAAGAATAGTGTTTCCTGAAAGAAATGACCAATATGCTGATGGAAACATCAGCTCATTGAATCCTACTAACCAATCAAAGTGATAAAAAGGCTGCCACTGGATGGGATTCGACAGATCCTCAGTAGCACTGGCCAATCCTGTCAACATTCAACATTATTCACAGAAACAGACCTCCTGACTGAGGAAACTGACATTCACGTTCATATAAAACTGTAAACAGTTATGTGTTGTAATATATGTTGCTCAAAACTTTACAAGAAGGTCACATATTTGACACATGAACTAAGATCTGGACTGCTATATCGCAAAGTGTGGTACCATCACAACTGAAAATCTACAATCCACAGAGACACAAAACAGAATATGCATTCCATAATTGTAATACTCTATATAAATCAAAGGAATAGGAACTATCCCAGGTTACGAAGGAGATCCGTTCCCCAAGTCTGTTTTTAAGCCAAATTTGTAGATAACTGAGAAAAATTACAATACAGTACACAATACTATGAATGCTAATTATAATAATAATAATAATAATAATAATAATAATATGGTAATTAAAGTAAAGACATATGATACTGTACTGTACTGTACATTGAGCTGCCAAACCGCTGAAGCCTCACAATGTTTTCACAACTGTCATAAAGCAGTGCTTGCGTTCGTTATTACAAAATATTGTATTTAACCCTCATTTTTAATACAACAGGTTATACGACAGTCCGTTCGTAAGTTGGATGTCCTTAACACACTTAACTACCAGTGCTTGCACTGCAGCATAGTGTCAGCCCAATGCTAACCCACTGTGCTCTGCACGCATAGGTTGGAATTAAATCATCAACACAAACCCTTGCATTAGATTCCCTCTCGACCTTCAAGAAACAACTCAAGATACATCTGCTCCAGGAACACCTCTACTAGTTTCATCCTGAATGTTCTTAGCATAATACTTTGTTTACATGGTTTTCTGCGCTCTTGATATGCTTGAAAGGTGTTGGTTTAGTGCTTGCTACAATACTGTTTACATTTGTACTAGCTGCAACTTAAACCTAGTCAGCTGCTTGACGACTTTATGTTTGTGATATATAATTTGCGTCATTCACGTTACTTTGCACAAAAAACAAAATAAATAATACATAAATAAATATAATAAAATAAATACTCCCATAAACTCAAGCAAATGCATAAACATGCAAGCAGGAACCAAAGCACACTACTGCAGTTTCAGACATTAAGTATATTCTCTCCACCTTCCATAATTGCTTATTCGGTAAATGGTGTTGGTAAGCCTGGAATCTCCCCTAGCAGTGCAAAGGGTACAGTACAAGGCAAGAAAACCCTGGATGGGATGCCAGCTGCCCAGAGGACACGCTCCTGCACTAAGAGCAATTACAGGCACAAATCTGCTTGACCACATGTTTCTGGATTGTGGAAGGAAACTCACACAGAGCCCGGGTGACATTTCAGCAGGTAACAGTGCTTACTCACAATGCAATGCTGGCCAAACCATATAAATAAGACAAAACAGTTATCATATTTATGCTAAAAAATAAAGCAACTGTTTTTCTTTTAATTGTTCTGCATACAAATGCAGTATTGTTAGTAAAATGATTCCCAGGAAATCTTTTTAAAATTTTATTTCTTATGAATTAAAAAAAAAAATGGGACTGTACTTTTGATGTTTTACTATTTTCTGTGGTGATTGTGATATCCATTGCAGCACATCACTTAATGGTCTTCAGATGCACCCGATATTTACTAGTCATTGTTTTATTGCATTAATTTCCATTATGAAACAAACCGCCCTGTGTCATGTGACCCAAGTCTTTTGAAATTACAAACACAATGTAATTAGTATTATAATATATTATAATAAACAATGTAATTGTAATTAGTCACACAGGTAAGTCATACTTTCATTTTCCCCATATATCTCATTACATATATATCTCATCTCACAAAGTTTTTAGATGGATTATTCATCAGACCTCATTTACAGTTGAGTAATTTTATATTAACTTTGATATGGTAATTATTTTATCCTTCTGCTCACTAGACATCGAGCTAATCACTAATCACCCCTTATATAAATGTAAAAATCTCATAACTATAAATGATACTATAGAGGTGTGAATAAAGTCTATATTTTATATTATGTATTTCTGTATTTTTAATCAAATACTATGGGATGTGGACCTTTGCTATACGATGCAAGGTATATATACTGTACAGACACTCGTCTACTTATGACCTTTCAACTTACGAACTTTCAGACATATGAACGAAGAGGACAGCAAGTCCAAATTGTGTTCCTTGGGCTCGCATCTCCTGTCTGCCACATCATTTTTTTTTTTCTGTGCGCCAATTCCTCCTAGTACGACTTCTGGCCGCTATTCCCGCCACACAGCAGAGTAGCCTGCGTACTCCCAGCATCCTAGTTCCTTGTGCTTGCGTATACCCTTAAAATGATGTTGAATAACGACTTACGAACATTTCAAGTTACGAACGGCTGTTTGGAACGTAACTCATTTGTAAGTAAAGGAGTGTCTGTGTGCTCTTATGAGTCAGATGGAAAAAAATTAAATACATAATATATGGAATATATGAAATTCAATCTGACTGGCTGAACGGCCTATTACTGGCAAAAGGGTTGGGTTTACCCCAGTCAGGATACCAATCCATCAAAAGGCACATATCTTCACAAACCCCAGGCAGTTTAGAGACGTGCAACACCCCCCCACATAAAACCTGACATTCACCATGGAGGTGCCAGCTAGCAATGTGACCTGCAGAGCCACCATGCCACAGCAAGGAACAACCATTGAATAAAAAGACTTATAATTAAGGCTAACAATTGTTGTAATAGTAATAGTTCCTGGCACATTTGGGGATGTTCCATCTACTCATGGAAAGCAATCACAGTCTGTCGACTAAGCCTGAGGTACCTGAAAATTAGACGATTTTATGTTACAGAGCTTAGGAAATAACAGATCGAGAATAAGATACAGTGTGACAGCCAAGTCAAGAAGAACAGCACATTTTGCCAACAGACACTGAAGCAAATTAAATATAATATTAATTAAAAACCCAAAAGACTAGATGCTGTGAGGTTAGAAAATAAATATATGAAAAAGGAACATACGCGAGATGGCGGTCCACTCTCTCCCAATATGTGACAAAAATTTGAGCCAAGAATTATACCATATAGTTTTTTTTATTATATGGCAAAACAATTGCCTACCTGCTTGAGTTTCTTTAAGTCCTCATCAAGCTCCAGGTTGTCTAATATTACTGCTACAAAAAGACTTAGCAAAATCTGGAAGACAATAAAGATAAAATGACTGCCAGCAAATTTTCCTGCAGGTAACTAAAGAGACTATGACAATCAATATCCATTTGCAGTGTATAATTACCAAAGTGGCGAAAAGATGGTACAATATAAAGTAAATTGCCACTACTGGAGCCCACATGTGTCCAACAGCAACCAGAGTTTGGTCCATGACATCCACCCATCCTTCTTGTGTGAGAATTTGGAACATGGACATAAATGCCTGTAACAGAAAAAAGGGAACAAGTTGAGAAAACACTGGTTCTACTGTTACAGTTCTGTCTCCTACAATTGCTTATGTTGTACAGACCAAAGCAGGTCTAGACTAATGTTTGAGTCTACATCCCGAGTCTACATTTGAGTCTACAACACACTATAAAATGTGGAGCGTAGGCACCATCTTGAGAATAGGCAGTATGGCCTAAAACTTGTGTCACAGTGTAATTTGAACCATGGATGTTTTTCTTAAAATTTCAATATAAATGCTTCTGTACAAACGACCCTTTTCCAAATAAGACACACCTTATTAGTTGCATTTGAACTTTGAAGCAAGACATTTTACATTCAGTCACATTTTAAGCGTTTTTCAATCCCTTTGATTTTGGACTTATTACATTTTGTGTACAGTATATGAACGAGCCACATGTGCTTTATGGTTCTGTTTTCAGGACATTCTGGGCTACTGAGATATGTCATCATTTGATGTGCAAATGCTGACACGGTCTTGATATCATCCTTCTTATGAGGAAAAACCATTTGTGCCTATTGGAATTTCTCAATTTTTAGTTTCATTTAATATAAAAATTTGCAGGCACTACAAATATAATCTCATAAATGCTGAGATTAGAGTCTCTATCATGTGAGAATGCAGGGGTTTCATTGGGGACCTTTCTACAGCTTAGTATTGTGAAGGGATACTGCCTGGTTAGTGCCAGGCAGAAATGAATATCTTTGGTTTTACATTTTGGTCACTTTTTGAAGTTATGTGATAGACAGCAATGCATTTTTTTATAATTTGATGTATTTATTTTTTTAATTTATATCTGAAAGAATTTGAAATAGAAAAGCATTGTTTAGTTTTTGATCCACTGAATAAATAGACATAACAAACAGTGTTAAACTCTAATGCTGAATGTTTATTGCTACGGTTTTTTCACCTATATATGCTATGATTGATACAGTGATATTTGAGAAAGAAATTTTACTCAGCATTTTAGCCACAAATAACAAATCAAGATTTGTGGCATTCCAATTACACGATGGACACATTCTATTTCAACTGTTTTGATGGTGCTCGACATTAAACATACATATGCAAACTTTTGTGAATGAATATTGCGAAAATGTCAAATAATTGTCTTCATAATATATATTCCTGAATGCTGCATTTTGATGTTATTTCTAGTAGAACTCAGGTCATTTTTTTTTCTATCCCTTTATTTATAGGCTTATAATAAATAAATTATAAAATAAACTTTTTCCCAAAGGGGTAGTGCGTAGATCAGTGTGGAAGCGAATATGCACTTTGTTTTCTGTCTAATGTACATAATTTTGAAGTTTTATAAGGGTTTTCATGTCTGTGTGTTATACCAATCCAAAGTTACAAGCCTGAGATTAATGGGTGCGAAAATCAACACATTTTGCGTTTGCCAGGTTCCAAGGATTAACAAGCAGCTGAATATTAAGCCATTGTGATAAATGAATGGTCTTGACTGGTCTTGCAATAAAACCTTGAGTCCTCTGTGTCCGAGACCGAGTCAAAATAAAGTCAACTCCCAGATGAGACCAAGACTGCAAAGAAATGGTCTTGAACCCTCAGAGTTTCCATTTTCACTCTGTAGACATACAGGATACCTCCCCCACCCCCCCAACCAGGTTCATGACGAATAAATTTTGCTGAGCTGGGGGGTGGGGGTCCATTGTTATGTTAAACTGTGCTATATTCTAGTTATTTGGTTTTTTGTTTAGGTAAAATACATGGCACAATGAACAAAATGACAGTGTAGTACATCTGTCAAAAGTCACTAGATGGCGTTTCTGCTTTTATGTTTTAGCTCTGTGAACTTCAAATCATTTTATGGTTGCAATATGTACACCACCACAAACAAATGACAGCAGCAGCCATGAAGTCATATGAAGGTCTTGCAAAGCTTAATCTTTTCACTCCTTGACATATTTTCAGCTCCGTCACACTTTCTCTATCTGGAGATACAGATTATTTTTCAACAGGTCTTTTCATCACGGGAAATGGGTAAACATCATTATGCTCAATGGTTATCAAGCCACCCTGAATGAGTAATCTGGTAAATGAGAGGCATCTGTTTATAGCAGTCCTTTAAAGTCCCTCAGTACTAGGATCAGTGGATTCCAAGTAGAAAGGGGATAAAAAGATTTGGTTAATGAGAAAGCGTCTCTTAAGCACTTAATATCAAAGAACTTGGCAGAGGGAGGAACATCTGCTAACACATTAAATATCATCCTCTTTCCCAAGTTTATGTTCCCTTGTGTCTTTACCCAGTTGACTACAGAGTTTAACATTTTCTTTACAGCTTTGATACAAAAAAGTCAAGAATTATCACTTCACTTTTCAGGCCGGATTGATCAAAAATGTTCAACATGAATTCATATGGAACCTTAACTGCAGCAAGATCAGATACATTTGGCTCTAATCAAAAAAGCCGCCTTTTATGCAGCCACGAGTTGTTGGTACTGGGGTATATAAGCTCACCCGTGGAAAGGTAGTGAACCGATCCAGCTCCTCCACGAAGCAGAACATCTGCAGACTGATGGCAGACATGACAATGAGGAGACTTGCTGTGAAAACGACAAGGCTTCCCAGCTTCTTTCCTGGCCCAAAGATTTTGTACACAAAGTCTTCCAGCGCTGGGGAAATCTTAATAAGCCGTACCACTCTGAGTACCTGTCAAAGGGGACAGAAAATCTGTTATCCTTACATATTCGCAATTAATAATCTGTTGAAGTAAAAAACACCGGTCCTAGATAGATGCCATGGTGCATCATTTTTCAATTACTGCTGTGCTGGTATAAGCCTCCCATGAGCCTGGAGTCTATCCCAGGAAGTTTGGGGCTCAAAGCAAGGAACACCAGGGGCAGGATGCCAGTCCGATGCAGGGCAAATGTATCAGCTATTTTAAAGCCAAGCTTCAAAGACATCAGCTCACCTCACTCTACTGGACCGCAGATGGTAACATAGCACTTGGTGGAAATCCAGGCAAACACGGAGAGAACATGAAAATTATGCTAATGTAGAGTCTAGCATAGTGAGAGCAGAATTTACTTACTCTTCCATCCAATCCAAACCTACTGAAACCCAATAAATGAGGACATAATCCAAATTACACATTGCCACCTACAATGAAGTTTATGGAAATGGATCAGTAAGAACACTGTGATTTCATTTCCAGGTACCACTTCTACAAACAGAGCTCTTTAACCACTGGAAATTGCAATAAAATAGGGAGCAAAATAGAAATCTAGAAATACACGCTTAAAAATTGCTTGATTCAAGGAACCTCCATTCATGTAGCTTTTAAGGCCAAGGAGACAGGGGATAACATTTGTTTATTGAATTTGTCAAAATCCACGATGTAGCTTAGAAACTCTTGTAGTCCTCGACATATAAAGTGACCACACTTCAAACAAAATTAGCATTAAAAAAAAAAATTAAGAAGGAATCTAGATATTTGGAAATGCAGTAAAATTAAGTCTCGGGGTGCTACTTCATATGGCATCTGGACTTGGAACAGTGTCTGGATTAGCTTGGGTCGGAGCCACCAATTTTTATGCCTGCTATGTTTTCGCTTTTCCCATCATGCACTTCAGGAGACACAAAGACACATAAACAGGTGTGAGCAAGTTTGGGGGTCAAAGCACTGGGTCAGCTAGCATCCAATACCCCTGGAGCACAGATACCTAACCTGCAGAGCCAGACTGCACTCCCCCAACATGCTGAATCTGAAGGATGATGTACGCATGAGTATTTCTTAATTAGTTCTTTATTGGTCTTTATTACATCAGCAACAATACATAATAATATATAATCAATGGCATGTAATTCGGGGCTCTAACGTGGAAATGCAGTGTAACAGTACAGCATCCACAAATGAGTGTGTCTGGCCAACAATAAACAGACATCCTGTCCGTGCTGCTCCCCTGCCTTCTGCTTCTTCTTGAGGAAGGCTCAAGACTGAGGCATTTATTTTCGGAAAAACCTTCATCCACTGCCCACCATACAGTTCTGTGAGAGGCGAGGCATTTCTCCAGAGGGAGTCAGATGACTATGGTTTGCCTGATGATTAGTTCCATCTGTTCCTCGTTCTCCACCATATGTGTAAATTAAGACGTTCTGCTTTTCTGCGCCTCTAGCAACCTAAATAAAGTCCCATCATAACTCGATTCACACAGCTCCTATATCCCTTTTCACCTTTTTGTTTTCCTTTTTATTCCTTCTGTGCTCTGCCTATTCTGTTTTAGCCTGTTTTAACCCCAAAAAGTTTGAATTGCTTTTCCCTATATAAAAACCCACTTCTCTGTTCATTTATCACAAACAGAAACTGTTTCACAACTCGTGCCGAAAACCTGGGATAAACCCACGTAGCAAAAAAAACATGCAGTGTTTTCCACTGGCACTACAAATCCTCTAATACGTCAGTCATGCAAAAGGAGAAACAGCAGTCCATCATCACTTCCAGAAACACCAGTAAAAGACTCATGCTTCTGGGAAGCCCTAAATGGAAGATAGATCTGCTGTTCCACAGCTGCTCGTTCACCCTTCATGTGTCTATGATAGAAGTTTTCACTGTCGGTCTCACTGGCCACCAGTGGAATGGGTTTTCCACCTGTTACCCCTTTTAGATGGAGAAGCTCAAATAGTAGGCCAATGAGATAATGATAAATGACAACACATCATACACTGGGTATCGTTGAATTGTGTATTGAGAATAGTCCCACAAGTACCAAAACCTGATTTTAGTCCATTTTATTTACATGAAGCAAAAAATATCATGGCAGCTGTTAGTCAACGCCTTCCCTGTTAAATTAAGAAAATATTAAGCAGGGATGGAAAATTCCTTGCCCCGACTATGGAAGGATGCTTGTAAGTCAGGAGTGTAGCTATACTCTTCCTGTCCTTATACCCGAATGGCATTTGGGTTCTAACATTTCTGCAAGAGGTCCCATAATCTGAATCCTCAAATCCTTCCCATGCTTTAAAGAGGTACAAACTAGGGATTTGTGGCTGTAGGAACCAACTAAATCCATCCTAGTTCTTTTAGACGATTTTCCTCTTGAAGAGTCAAAAGCTGACAGCTATCATCACACATCTCACACAAGAAGGCATCCCCGATTTGTCTTTATTATATATGCTATATTGCAGTCCCTTTCTGCTACATAAAAGGTTTTTATAAAATATTTTAAGTGACTCACCATAACCCACTGGTGAGATAACCTACTTGAGAAGCCATTTGAAAAGATTCTTCCATTGATGGAGAACCCTTTAGAAAAAGCAGGGATGTATTCAGGGTTCCAGACTACAGAGCAGGAAAACATTGTTTTGAGGTATTTTGGAGAGTAATATCATACCTGGAAATGATTCATATACACGATATCTAAGCATAAAATATTCTCCGTCATGAATGACAAACCAATGACAAACTATTAACTACAGGTTTATTGTTACATGCAGATAACTTTACAAAACATTAGAAAAGAACAAATTCGATCTCAGTGTGTTTCCTGGTCAAACGCAGGAGATGGTTAATGGATAATGCTTCATTTCATTGGTGGCCAACCGGCTGATCGCCCTCGGCAACATACCAAGGGAACCTCCCCCTCCCCGTCTCCCCAGTAAATGCCAAAATCTTGAACTGCATCTCGTTGCCAGCCCACCCCTGACTCCACCCAAGGAATATTTGCCCTGGTTTACTACCCCATTCACCTTGCAAAAAAGTAGCACCTGTCTTATTCGTGCTACCAGAATCGTTCAGTGAAGACGTGGGACTGGGATTTCTAAAGCAACAAATTTTATTCCAATCCCTTGTGATAGCCAGCGGAATTTAACCTGATTTACCAGGAGTTTCAGTATGTGCTTTTCTCCATTTCATGGTGCAAGTATGGTGGCTAGATACCAACCTGAGTCCAAGGGGAAAAAAATCAGCCTATTCTACACTGTTCAGATTAACCCAACTTCACAATTTTTGCTGGTGGCACCTGCAACATTTCAGTAACTGATAGTGTGCACTCCCCCCTTTCCACGATCGCTATGCTGCAGCCTTTCCGTATGCAGGTAGGAGGGAGGTGCAATATCTAGGTTTGTTCCATTAGGGTGGAGTGAATCCAAAAAAACAGGTGAGTCATATGGTTAATAAAATTCTATCACCACTTTATTAAGAATTGTTAAGAGCCAGCATGTTCCTTCATAGATCTGTGCCATTCATTAGGTTCTCTGTACAGAAGTATTCATGTCATCCAAGTTTTCTCTTCCATTTATTACACAAATTGAAGCACAGCCCAGAGGCTTTGGAGCAGTTTCTTATCTTTTTCCTGTTCTCGCAACATTTCTCATTATGTTCTGTGTACAAGTTGAATAGATTTGGTAATTGTATGGATCCAGAAGTTGTCAGTTCTTTCATATTCTGTCCTGACTGTGGATTCTTGTTGACTGCAGAGATTCTTTATACGGTCAGTAAGATTCCCTGGAACACCAAGGTCTGGCACGGTCAATATGACCAAAGGCTTTGTTCTAATAAATGAAATGTACCTTATATTATTCATCAGCAGTCAGCAAAAATGTTTCCTGTTCCTCATCTATGGCATTTGAATCGAGCCTTCTCATCAGTGAATTCTGATTCTATCAGGGCTCTGCTCTGTGTTGAGTAATGTGGAGTATGATCTGATATGTGATATAGGAAAAACTGTATGATTTCTTTACATATTCTGCCAGATATTCTGTCATTGGTTTGTGGTATAAACTGTAGGCTATAGTGTTGTTTTCACATTTTTTTGGCATAATTTGTTCAGCAGTTTCATTAATTCTTCTTCCATCGTCTGTAATATTTCTATTGGGATGTGATCCATCCAGGGTCCTAGCCAGTCTATTTTTGACTAATGCCTAAGATATTTAAGTGATCCACTTCAATTTTCTCCACATACCACTTTCCATGGTTCATGCTCCATATATTTCATGATTCTTTGCATTTTGGATTTTCTTTCCACACGACAGCATCAGCAGTTGGGTATCCAAATGACCTTGATCCACACAAGTCGTATGCAGCAATCCTATTCAGCAGATCCCTTAGCTCTTTCACAGTAACATGCTGAATGCCTTCTGACAGAAGAGGCCTGTCTTCTAAACGTACGTGACTGTCCACATGGCTTTCTGGCTAATGTCGTAATGGCTTACTGACGCTCGAAATATTGAAATACATTCTTTACCATTGTCTCCACTGCAAGTATCTGCTACTGACACTGGGAGGGTATGTATTTTTTTTTTTTTGGGGGGGGGGGGGTACTGTCTTTCAGGCCTGCAGCCAAGAAACAACTGTTTTTTCACTCATAGTTATCCCACCAACAGAAAACTCATAGCATGACTGTCACTTCCTTACTTAAATGTGACTTTTTGCAAAGTCAGGTCCCATCTTAGATTGAGTTCCCAGATGATGTTTCACTCCTGCAGGAATGTGATTATCCACATTTGCCACATGATGGTGTTTTTGTGTTACATTTATATAAAATATTCATGTTCAGAGTAAACCAGCCAGTAGTAATACTAATGTAGCGTCTTAGACATTGATTAAACCCAGGGGGGTGGCCAGCCCATTGACTTTGGACCCTTAAAGTTTTTTTCTCTCCATACTTGGGAGTTTTTGGTTCCTCTCCTCTGCTGTCATCTGGCTTTTCTTGATTTGATTTCTTTGTCTTTCATTTTCCCTGTTTATGTATTATTCTCTCTTAATAATGTTTCAATGTATAACAACACACCCATGTAAAGGCAACTCAGTTGTGAAAGGTGTTGAAATATTTTAAACATGTTATTTATTTTAAAAATTCACTGGAAGTTTTTCATTATTGTATTGCTGGTGTGTTAAGCAATGTAAAAAATATTATTACTAGAAACATCAGAAATACTGCGATGGGCTGGCCCCCTGTCCAGGGTTGTTCCTTGCCTCATGCCCGTTGCTTCCGGGATAGGCTCCAGACCGCCCCGCGACCCAATAGGATAAAGCGGGTTGGAAAATGAATGAATGAATGACATCAGAAAAAATTATTATTGACTCAGAAAGAAACAAGCACACCTAGCTTTAGCAAAAATGCTAATCTAATAGAATTATCTGTTGTTCAACCAAGTATAGTGGATTCCAGCCACAAGGTTGGTTTTTGCTTCACATCAATGGAAAGGCAAACAACTGAACTTCAGGTAGAATCAATAAGATGAGCTGCAGCTTTAAATTTCAACATAAACATATTTCAAAGTCCATGTCAAGTAATACTTCTCTTTTTCAGATGCACCTTTTAGCAATACCTTTAGAAGGAGAGAAAACATCAACAACTACTTCACGTCGGCAGACTACACTCAGTCAGACGTTTCCTCAAAATACTGTTTGGGGTAAACAAAAAGAAGAAGAAATAAAGACACAAAAACACATATTGAGGAGAAATTACCTGGAAGTAGGTGAACTGGGAATGGTAGAGGTCAGGGTAGATGTGAAGTGTCGTTCCCACAACCAGCAGAGACTCAAATTTGTGAAGAGAGGAGGTAATGTATCCTGTAAACCCAAGACACCAGATCTTCAGGAGAGCCTCCAGGTCAAAGAGAACGGTGAAGGCCACCTAGATGAGAAGAGAGCGAAGAGAGTCATTCCTCATGCCGTCTGTCAGTGCATAACGATCACACACGATGTACATGAAGTATTATAATATATCACAGTTAAAAATACCATGACAGATTTTGAAATAAGGGTAATAGAACTATCCAAGTAATAAGCATGCATTGAATAAGTGGTTATGGACGATGAATGGATGAATCGATTCAACGATCATCCTCCAAGGGCTTTCCCTCTTTCCATTTTTTGTAATTCTGTTTTAATTCAGCAGAAGGATCCATCACGTGTGTGACATGGTCAAGAGAATCACAGGCAGGGAAGGGCACAAGGTTGGGATACAACTTGGACGGAATGTTAATCCACTGCACGGTAAAATGCACATACTGTAAACACACAATCATATTCTGTGGGCAGTTTAGAGACATCAGTTAGTCCAGCTGCATATCTTAGGACCGGAGAAGGAAAGTGTATAAGCTGACAAAAGATGTTTAAAAAACAAAAACAGACGCCCTCTTCATTTAGCCCCCTGGCACAAATGAAGCAACAAATGAATAAGCACACAAGCAAACAAATACATAAACAGGGAGTATTCTCAGTGGCTTTTGTCTGCTTATCTCCGAAATTCAGCTGTGAGTCGAGGGGGGGGGGGATATTCCAACCTCCTGCTCTCCCCTTGCATGTCTCCACCTGCATACTGCTGTTCACAGATGAAGCAAGACAGACATGGCTGGAAAAAAACTCTCCCAAGCAGGACTGGGGAAGGGCTCAGACAGATTATCAGCACCTGCCTTATGACTAATAGAATCTGACACCGGTTTTGCAGCCTAGATTTAAATTCATGAAACTACATAGTCACAGCCTTTCATTCGGTTTGGCAGGGTCTCTTGAGCACTATAAGCAGCCAAGCGGTCGAAGGCCTTTTTAATGTAAATGATATTAGTAAATGAAAAAAGACAATGTATGTTTCAGTATGAAAATTTAAGCATCCAGTTCACACCATTTAAGCATCCAATTCACACCAGTCGACAACATTAGCAGGGTTAGAAAGTTAGACATCTTTACTGACATTTTGCTAAAATATGGGGGCACAAGGGGACAGTAAGTCAAGGCTGGGAGGTCCCCCACCCCCCGCTGCTCTGTGCCAATGTGGAGTTTGCCTGTTCTCCCCCTGTTATGCAGACATCCTCTGGTCCTCAGGCTCCATTCCACAGTCCAAAGACACACAGCATCTAAAAACTCCCTGCAGTGTAATAATTTGTGATGGACTGTGATGCACTGGCAGTCCCCCAGCATTGTTCTCTGCGCATATTTTTCTTAATTTTTTGTTTTGAGTCTTTGTTACAATTATTTACAGGTTTCTTTTTATTTGTACTGTAAGGTGCCTTCATTACTGTAAACTGTATGAACTGGAGCCACATTGTCTTGTCTCAATGTATACTTGTACATGGCTGAGAGGACAATGAAGTTGAATTTGACTTTAGATTTCAACTCCCAATTCCAGCGACCCTGACCAGAACTGGATGGATGGGTGGATGGATGGATGGATTTATTAAAAATTGGCATTAAAACACAGCAATATATATAGAATAACTACCCAAACTGAAACTGTTTGATCAAATTCTTTTAATTTCTTGATGCTGGCAACAGGAAAAAGGTACAAAAAAAAAACACTTGTGGTCCTATCAGCACCGTAAACCTTAAATGAAGTGTTTAATTGTAATTCCATTTATCAAAAAAACACGCCCATTGAGATGTGTATTGGCTGATTCTCTAGAAAAGGTTTACAGATTGCGTATGCAGTTTTCTCACTAATACAAAACCTTACTCTTACATTTCTTTTTTTCCACCAGTGGCACACATTACCTACCTCTGCCAGGTAGAATTCGTCATAGTGGCGTCGTTCATTTTCACCCTTGTAATGATTGCTGGCGGCAACAATCACATCCACTGCCACCATGCTCAAGATGAACATGTGGAATATAGAGGACCGCATAAGTTGCTATAGACAGGAAAAAATAAACAAACATTAGGCAGGTGATCCCAAATTAAATTTAATTTTTCTACAAATTATATAAAAGATATTAACTTCCAGAATGGATAATCGTTCCACTAATAAAACAAATCTATTGGAACATATTCTTAGTTACCCAACTCATTATAAACACAGACAATTTAAAGTTTTAAAAAGCAAAACAGACCAAAATATATTGTAGTAAAAGTACTTCACACTACATCCCATCCTGCCCTTTTTACTTAGCAAACCAAAACTTCTCAGAAAGGCCTCTGCCCCATGAAAATATGTCTATTGCTCAACATTTCTCATGTGAGGTTCCTCAAAGGTACAGCAAGATATCTCTCCAAGTCTGGTCATCAGACTCCTTTTTCTCAATCTTCTAGAACCCATCTTTTCCAGAAACAAGTCACATGCTAACCTGGAGTGTCCTTATCAGCATTGACATAGCTGGTCCCTTGTAGGGGTTCCTGCAATGATTTTTGCAGTGTATTGTATAACTCATTTGGTTCTGGCCATTTAGTGGAAGATCAGTCTAGTTGTACTACTGCCTAATTTTCTCCATTACAGCGGCATACTTGTTATTCTCTTGTTCGCCACCTTTGAGAAATATGTCTGCTAAATAAATAAATGTAAATCAAAAAAATGGTGGTTAGATACTTCAATCAGCCAATTTGCAAACGAAGGGGCTATGTGTCCATGCTCAAAGTGCTCTGTGATCTTGTATCTCACCCAGGTCATTACAGTGTTGTGTATAAAAATGTATATAGCTTAAAACAGACAAAAACAACTATAATCATGATTTGTTTAAATGTAAACATTTGACATATTTAAAAAACGAAGTAAAATACAAATAACCACAAATTCTATCATTATTCAGGCAAATCTGCAATTAGTACACTCCTCTCTGACTCAGAGACCTGGGCCTAGTAATTTTTTTCAGTAAAGACTGTATTGAAGCCAAACTCTAATTATCCATAGGCTCATAATGGAGGCTATTAATCACAAAGAGGATTGATCAAGCCTGACTGCACACATCGATGCCCTTACGCTCTGATTCTTGCCAAATGCAGCAATCTCAGCCTCATCTGAAGCTAACCTTGCTGGATGATCTGTAGGCTGTGCTGGCATCAGTCCAGCTGCATAGCTGCCACTCAGATAATCAATGCTTAATACACACTGCATCAGAACGTTACAGTTTAAAAAAGAACAATTTATACCATAATAGATTTTTTTATGATGACGCGTACTACATGAGCCCTCATTTTAATTTGTCTTCTGCCATGAAATATAAATGTTAGGAAACCTATATTATAAATGTATTACAATAGTGCAATTACCAAAACGTATTTTTTTTTATTTAAATTATTTAAATTCTCCTTTATATATCTATTCACTCTCTTCACTTGGTTAAATTCAGACTATACGTCATTGACACAAAAGACTGAATTACCTCTTCAGCACTAAATCTGATGTAGATACAGACAAAGATGTTTAAGTAGGAATTCTTATTCAGAGTCCGATAATATAAGCAATTGAGATTTGTATGCAAGTTGCAGTATGTAACAGCAGTGATAAGAAAACTAAGCTAATAATAATGGTGAACAGTCTCAGTGCTATGATACCAGCTAGTATCACTATTGAGTCTGACAGAGTACTTGTGATATATCAATCAGAGATACATTTAACAAGCAAAATAAACGGGACTACAAAATGTCAGTGGCTTGGGAGTATTTCAGAATTAATGACAAAAACCACACAAAGCATACTGCTAAAATATGAAGAGAAAACAAGTTCATTTAGCGCAATAATTCTTAACATCTAAAAATGAAACATATGACTGACTGATGAAACTGTCACCAGCAACACTCTGCAACAGCCCACTGTGCACAAAGCCACTTTTATCCATGCTTTCATGTTTTCTTTACTAGCTGCTCCACTTGGCTCACGTGTCGTGGGCGCTTGTGTGTGGGGGAAGCAGGGGGGTCATTTCAATATATTTCCGAAAACTAGCATCAGTACTTGTTTTTCCTATCAAATATATTTTTATTGTGTTATCTGGTTGGCTGTTTTGCACAGATGTAACTTTTATTGTGGTCCAACAGTAGTAGTTCAATAGTAGCTCGGAAATGATACCTGGTTTCACATATAATCAGCGTTTATATAGGAGTAATAAGGACAACAGTTATATCACACAATGTGTTCACACATGCCGCTCACAGTTCAAAAAATGTGATATGGGTGAATTCATGCATCTACCTGTTCCCCTTACTATTTACCCAGTCTAAGGAAATATCCTAGAAGTACCAATTCGCTCAAAACTGATGCATTGTAACTGCAGGAAGAAACCAGACACACTGGAGAGAAGTAGCATCAATACAGGCAACATTCTTATCAATGAGAAGTTCAGGCCATTAAAAGACAAACTTCAAGTCTACAGTGCAGACTTTGAGTGGCAGAGTAAATGAATTAACCTCCAAAATCTGGTCTCACTGAGAGGTCAAAAAGGACCCCATTGAGCAATAACAGAAGCCCAGCCAAAAACAGACTGGAAATCTCTGCTTTGGAACCTAGAGAGAAGAAGTAGGAGGCAGAGAGAAAGCATCCACAGACAGACATGATCTTACGCACTGCATGACAACAGGAAGCACACACACACGCACACGCACACACATATATGTATTCATATCTTTGTGGGGACTCTCCATTCATTTCTGATTTCTGTGGGAAAAACCATATTCCTAACACTGACAACCTTAACTTTAATCACAAGTGACCAAACAAAATGCAAGACTTTTGGCTATTTTATCTTTTCAGTTGCAAAAATGTTTATAAAAATGGTCCCCACAATAAATGTCCCGATAATGTAATATAT
>JAODKF010000001.1:43140600-43155627 GCA_026779585.1 Mormyrus proboscirostris | reverse complement strand
ACAGAGTACTCAACTGGTTGGTTGAAACAAAATCCTGGTTTGGATTTTTACTTTCTGGACCTGAAATGTCCACCTCTAAACCCCATGGCGTCAAAGACCATCCCCAGAATTTCTGGACTGGAGTCAAAAAGAAGGAGCTATACTATGTAGCTGTGGATAGAGAAACCTCCTTAACTAAGGAAGGGCCTATCGCCTACTGAAAAGTCCTGAACAAGCACAGGGACACTCACAAATGGAATGTAGTTTTTTACGATGGTGCAACGTGTTGCCCTAATAAAGTTTCTCATAAAGGAACACTATTACTTATGCATGAATGCATTTTGAAAAGCAGTTAAGTTTATAATAAACCGATGATAACAACAGTCGTTATGGAATTGATGGCGATGCCTTCAAAGAGCTTCAAAGCTGCGAATAATCGACTTATGAGGGTGCCGCTAAGAAAGGGGTTTGCAGATGTGTCCTAAAGGAGCGATTCCGGAACCTACTTGAGGAATTTCATCGCTCAGGTGGTCTGGCAGCACCTTGATACCCTCCAAGTGGGCACAGAATACGTTTCTATTTGAACACTGTGATTTGATTATGTTGAAGTGCAGTAAGCATGTTCACTCCTACGCGAAACGACGGTAATGTCCTGCCCCATCTTCCCTATTTCAGTAACGCTGTTTGATTTTAAATACTTGGAGGCCCACACCAACAGATGGCGGTGGAGAGACGGAGATGCCAAAAAAACTTCAGACATCCAATTACTGCAATAACAAGGATGAAACCCCTGTCTTTTTTGGGGTCCGTTGTAGGAATGATGAATGTAACCATCCTCGGGGTGACCGGCGTGTTCCTTCCTACTCAATCTGTGCTGAACCCGGTGCAAAAGACACTGTGCGGCATCCTAAATTTGCCACAAGAAGAAGGACCACAAAACCCTGAGATGGAACAAACACACAGTCATCTAGAGTGACTTCTTTTGGTCAGTGACAACATGAGTTAACACAGTGTGTTGTGTTCAAATCAGTAGTGAATTAGAATGTGTTAATTTTCCAAATTACTACTATCAGTTGAGTTCAGTTAAAAACATAAATACAAATTTAAGCAAATAGAAAAGGTATACTTTTGTATCTCCTGGAGCTTCCAGACATTTTTGAACAATTTATAAGCTGGTTCACCTGTTTTCACTGAGAGATGATACTATACAGTAATATTAAGAAAAATAATAACAGAATAATAACATAACAGAAGATGTAATCCTCCCAAAAAAGGCAAACAAACCTAAAAAACGTCCATTTGCCTAACAAATCTGTTAATGTGAAGGATGAAATCATGCAATGCACAGGACTGTGCAATTAATTAAATATAACCTTCCTCTACCTGCTCAGCACTGTCATTCCCTGTTCTCTGTTCAGTCTTCCCTCATTTGGCAGCAAACTATCCTTAACCCCTACTGAATATGAATGTGTGTATCCGAAACAATGATTGGTTCACTGGTAATGATTATTTTAGACAGGGAAAAAAAACACACAGCAATGAGACAGTGTGCTCTGGATGATGCGTCATACTGAGGATTCTGTCTAGACTGAAAGTCAAGGTCATTTCACAGAAGAAACAGTGTCAAATAAATCAGTAATACAATAATAAAACAATTCAGCGAAATCAATTAAGACAGAAATGTAAATTTCATAGTAGCCATATCAAAAATATTTTTGGGGGGAGTTTCAACAAGAAAAATCTTAATTTTTATTTTTAATTATATCAATTTCACTATCACTGCATTACATACATAGTTGTGATAAAGAATAAAAAAAAATCTAATTTGTATTCATGTAGCTATGGAGAAAAAAAGCCAAAAATATAATATAATGAATAGCATTAAAAATCTCTTGACGTGCACAAATTTTACCAAATAAAATGTTTCAGGTCCCCAAAAATAGCTGTGAATGCAATTAAAAAAGTAAAAATGATAAAAGTTTCATATTCAGTTGGTTACTTACCTGTATGGTTAGGGTTAGGGCTGAGCAGGGGTTAACATCGTCATGTTGGGATTAGAGCTTTAGCATATAGCAATGAATGGAGAGTCCCCACAAATTTATAATTACAAACCTATGTGTATGTGTGTGTGTGTGTGTGTTTGTTTGTTTATGTGTGTGTGTGTGTGTGTGTGTGTGTCTCATTTAAAGAATTTACCTCCTCTAAATCGCCAGCTGAGGCAGAGCACCGAGATCTTTCTCTAAGACTTGGCTTATATACAGTACTGTGATATACCAAGAACTGCGGTCATTGTCTTCCTATTTTTAAAATATCACTTCTTCCTATTTTTAAAAGACTACTAAATAATGAGAGCAATTATGGCTAATTTACAACCATGCCCCCGAAAAGCCATTACAGCTGCTATTTTGGTCCCTCCTACCTGTATAATCTTTATTTACAAATTCAGCTATTTTTTCAGCCAATAATATGATCCCTTTATCTGATTATTTGTGAAACAAATGAAACACACAGTTTAACAATAGCCTGACTTTTTAACATATTGGAAAAATCTAGGTGCCAGTCCTCTTTAAATTTTGCCCACTTTAATCAAGGGCCACCAATAAATTTTGTGATTATTTCTATGGTTCAAAGTTCACAGTCAGAACAGAAACCACTAACACACTGCGAAGGGCCAGGTTCAAAGACACAGGTTAAGACACAAAATTGATGTTGACTTGTTGTCCAGAAATCATTCTCCAGGTACAGAGACACTTGAAGAGTAGATAAGCATACAGTTCCATAAGGGCAAGCATCTGTGGGTCTTGTGTAACAGTTAGGGATATTCCATGAAAATATTCCTGATGTCTATGCCTTTCCAACATACCTTGATGTTAGTCATTTTGAGCAGTTCAGCAGAAAAGATCTCGATCCACCTGGGAACCCACCTCAGTAAGAGTAACAATCATGTAATTGTTCTCTTGCACAGAAAAAGTGCCAATTTAGCAATAAGGGTGTTTTACTATTAAAAGAGTTACAAATAGAGCACCCAGCATCAAAAAATCAACGTATTACCTGAAACACGCCACTAAATAGCGTTAAGATCACAATACAATGAATCTGGACACCCTGGTATTGAGAGACCTACACGTGAAGGGGCAATTTCATTGCCTTATGATGGCTTCCAAGATTGAACAGTGCATGAAAAACCATAGACGATGTATTGCCAGGAAAGCCATTCCACAGAGATCCACAGAGACATAGACTGTACGACTTTTTTCAACAAACCCAGACACCAAAGGCATTGCCAATGTCACAGTTGTGACTGATCATTTTACGCTGCATGCACAAGCATTCCCAACAAAAGATCATAAGGCCACCAACTTAGCTAAAGTCCTGCGTAAGGAAATTTGCTCACGATAGATCACTTGAAAGAATACACTCAGACCATGGGTATGACTTTGACAGTAGACTGATCAAGCCCACGGTCTTGTTGGTGGAATTCACAAAGACCTCCGTAACATTCCTAACATGATATCAAACTCACGTATAACTGCAGTAGGAATTACTCCACCTGTATTTAATTTTTTTTAAATGTTCGCCATGATAATATATTGTATATGTTTGGTTTTGTCTTGCTCATCAACACTACACAGCTTTCCCGTAAAGGGCATTTAGCCCAGGTACAGACAACTCAAAATCAAAAAAGGCTAGAACCACCTGACAAGGAACTATCTAACCATAATTCTGACGAAGACAACGGGGATTTGCTGTCATATCTTCAGACAGACCACTAACTGCCAGACACAAAGCAATGGTCAATCAGTTCTGTGAAAGTGCAAAGTCTGAAGATACATGTAGACCTGCCTATTGGCATCATCCTTTGGCTACTTGCATAAAAAGCTCATTTGTGAAATGTTAATTTTGCACATTGTACTCTTTACAGGTATGCAATTATAGTTGGTATGTGCCTTGTGACTACTGATAATGGTCGCTGCAGAACCATTACATGTGCAGTTGGTTGAACTGTTGGGTCTAAATTGCCCAGAATGTGTCAAGGCCTGTGTGACTTTGTGCCCTACAATGAACTGGCAGCCCATCCACAGTGTCCCCTGACTTGTGCCCTGTGCTTCCTGGGATGAGTTCCAGGCTCAACACAACCCATATGTTAGGTAGATTAACTTGTAGACAGACTGACTGATGCATCCCTCAGTATTGACTTGAGCCTATTTGTGCTTATAGAGGCTTCCATTTAATGAACTGTGGAGAACATAGTTTTTGGTATTTCAGGAGTTATTCATGTCGGCTGCTTCAGCTTCCCTTTCAATGCAGTATGACAGCTAATTACACTTTTTCACTGAGCGTGCAAAACATTAGGGACGTCTGCTCTTTCCTTGAAATTAGACTGACCATATGAATTCAGGTGAAAGCTATTATCTCTAATTGATTTTAACTGTTAAATCCTCTTAAATCGATGTTATTTAAGAAGAGGAGGCAGTGTGAACAAATAAAAATGAACATTGTGCAAGAAGGACAAGGGAAAAAAATAAGTGCTGTTGAAAACAGCTGCCACATTACTGTGCTTTTTGAGAACAGCGGTGTTCAGTTTGTATCTGAAATCAGCCATCAGCCACAATTCCCCTGGTTGGAAATAGCTTACTGATGATAATGGTACATTTCTTTTGACAAGTATTACTTTTGGTAATATACCAATTTTACTGAAAAAATGTTTGGCAGTTCGCACCCTAAAAAGAGAACATACCAACATGGAAAATTCTGGTTATTGCATCAGCCGTAATAGACACACATCACATAAACAGCATTGTGAGATTATATCTGAAACACTTCTAAACAAGAAGAAAATAATCTGGAAAGTTGAATGTGGAAATCTGTCATTTTCTTCAAGTACATTGTGTTCCATCATAAGTGACTGCAATTGAACCGTGTCACACGGTGCCAAAATGTTCTTTTCTCACACATAAAAGACTAGCTTTTCGTTTTGGAATGGGGTCTAAACCAACCCGCGGCCAGAAACGTATTAAAATGTCAGACATCAACATACAAGTGTCACACTCTCTCAGGTCAAAAATGCTTGGACTCTTCATTAAAATGACATGCCTTGCACCAAGTCAGATGGCATTCTTGTATGTATTATGTTCCAATTCTAAGGAAACTTTTCATACATCTTTTATAGGCATCAAAGAAAATTTCAGACAAGTTTCCCCAAAAGTATGTTTTCTCTGAACATTTCAAAAGCAGTAATTTACATTAAAGTACATAACATTACACTAAAATGCTATATAAAACAACATACTGTCAGACAAGGCAGAGAAATGACCAGTCAGTCAAAAACAATTAATCAGAATCCACCAAATCATTTTTCCCAGTCCATCACTTTTGTTGGGCCAGTAAAGTGTGCAGGACAATACCCAGTGCAACTAAAGCAGGCAGCGTGTTTAGGATTTTAGGGCGTTTGTACCTGGAGGCAAGCTGGAGCTTGACCATGGGGCTTGTTGACATCTACAGCCACAAGCTGCCATCCGCCTGCAGCATCTTCATGGAACATCTGAAGACCGAGAGGGAAACGCATTCAGCTTGTTATAGCATCAGGAAAACCAAACCCAAATATGAGTTATTGTTCAAGCATCTGATTAACATAGCAACCATGTCGCTGGCTGTGTTTGAAACCACATACTTCACTGCTTTCCAGTAGGCAATAACTTTTGAACCATTCAAAACGTAATAAAACCCAATAATATAACTTGCCTAACAACGTAATAGAACGGTAACTGATAATGATAATTCTTACTGATAACATAATTCCATGATACATTATTACTTTAATGTTGCTCATGTGTAATAAGATATTACATTTATCGATTTAAGAGTCTCCAGCAACACTGCACTTACTAATTCCTGTCTGGTTGCATTCATCTCTCTCACCTCTCTCTTTGCATAGCACTATTCAGAAGAAGGATATGTAAAACGAGGATGCGTTGCAGTACTGAAACATGCTGCTAATTAAACATTAGTGTTAAGGCCCAATCTTGAGTTAACCGCATTTCTGTCAGTTAACAATATATCAATTATATATGTCATTTAAATTCCAAATTAAAAGACATCACTAACATAATTTTTTATATCAGTAAAGAACTAAAAATAACAAAACGCATCATCGACAAACTCAGTTAAGGTGTCATGTGCTGTACTATCTGTGCAGAAAAGCCCCCATATCTTTACTGTTTCAAATCAACTTGATTTTATTGGTTAACAGTTTTAATTCTGTTTTCATATTGCACAATGAGTCCCCCAATAATTTGGCGCTACCCTTTCCAAACACTTAGTGTTGGTCAATGCACATCCTGACTTTATTTGCTCCAAGAAATTCTGCTGGTGGATGAAGCTATACAGTGAACACTATTTCAGACTTCTTTGGTGTTAGGCTGTTTCTTAGGCTTTATAATTTCTGCTGTTTGGGATGCACATACATTATTTGTAAATACTTCTTGGATTATGCTAATCGTCACTGCTAGGTTAACGTTTGCTTATTTCCTTGGCTTTTAGTTGCCAGTCAGCAGATATCACTAAATTCTGTGTAAACTACCGCAACGTTACCTGCTTTCGGGCCTTATCTTCTAAATACTGTTGCACTTTACGTCACTGTGTCCTTGTTCAACTGCCCTGTGTGCCTTTAACTGCCCCACGGGGAACAAATAAAGTTATTTTGAATTGAATTGAATTGAATTGAATTGAATTGAATTGAATTGAATTGAATTATTTGTGCATGTTAAATTTGAACAAGGAATAAACCACAACGAGGTGTGTGGTGATGAATGAATGAATGCTACACTTTTCAAGATGCCCAAAGCGCTTTACAGAACCAATGGGGAGCCGCTTCGACCGCCAACCCTGTGCACCACCCACCTGGATGATGCAATGACAGCCATTCTGTGCCAGTGCACTCACCACTAAGGTGGTGGAGGGGCAGGAGAGAATTTACTCATTAGATAAAAAAGATAAGTAGGATGCCAGATTTGAAAGGGCTATAGTGGGCAATTTCAACCAGGACATCGGGGGACCATCCCTACTCTTTCGAAAGATGCTCAGGGATCTTCTATGACCTCAGAATGTCAGGACCTTAGTATTACATGTCATTCAAAGGATGGCACCATTTTTACAGCACAGTGTCCCAGACATGTGGTATCACATGAAAATAATCAACAGCTTGGTGTAATGTGGCCTGGCAAACAGCCAGGGCCACAAACCAATTGGAGCTGATTATTGTAAGAAAACCACACACCTCAAACTAGTTTATCCCGCTTATAAATAGCTAATGGGAAAAAAATAACAATAGAACTAGTCAATTTTTCAGAATGAGTTTATCTGAATTTTCATGAAATAATGTTCCTGTGTGCTCGTAAAAAGTTTAGTTCTTATAACATGGGTGGGCAGTCGTATCCTTAAAGGGCCGGTGTGTATGCAGGTTTTTGGGATAACCTTTAAGGCAGCTGTTCAAACCCAGGTGTGAGGATTCTTCAGGGAATCAGTCCTCTAATTAATAATCTAATTAGGCAGTTGCAGCGAAAACCCACATACTGTACACACCGGCCCTTTGCGGATAAGACTGCCCGCCCCTGAACATCGAGTTCAGCTACTCACTGGAAGCAGCAGTTACCAACAGACAGGAGCTTGCATTTTGAAAACCAAGGAAAATTATTCATATAAGAATGGTTGCTTATTTATGAGTAAAAAGTCATACAGGTTTTTATATCAACATGTTTAATAAAACATTAAAATGCTTAATATAAAATTGTTACTAGGCTACCAGAATTACCCGCACGGTTACACGAATATAATCAATACCCTCATGACCCTCTGAATCAATAAGAAAATAGTATTTACCTAGGCCAAAAAAAGTAATAACTTCAGACAGAGGGTCCTTGATATATGTTTACCAATAAGTCAATTTGCATACATCATTGATTAATTAGGGACATTTATGTCATTCTTGCAAAATTTTTGTATGAATTTTTATTGGCTGCAAATCGCCTTATTGAAAGTCATAAGCTGGAAAGTACAGTCCATGCTATTCCTAGAAAATGGTACAAGTCCTGACCAGCGGTGGTAATAAATGACTATAAGCAAGCTGGTATATTGGACATTTACGATGCAAAAATACTTGGTAGCAAGCAGTACAAGTTAGACCCATTCTTCAAGAATAAAGTCAGAGAACCTCAACGGTTAATTTCAGAAGAAGCAGAAACTTCAGCTACCAGTGCAGCAACCTCAAGTTCTGAAGAGGAAAAATTGTAGGAAATAACACATTAATTCAACAGAAAATTTATACCTGATATATATTGTTGCTCTAAGTCATGCTTTTTAGGAACATAAGGTATATTAAGCGCCCCTGTATTTTGTTTTGTAAACAATAGGGGTGAATAATTTGTCGATTTCAAATGGAAATCGCTATTTAAAACAACGCAATTAGGATATCGCAAAGGCTATGATATGGGATATGCATTTTACAGCATGTCTGACCAAGGGTTTAAAACCGTTGTGAGAAATGTTTTAAAAATTCATGCCGTGCTCCTTGTGTGACAGTCATTCTCACCAGTCAGAAGTTGCCCAAGGCGACTGTGGATACCCCCACAAACAGCAAACGTGAAACCCGAGGAAAAGGTTACATTTGTGTTGCGAAGACATATTGATACTACTGTGTAGATCTACACAACTAAGTGAATGACCTACTTATTTCATGGTCTGAGATTGTTTACAGAAAGGTCCTATAATTAGGGGTTCATGGGGCATTCAGGAAACAGTTACTATACTAAGCACTGTTTGCAACGCAGAACTTAAAATTCGCATGTAAAAATACAATCAAATTACTATGTTCTTCTCGTTAGCAACCAGGACCTTTTTTTTGGCAAAGAAATGACCATAAAACAACAATTTTAAGCTATTTTGCTAAATTTTATAATAAATTGTTGCAGAAGTAGAGCACGTGGCATAATCTGGGAACAGCGTTCACACCGAATCATGTGACCATATGACGATGTTTAGAAACTGTTCTTAGTGTTCAGGAATGAAGTATTCAATAAAAGTTTGCAGAGTTATGGTTACTTGTGGCTTGATTTTTAAATATGTTTATGCTGGGTCACTAAGGACCTGAGGTACATACACAAGAATTAGAAAACATTATAAATACATATTCGAAGCGATTTCATACCTTTAAGTTCTCATCCTTGCTTTAGAATATACACCAGTTAATATTTTGATGGAATCTCATGTGGTAATGTACGTTATATGTTCTAAACCACAAACGCACTGAATAATGAACTGAAGCTTGACTTTTAAAAAATTATATTGCAAATCAAATCGCAATATAAATCGCGACTTGATATTTTCCCCAAATCGCTCAGCCCTAATCAAAAGCGTATAAAATGGAGACTGTTCATTATTGTGTTAATATTTATTATTGGTTCAAATTGTGACCTTGTGTGTGTTTTTAAACAGTTTTCTTTATTTGCTTTACAAAGAAATAATTCAAAAACAGCAGTTTATAGGAACAAGGAATGTGGGTGTGGAATTATTTATTAGGATTAAGATGGAACTAGTGTGACACCAGGCGGATACCAGAGGTGATTCCAGCTCTTCCACCTTCATTATGATTTGTTTTTAAATCATATTCCCAGAAGTATTTTTGAGAACAATGTTTCCATGCACAAGACCAATGCATGTTTGACAGGTATGGCAAGTTCTGGTCCCTTATAGAAGAGCATGTGGGCAGTGGTGGCTTAATGGTTAGGAAAGCGCACCGGTAATAGAAAGATTGCAGGTTCACATCCCCAACCAACAAGGTACCCTGAGCAAGGTACTGCCCCTGGGTGCTGAATTAGCTGCCCCTGCTATGTCATGGCCTCACATTTGAGTTAAACGCAGAAAATATATTCTGCTGTGCTGTGATGTGTCAACACTGACCACTTCAACATACACAAGAACACATGCTTTGCTCACTGATGGACTTAAAAGACATAATTCCTACGTGAAGAAAACATGCCCACTGTTATACAGTATGCATGAAGACTATGCTCCCTAATTAGTTTTGAGACAATAAACAATAAAATGAAACAACGCAAGTTTAAAAAAAAAAAGGTGAACTAGAAAGACAAGCAGCACTTGCACTGAACTGTACTAGTCACTTAGTTGTTAATACAGTTATCTTCTTAAGGAGGCTCAGAAAATTAATTCCATATTAAAACATGATTGCTTAGTGGTGTGTTTTGAAAACTCCACCAATATTTTATCAGCTCAATCCCTCTGGATTGCCTTAAATCCATTTTTATTACACGAGATCAAAGCAAGGAACTTAAGCCTTATTGTTTCACACTAAATAACTGACAGCTTTTTATGCTGCTTTAATTACTTTTTTAATAGAAGACTTTGGCAATTTGATTTTAATTAGAGAGGCTAATTATTTTAAAAAAAAAAAAGAAAAAAGTAAGAAAAGGCTCTGTGCCAAAGGGCATTTTAACCAGAACACCAAGGATCAAGAATATTAGCATGCACTATATTAATTTATTTTATACTATATAAACCAAAAAAATTCTAATTTAAAACTAGTCTTAGCAGTATACAATATGTGCCACATACTGCAATAATTATTCATTATCGGTTATCAGTGAAGAATAATATACCATAGCCTGGAAGCCAATTACCTTAACATTCCAGCAAAGTAATACAACCCAGTACTAATAAAAACTACAAAAAAAAATCACTTCTCAGAATCAATTTGTTCCCTTTCATAAGGTTTGCTATACACTGATTTTCTCTGCTTATTTTCTCACAACTCGGACCGCAGTTAAAATTAGTTAAAAATACTGATTCTTGTTATGAAAAAAACATTATTACATTTTTTTACATAAGGCACTGTGGGTGATGAAGTATATGAAGTATCTTTAGCAAGATGAGTTAGGCTATTAACACCAATATTTAGAAATTATTGTTTTATCAATAATTATCCATAACAGTGATTGTGAAATCAACAACACTTATGGGTTTCAATACGCAACATCCATAAGTGGTCTGTGCAGTGATCCCTTATCAGAAAACTGCATTCTTGCTTTGTAAGTACTAGCAGTGTAAATGCATACTGGCTATAAATGTCTTCAGTAGTGTGTCAGTATATTTATGCCTGGGAATGGGGCAAAAAGCTATTTACACAGTGTCAGAAGATTTTTCAATTTTCAAACAACGTAAGCCTCAGGAATCATTTGAAAAGACAGGAGCCTTCTATTCACATGAGCAAATCAGAAGTGTGAGTGTCAGTGACACAACTACTCCTTATTTTGTAAAATAAAATTCAACCCACATGCAGCTAAACACATCACCAACAAGACTGCTGATATTGTGGTGGACGGCTGACTTGTTCATGTGATGAAAACAGTCATATAATAAGCAAAACCTAAAATGTTACCTACACAGAGGTGATGTGAATAATGATGATTATCTCAGAGATCTAACGACTTCGACAAGGGACAAATTGTCAAGGCCGGATGATTAGGTCGGAGCATCTCCGAAATGGCAAGGTTTGTGGGATGCTCCGAGTAGTGAGGTATCTACCGACAGCAGTCGGAGGAAGAAAAAACCACGAACGGGCGACAGATGTCATGCACCCATGGCTCACTGACGTGCGGGGGCAACAGAGGCTGTCCTGTCTGGTGACAGAGTGACAGATGGGCTACTGTAGCTCAACTGATGGAAAATTTTAATGCTGTACACAAAATGACCCTGCAGCATAAGGGGCTGTGCAGCACAGTCGAGTTAGTGTACCCATGCTTGCCCCTCTTCCCTGGCAAAGTGAACTGTGGCTCAAGGGGAAGAAGTTTGCTAGGTCCAATGAGTGCTATTTCCTTTTACGTCATGTGGGAGAGCAGGTATGAAATGGCTGTAGAGAGATTGTGATCCTCTGGGCAATGTTGTGCTGTGAAACCCTAGGTCCAGCCATTCCTGTGGTGGGTACATTGACACATGACACTGCACACCACGTACACACATTCATGGTAACAGTATTCTTCAGTGGCAGTGGCATCTGTCAACGTTATAATGTGCCCTGCCAAACTGAGCAAATTGCTCAGTAATGGTTTGCATAACATGGCAAAGAGTTCAAGGTGTTGCCCTGCCTGCCAAATTCTCCAGATCCAAATCATCTCTGAGCGTCTCTGGGATGGGCTGGAACAGAAAGTCCGATATGCAGCGGCTCCAGCTCACATCTTAGGGGATTTAAAGGATCTGCTGCTGATATCTTGGTGCCAAATACCAAAAGACACATTCAGGGGTCTTGTTTAATCCATGCCTCGGTGCATCATGGCAGCACAAAAAAGGAGATATTGCAAATGAACAAGGCAAAAAGACGTCACGGGTTTGGCGGTACGCTTAGCAGTTCATAGTCTATAGTCCAACACACAGAGGTGGAGATTTCAGGTCCAGAGAGTACAAATCCAGACCAGGATTTTGTTTCAACCAACCACTTGAGTATAAAGAGTCACAGTCACAGAGTACTCAATTGGTTACTGTATGTTGTCATGCTTCCAATCAGAAGGTACCACACCTTCAGATAAGGATTTTTGACCCTTGAAGTTAAGGGTCGGCAAATAATATCCCTCATCTCTCTTAATACTATAGGTAAGATGCCATCAGGGCCCTGTGATTTATTTATTTGTGCCTCCTGGAGTGCCATTGCCCGTGGTTCCCATACCGGCAGTTCCTGCGGTGTCCCCAGAGGTTCCTGTGCCTCCTGCTTCATCGCCCCCAGAGGTCCCTCCTATGCCTCCTGCTTCATCGCCCCCAGAGATCCCTGCAGCACACCCTGCTGGTCCAGAGTCAGCGGTTCCTGTGGCAGCCCTCATGTTTGCTCTGCCACCGCCCGAGGCCCCTGCTGCGCTCGAGATACCGACCGAGGCCCCTGTTCCCAAGAAGGCCCTGGATTGCCGGACCGACGCTGCTCCCTCCATAGTGGAGTTGTAGGAGGAGCTGGAGTGGGAACCATCGGGGATCTCCATCACAGCAGGGCAGATTCTGGCCAGCCCCCGCCTCTCAGTCTCCTGGAAAGGGAGCGGACACATGCGCCAGGGCCGGGTCCCACCCTGCCACCCGGCTCGCCTACGGTTCCCCTGGCTGCAGCTCGGCAGTCGCCTGCGGGTACTCCAGCTCTGGATCAGTGGTCGCCTGCGGTCCCCCTGGCTCCAGCTCAGCCGTCGCCTCCGGTTCCGCCTCTGGCGACTCGCCGGTCAACTACGGGTCCCCCGTCTTTGACTCGTCAGTTGCCTATGCCTTAGCCGGCAGCAGCTACACTCCCGCCTGCCACGGCTGCTGCACCCTCCTCCCCTCCACCTGAATCCCCTCCGCCTTCCTAGTGTTGTAGTACTCGAGATCGGTCTCATTCTCGAGACCGGTCTCGAGACCAGTTTTTGAAGGTCTTGGTCTCGTCTCAGACTCGGCCGCATTTGTACTCGGTCTTGTCATGGACTCGGACTCGGATTTTATTTTGAGACCAGCCGAGACCACGGATTGGATAACTTCTTACTTCAAGTGCAACCAATGATGTTAGTGCCGACAGCGGTTACCCAACCTGCCCCCTTCACACACGCACTGGCCAAGAATACAGGTGAGGTCGTGGATATTTGCAAGATGTCAGCAAAATCATTTGTAATAAAATTTGGATACCAATCCCACAAAGAATTCATATCAACAGGGAAAAGAAAACACACCGCAGTGTCTTGCCTTTCAGAGTCTTGGTCTTGTTTCGGCCTCGACATCCTCTGGTCTTGGTCAGGTCTAGGTCTCGGATAAGGTGGTCTTGACTGCAACACTACGCCTTCCTCCTCGCTCCCGTCATTGTTCCCTCCTGCTCCCTCCTTGCGCTCGCCGAGGGTTCCTCCAGCTTCGGCCTCACGGTCGCCTGCTGCCCCTGCGGCTTCCACCCCTCGCCTGCCGGGGTTCCCGCCCTTTGCCTCCGTGCCCCCTGCCTTTGTGCTCCCTGTGTTTGCCTCCTGTCCCTCTGTGCCTTTGTTCCCGTCTGGTCCCTTCGTGCCTTCTGTGGGTGTGCCCCCTGGTGTTGTCCCATCGTCTCCTTCTTTGGGTTCTGTGTTTCCATTTTTGGTGCCCCTGTGTCTGTCTGCATTCCCTGTGGTTTGTCATTTGTTCTCTGAGTTGTTCTCCCTGTGCCTGTTCTGCATTTCTGTGCTGTTTCCGGTGCCCCGTTGATGTTGTGCTTTGTTTTAAAGGTCCCGTGTCCCCAGTCCTGTTCCTCACTCCCCTTAGGTGCACACGGAGTTCATGACTTTGGGGGGAGGGTTCTGTCATGCCCCGCTCGTCCACTCCTCCCATGTGCCACGCCCCCTCATCGACCCCGTGTGGAATCCCCGTGTCCACCAGATGTTTCCTGTTGCTGACATTCAGTGTATTTGTTCCGCGTTTCAGTTTGTTTGCCCAGTCCGGTCATTAGCGTTACGAGCCTTGTTGTGTGTTACCCCAGTAGAGCTAGATTTTAACAACTCTGAGCTATTAGTTAAGTTCTCCCCAAGCGAGCTTGATGGGCCGAATGGCCTCCTCTCGTTTGTGTAGTTCTTATGTTCTTAATAAACCCCTTTTTATTTCCCATTCATGGCTTCCATCTCCTGCTTCCTGTGTTCGGATATGACAGTAAGATCCATCATCAAATGATATCAAATAGAGTTATTTGGTTCACAATGACAAGTGTCATAAGTTGTTCTTCCATTTACTGTCATTAAGTGTGGTTGCTTCAATTTTGGTGCAAATTTTGTTTTCAAAGTGAACAGGTCCAGATCTTCTCCCATACAATGCGACTACAAAATTGATGAAAAATAATTGAGTTGTCATGCTGACAAGACTAAATATCACAGGCCGCACTGTAAGCTATCACTATGTGGCGCTACTTCAGTTTTGGGGGCGATCTGTCTCAAAATTCAAAATTAGAATCTCACCCATACAATATGTCTGCAAAGTTTAAAAAAGAACCATACTAAAATACTTTTTGAATTACTGTGTTCACAG
>JAODKF010000001.1:43124693-43140500 GCA_026779585.1 Mormyrus proboscirostris | reverse complement strand
GGTTCCTTCCCTATGGAACGCAGAACATGTGATATCCACATCCGTCATCATACTGTCTTCTCTATTCATCCATCCTGCGTCGTGACTCACTGTCACGTCTTCCAGGCCCCTTATCTCACCCAGAAACACTGGGGGGATGTTTGCTGACAACAGGCCAAATTCATTTTTGCACCAACTTGCACTTAGGCGCTGTCCACTCAAGGAGAGAACACTGCAGACATGTCACAGCTCATCGAAATATATGCCAAAATATATCTACCTATCCTCGATAAAAAATATGTACCTCATTGCAGTGATTAATTATTTTGAACCCATTCAAGAATACATTCTAAAATGTATTATTGAGCCTAAGAATGTGATCTTTTGTATAAGGAATCCACAGAACAAGAAATAATAGAATTTGGAGAATTAGAATTTGGTGATCAGTGGTCATTGTTGACACACAACAACAAAATGCATCCTTTGCATTTAACCCATATGTGACATAGCAGGGGCAGCTAAATCAGAACCTTACTGGTCAGGGAGTCAAACCGGTAATTTCTCAACTACAGGTGAACTTCCCAAACCATTTGCCACAAATGGTGGGCTCGTTGGGGATTTGAACCCGGGACCTCTCACACCCAAAGTGAGAATCATACCCCTAGACCAACGAGCCAATGTAATAAACAAATAATACCATTTTAATTATCACCCAGTGACTGAAGGAGCTTTGAAATGTCTGAAATCTGAAGTATTTGCTGATTGCAAAGCCAATAAACACAAAAACCTACAAAATCAGCAGCGATCACACAATTAGGAGTTTCCCACAATTTATTGCATTTCCATAGTGTGATTTTTTTTTTAATATCATTGTTATAAGGTAGTTTCTTAATACATTCTTATTAGCAACAATATCTCATTTCCATTTTGTACTATTTTCAATACCCTGCCCCTATATTTGGTGATTTTGTTATAGTAATCCAGAAATGTACGGTTGATAAATACCTGTGTGGTGGCTGTTGACGTTGTGCTGCTTCTAGACCCCCACATTTGCTGAAACTGGACCCGGATCTCTGCAAACGTCTCGATTATGACAGCGATGAACACATTCTGAGGGCAGAGAATAGGACATTTAAGCAGTTAAGCAGTCTTGGACACATCGTTGCCCTTCTCCATTATTTTGCATCTTTCCGATTGCTGAAAGTGCGACATAAATGCATTAGCAGCCCAGTATTTATTACAGCTTAACACACAAAACTCTAATAAATGAACAAAAAAAGTATAAATAAATAAACCACAGACGAAACTACTTGTAAGTAGAATCTGAACAGGAGGAAACATGATCCATACCTTGACCAGCCAGGCAAGAAAGAAGATAAGTGTGATAAAGTAGAAGTAGGACCGCCAACGAGGGAAGCTGTCGATGGCTCTGTACATGAGGAACACCCAGCCCTCCTGAGACGCAGCTTCATACACTGTGAATATGCTTGTGCCTTTTTTAATGTAGAGAAAAAAAAACTAATTTAGGTGCCTAATTTATTTTACTGTCAAGCAATAGTTCTATATTATCTTAACCCTGTATATATTTGGGAGCAACCTCTTTGAATTTTGTGATACTACTCTTCCAGGTATGCAAAGGAAACCATGTTTTACCCCATGATCATTCAAATTATATACAGCATACACACACACACACATACACACACACACACACATACACACAAAGTTTTATTTATGCTAAAGCTTTATTCTACAACCTTCTACAACCATATTTACTTGTGACATCATCATAATGGATATCGGCAGATGATTTTACACATTAAAAATTGTGGGACAACTTCAGAAAAAAAAACATACAGAACAAAAATTTTAACAAAGTATTGTGACACCAATTACCATTATGTATATATTAGGGGTGTAAAGATGCATTAATGCACTATGGGGAATCAATTTATAACCTGCCGATTCAGCTGCACCAATCTGTAACATTAGCAACAAATGATTATTCCTACTTCCAGGTTGTGTGCTCTGACAGTCACATACTGCCACCACAAAGTAGCAGGGCCAGCATGTGAATTTTTGAAATGTAGAATGTCAAGTGAAGGCCAATTAATATGCATAAAGGAAGTGCTACAGTACCTGGTGATCCTTGCCATATGATAATTTTGGGAAACTTTATCAATATTCAAAGTTAGCAGCACCAAAGCTAAAAGCACAGCTACTGAAACAATGAAGATACTCTATTCTGTACTGGAGGACGTTTCTTTTCGGATCATTCTGTGCTCATATAAGGACCCGCGACACATTTATAATTACATTAAATTTGCCCTGTCGATCGATCGTTCATTTTCCACAGAATAAAAATCAATTAAAGCTCAGCAATGTTCCTGTACAATGTTCAGTAGTCGTCTTTTTGACAGTTTACACTGGATTGTTCTTCTTGTTTAGTAATATCAATAAAAATGTTATATATTCTTTGTATTCCATTAGCAATGTATAATTATGTTCCCATATGCATTATTTTTTTCAGTAAAGTATGATATTATATCGCAAATGTGCAATAACCACCAGGGGCTTCAGATGACGGGCGAAACATTTGGCTGGACACCAGCTATACGGACGTTTATTTTTAAAAAAATGTCAAATATCACAGTGTGAATTTTTGCTTATATTGTACAGCTCTAGTCTACAGACTCTCCCTTGCTACCCGATACCGATGTGTTCCGAGAAAAGAAAAGAATTTGCCTTAATGCACTGGTGGAAAATGTAAATGTAGGCTCACCGACACCATAAAAAAAAAAAATCTAATTACAGCTACGTATTAACATGCTCACCACTATACAAACATAGCTCAGCGTGTTCAGAGATTAAACCCTGACAGTAATAAATGGCTATTGTTGTCAACCAACCAAGCTCATTGAAGCCGCTGTAGCCTAATTCCTGTCTGCTGAGGCCCAGGTCCTTCAGGTTCTTGCACTCGAAGCCAATGGGACACTGGTACCCCTCCCCATCTGGAGAACAATGGGTATCAGGAATGGCCAAGCTGTTCCAGGTTACATTGCTGAAAGGAAATCAAGACAAATGATGAACACATAATAAAAACTAAATGAATCAAACGAAATCACTGAGAAGAATAATTAATTAGAGCCTTTAAATGGGATGACTGATTGCAATATTTTAACTAGCAAAAAAATGTAAAATATTATGGTGACTAGTACCAATTGTTCAAAAGATATTTTGCTCTTTTTGTGACGTAATGTAATGTATTCTGATTCTGCTTTCATTTGCTGGACTGTCTATATGGCAAATGAAGTACGAATCAGCATATAAAGGTTAAAATGCACAATAATTTGTTGTCATATCGGCACAAATGCATATCAAATACATACGCATTTATGCTGTTACAACAATGGATAAGCAGTTATGTCAATCCCTGATTATGTATCAGGCTGGTATTAGATATGTATACTACCAGAAAATATTAAATTGTGCAAAAATGATAGCGTGCTGATAGTTTACAAGACAGAATAATAAAATTCACCAAAATCCTCATTGTCATAAGCTATATATAAAAAGATAAATATACTACAGATGTAATTAATATATGCTGTTTCATAAAATCAACACATTTAAGCAGAGAAGTATTAAAAGTTCAAACTGATATAGATAGATTCAACCGCAAAAGTGTAAATTAGCTAAATTTAAAAAAAGCTTCAACTCCCCAGTGTAAAGATATAATTGTGCATTAAAAAAAAGACCAAGTAAGTCAATTTTTTACTCTTTCTGTGTGCCGTTGGTGACACAATGATAATTAAAGGTGCCAAACATCTGAACTCCCAGAATTCCGTAGAGCAGTAGAAAGAAAAGCAGGAAAATGGACACACTCCAGATCTGCTCTCCAGATCGCCTGAGGGGAAATAAGCAGTGCACTTCTTAGTACACACTTGTGAAAATAAATACTGAACGTGCATGTAGATCACATGTATTTGCATTAACTATATCACATACTATGTAATATAGCCCTTACTTTAGAATGTTTGTAATTCGAGAACGCGGCAGCTCAAATCTGAAGTATATCCGGAAGGCACGAATCATTATGAGAGCTCTTGGTATTCGAAGCATTCCCCATGGAGACATCTGGTCCACTATTTCAGCTATTTCAAAGACCTGAGAACACAGACTAAATTCAAGACAAAATTCAACAAAATGATCTAAATAGAGACCAGGGAAAATATTATTCCTTCATTTACCTGAAGTACAATGGAAACCCACAGGAAAAAAACCATGAAGCCATCAAACATGCACCAGCGGTCCTTGACATACGAGTTATCACCCTGGAAGAAGAGAAAGGATGATCTGTTGGAGACTGTAATGCAGACAGATGGAGATTCCTGGGTCTGCTAGAGGTGTGCTGCATATCATGGGTCAGATAAGACAATGAGGCCAGAAATGCAGTGCGCACTGCGGTCAGCAAATTCCTCATTTTTTGGTGAACTGGTTTCTCCATTAGTGGATTACAACCATACACTAGAAGTGCTGGAAAGCAGGATCAATTGCTTAACTGATTAAATAAAAACAGTGGCATGCAAAAGTATGGGCACCCTTGCTTAAAATGGCCGTTACTGTGAGTAGTTAAGTCAGCAGAAGATGAAGTGATCTCCAAAAGGCTTAAAGTTAAAGACGTATTTCTTTAATATTTTTACCAAAACTACATTTTCATTTTCATCAATCACAGGTCCAAAAGGCCAAAAAAATGTAAAAACACCTGAAGCAAAAGTATGGGCACTCGACATGGTCCCCACTTTGGCAGGTATCACAGCTTGTGAACGATTTTTGTAGTCAGCGAAAAGTCTTTCAGTTCTTACTTGGGAGATTTTTGTCCACTCATACGTGCAAAAGGCTTCCAATTCTGCAAGATGCTTGGACTGTCTTGCACGCACTGCTTTTTTCAGATCCATCCACAGATTTTCAATATTGTTTGGCTCGGGGGACCGTGAGAGTCGTGACATAAGCCTCAACTTGCGCCTCTTGAGATATTCCATTGTAGATTTTAAGGTGTGGTTTGGATCATTATATTGTTGTAGGACCCACCCTATTTTTAACTTCAACGTTTTTTACAGATGGTGTGACGACTGCTGCCGGAATTTGCTGGAATTTATTCAAATCCATTCTTTCCTCTACCAATGGCATGTTCCATGTGGCACTGGCTGCAGCACCAGCCCAAAGCAACCAACCCCATGCTTAATAGTTGGAGAGGTATTATTTTCCTGGAATTCAGCATCCTTTTTTCCCCAAACATACCTTTCCGCATTGAGGCCATAAAATTCTATTTTGACTTCAGTCCGTAGGTCTTCCAGAATGCATCAGGCTTGTTTAGATGCTCACTTGAAGACTCAGACGCTGAATTTTGTGGTTAGGATTTAGGAAAGGTTTTCTTCTGCTGACTTTACCATGAAGGTCATATTTGTTCAGGTGTTGCTGCACAGTAGAACAGTGCACCACCACGCCAGCATCTGCTAAATCTTCATGGAGGTCTGTTGCAGGGCTTTTTATTAACCTTTGCAGCAACCCAACAAGTAGTTCTTTCAGAAAGTGTTCATGGTCTTCCAGACCTCAACTTCAGCTACATCATTTCTGTTAACTGTACCATTTTATTAACAATACAGACTGAGGAAACAGCTACCTGGAAAGGCTATGCTATCTGCATGTAGCCTTTGTGAGCATCAATTATATTATTTTTCAGAGTGTTTGGCAGCTGCTTGGAGGAGACCATAGCTGCTGATTGTTGGGACAAAGTTTGAGGAGTCAGAGAATGTATCCAGCTTTGGACTTTGTATCAACTGGGGTTTCCCAACTATGACAAGCCATAGTCCTGATGAGCTAATGAAGGTCTTGGTAAATATTATGTGAGACCTCAAATATCTTGGGGTGCCCAAACTTTTGCTTCAGGCCCTTTTCATTGTTTTGGTATTTTGTAACTGTAAAGAAAAAATGCAATCTTGCTTAAAATATCAAAGAAATGTGTCATCTTTAATTTTATGCATTTGGTGATCAGTTCATCCTCTGCTCACTTCACTATTTGTATTAATAGACATTTTAAGCAAAGGGTGCCAAACATTTTGCATGCCACTGTGTTTGAACATTCCCATGTAATGGTTTAATATACAAATCAAATGATTTATCAGATGATTTTCTGTTTATATTAAACCCCAAAATTCAGCCAAAATTAACGATGCTTGGAAGAGCTGAAGCTGGAAGAACAGGACGATCAACAGCGAGATAAATGGATTCAGCCATTATTACTATGACACTGTGAGAAGAATCAGACAGAAGAGACGACAATCTGTAAGAATGTCATTTTTATGCTTGCCCGGTGTCAACATGATGATGTTACCTTGACGATGCCTCTTATATGCATCTTGGCGATCATCTCTGCAGTGTAGAGGAACATAAGCAGAGTATCCAAGGTGAAGGTGACATACTGGAGTGGAGGGTAGTGCTCAAAGGTCTTGGGCGTGTTCATGCAAACAGAGATGACACTGATGATGGCGCAGGCTCGCAAGAGCGAGTGAACCCACTACAGAGAGAAGAGCACAAAATACCTCACATGAGTACTCCCACCAAATCTACACGGCGTAATACCAGTCCTCATTTACGCCAAATTGTTCTGATTAGCGGTGCCGATCATGGTTTTTCACTCATCGTTTTTTACACTGTAGCACGTCGATTTAATTATGATCTAAAACTTCATGGGCCATCAAGAACCACCTGAAGCAGTGCCAACTCAGAAAATATACTGTCCTCCGCGTACCACCATTGTGACCGATGTATACATACCTTCATGTATCATAGTTAAAAAAATAAACAATCATAAATCGTTGTGTTATCTTGCTTTTTGTGTAGCCCAAGCAGACTTCCACAGCAAGGGCAATAATCACCAATTAATCACTTTCAGATACCAACTCCAGCATATCGTTGATTACTGGTAATATCTTCATATTGCACAAGCCCAATACCGCAATTTAATTTGTATAACCGAGAACAAAATATAATGAGGCTGATGCTTAGAATAAAGAATGCATTTATAATAACGGTTAGCAAAAATGTTAATACAAGGCTTGCAATTTGGAAGAAAGTCTTTCAAAAAAAATTGATAACGCTTTCTACTAATGCTATGTCTATAAGAATCTATGAACACATTCATAATACATCGTTACAAACATGGCTATGAGTATTTTTAAAAAGGCATACCACATAATAGCCATGTTTATTATGCATTATGAATAATTTATGAAGCTCTCATCTAAAATGTACTATAGATTATTCTTGTCAAAATTATTATCGCTATTATCTGAGATGATCGCCATTATTTTGCATAATCCCTATAATCATCTCCATTCATCTGTATAAAAACAGCTGGATGAAACAGAAAGGGCATATTTCCATTACTATTTCCACATTGCTTTCAACCATGTAACGTCTGACTGGCACTTGTTTAATGATGTCAACTCGTTTCATTTCTTAGCCGATCCGTACCACTTGCCATATCTGTACATTACATCTGGACATGTGCAATATTACACTTCACAGCATAATTTACGATGGTGCCCAATTTGTACCACTTTGTTTCACAACATTTTCATGACCCAACCTGATCCTGTTAATATTTCTTTTGACAACATCTAATTAATTTTACAGAATGCTTTGGGACTGATTTTTCACACCCATCCGGAATTGGGATATTCAGCCAGATTTTCTGATTTTGGATTCTTTATGTTCTCTGTCAGTTTCACAAAAGTTCTGCACGACACCTGCACTTGTCGGATTTAAGGCACCCCAGTTTAAATGGACTTTTTCTTTGTCCACTTATATTTACCCCAGACTACCTTAATTTCAACACGTTATCTGGCTTAGTTTGCTGTAAATATAGACAAAATGGTTGGCATAACATGGAAGGATGAGTATGAAAGGAGAAAATGTCATGCAGTATTCTCATACTCAAAAATGCTGCATATTCGAAAATGCAGCATATGTGCAGATGAGCAACATACAAATTGGGTAGGTGGGACAGATCTGGTGGTGTCAACACTAATCCCAAGGCACTTAACTTCTTATTTGTTATTTATGTCATATTTGCCCCATACAGTTTTGTTTGCAAAGCTTAAAAGGCAAACAGAAATGCAATTTTTATTTATATGTTGCAATGTTCAATGGTAATTAACAGTCCTTCCTCTTCATGAGGTGTATGAGTATTATTAGACTATGATTAAGCTAACTCTATAACAGTGTTATAAAATTAAAAGCCGTTAATTATTTGTATGACAATTAATCATTAACTAAAATTTCATGATCGTGAGAGCCCTATTATAAATGTTTTCATGATGCAGTTTAAAGCATCCTTAATTCTTATATCACCCATTACTGTATAATGCATTAGCAATGCTATCAATAGTGCATTATAGATGAGAGCTTCAATACTATAATGTCTTTTGTTTGTTAATAAAAGATGCTGTTAATGCTCTATTAATTCTTACACTGACCACTATAATGTATTATGAAGGTATCTATAATGCATTAGAGATGACAGCATCAAGTAACGTGTTATAAAAAAGTTTTATAAAAGAAATTGCAATATTATTTCATAAAATCAAATATAAAATAAATGGCTCAGGTCTCAGACAGAAATGTCTCCAACACATTCTGAAAGCAGCAAAATCCAACACTATCAACTCGCACGATGCTTGATCGTGAAGACCAATATGCCAGGTAAGACTTTCTGTTATTTTCACTGCACAGGGGTTATTGTTTGACATTTTCTCTCTCTGTGCTAGTGTTTGCTGCAAGATTGGTTGTTGCAGAGTGCTACTGTTGTAGAGCTGCAGAATCAATACACCTGGCTTCGTCTTACAATTCCATACACTGTAATTAAAAACACTATTATGCATTCACAGTGTGCTTCATAACGGCAAAAGAATATTAATATTGACTTACTTGGACTATATGCTGTGTGGCTTTCATTGGGCTCTTTATTGGAAAGGTGGAAGGTAAATTAAATTTGCACTCACTGGTTTGTTTATCCAAAGAATGTCAGCATTGTCAGCCAGGGTTTCATCAGGCCCAAAGTCAGTCATAGGCTGGGCCTCGACCCGCGAGCTCTGCTTCCTTTTCAGCATACTGGGGCTGGCTGTGCTATAAAGGGAATGGATCTAAAAGAGATATTCAAAGAAGATAGTGTCATTAAAACCCAGGGACCACCTTGAAAACAGTACGAAATGAGTGTACAATTTTCACATTTTGAAACGCCTGTTGTAAAGTAGGGCTAAATATGCAAGTTCCCTATGTCATACTGTACACAGCAGGGCAAAAGCACAGCTTCCATTTTTAAAATTATTGGGGAGGAACCAAATTTGTTAATTACCAAAAAAGGCTTCTTTTCTTGGGAAAATTATTTATTTGCATAAATGCGTTTAACACAATAAAGTCAGCATATCTTAAGACGGGCACAGAGCCCATTTGCTAATGTATGCCTGCCTTTTGCCCACAAGGCACACTGTAATCTGCCACTAATCAGACAATTATATATTTATGACCATCAAAGAACCATCTCAGGATTCTTTGTTGGGTAAATGATCAAAACAGAAGGTATTAATAAAACAAAAATAGCATAATAGAATTTTCACAACACTTAAGTGCTGCAATACCAGACAATATGTGATGTGCTGCTTGATGGTCACTGTGACACACAACCAAAGCATGTGTGAAACAAACAACATCCACGTCTCTTGGTCACTTACCTGACTTAAAGATCAGACTTCATTATGTAAATCTATTCTACAACTTACAGTTACTGTGACAGGTTGAGGTTGCCTTTATTGCACGTAGGGGCAATTTAGAGTGTCGACACTCGAATACACAGGAAAATCACACACACACACACACACACACACACAAAAACAAAGCGCACATACCAAAGGTAAAAGTAAGGCTGAAATTGCTCCAGCATGGCACACAACATGCGATCAGGCATACCCTGTAAATAACACACAACAGTTAGTAAACATGGCATATATGGCATACTGGCATGTACAATACAGCAATGTCAACCACATCTGACTGGGCATATATGCAACATTCAGTGAGGTGCCATAGACAGACAGATGGTGAGGTGTGGAAACTCACTGTCAGGCTCCTCATTGGTGCGTTCATCCCCAGGTTACAAGGGGGTGGGAACCAGTGCGAGTGACAATGGGCCAGTTATTTCAACACTTCCTCAACCCTGTCATCAGAAAGACATCATGCCACAATAACCAGAATGAATTACTTAACATCGCGTCCGTGACCAGGTTAAGAAGTGAACTTTATTGCACAGTTCATTCTTTGACACTGAGGATTTCGTAAGACGGAAAAGCAATTAAAGCGAGCGGCAAAGAAAATATCAAATATCCAAAAGATTCTGATGACAAAACAACATGCATCACGCCTCCAAATTCCTTTTAATACCAACGCAGTCGCTGAAAAGCTAAGTCATAAGCAATTTACTATGTAATCACTGCACTTACCGTATGTTGGTGGAGATTTAAGGAAGAGTGAAAACAAAATTATAGGGTACAAGGGCAATAATGTGGGAGTGAGTTGTCAAAGACTACAATTAGATGCACATTTAGAAAAAGGACATTTTTCCCAAAGGCAGGATGCAATCACTGGGCAGATTAATTACAACTGTGGGCACATATTAACATCTGAAACTTACTCTGTTAGGGCATTCTATAAACAGAACAAGCTGTTTCTATCTGTGACATTTGTAGCTATTAAACATCAGGTGGTGGTTTAACATGAACTGCATATAAAAATATAGGCCTACACACCTGAATCATAACAAAATGATAACTTTCTTCTGATTAATTATATGATTAATACAACTAAAACTTAAGGTCTTTTTTAATACCACTGAAAATGCCATACATTTTCCATAGATTTAAATATGCCAGTTTGTGTTTTTGTGTCCTCTATGATGAACTAATATCTCATCCAGAGTGTCTCATGTGCTTGAGATTCACTGCAATACAACATTCGGTAAGTGGTTATAGAAACTGGATGAATATATGAATGAATTGACTTTTGCATTGGCAAACCATTAAATGAGGCTAAAACATCTCGTTTCACTATGGGGGGGGGACAGTAAATTTCCTTTGAAATGTTTTTTGTTTATCAATAAACGTAATTAGACAATTAATTGGCCAGAAATTAAAAAGCATAAATGGTCGCTGATTATTTCAATATTTAAATCTTTGATAGAGGAAAGTGCATACTTTCAACATTTGTTTTGTACTATTTTCACTTGCCTGCACTGGCAGTTAAATGCCAGTATTGCTCATGTTTTAGTACAGATATTAGAATAATAAACACGATATTGGAATAATATACAGGCTCCTATGTTTACTTCACTGGCCCAAGGTGGCAATGTGGCACAGTGAGTTAGCACATAGCCCCACAACTCATATCCCTGACTCTGCCTAGAGTTTCCTCTCTATTTAGGTTCATCCTACATTCCAAGTATGTGCTTAAGTTAAATGGTGTTTTTAAATACCGTGTAGCTGCATATGAGTGTGTTCCCTGCAATGTGATGGACTGGCAACTCGTTCCCTGAACAGGGCACATAACCCGATGTTAGAAAAGATGGTTATGTAATGTATTGCACATCCTTTCTGTGCAAACCATCACTTGCTTAAGGTTGTTGTTATTATTATTATTATTATTATTATTATTATTATTGTAGTGTATATAATAATAATAATAATAATAATAATAATAAATATGCCAATGTTTTATCATATGAGCAATCAAAACAGTCTAGCTACTCTGAACACTGTTAAAAAAACAAAATCAGTAAACACGTTAAATGGGTAAATGTTGAAACAAGTGAATGGGTAAATATATTACTGAAACAATGAGTTCCCCATTGGTCTTTATAATTACTCCAAGTATAATACAAGTGTAGCTTGTGAAGTAGAGTACAAGTAATTAGCACTTGAACGCATACTATGAGTTCGTAGGCCAAGTTGCGTCTACAAGGCACTATCAAGTATTTTATTCAATAATGAAGACCGACTCGATTCTTTAAGGTAGCATTTAGCAATAGGACAACCAAAGAAAACATTAAACTTAATGTTTAATAATAAATTTCTCTCGCTTGCTTTGTTCTCTTGTCGCAAAGTTCTCACGTTAACAGCAAATAAAGAGGAAAGATTAAAATTATACCGCTGGTTTTTAACACGAATATAGTCGGAAAGACCAACCTCCGTTACTATGGAAACAGATCGAGCAAGGTGGGTGCGGAAATTTACTCACTATTAGAAAATGTGTATCGTATGTCAATATAATACTAGAATGCATAAAATAATACTTGATAAAAATGTAATTCAACAGCCTTTTGCGACGAAGGCCTTTTTCCATGGTTCGCTGTTCGCCTTTACTTTCTGTAGGACGGGCATGTAAACAGTACAGCTAAATGCGTCAAGATGCCGGTGAATATCTAAAAATACAGAGCGAAAATGGTACTTACGTAAGGCGAATAATCCTTTTATTTTAGTCGTTTTTTTTCATTGCTTCTACTGCTTCACGACCTCTCATGCTTTTCAGCGGCCGTCACCATGCTAAGCGCTTCGCGATCACATCACGGTAACATCTGCTGCAGGAACTGCCGTCTCCTGCTACCCGGAACAATAGTCAGGATAAGGCTGTCCCGCATGAGAGGCCGCATCCTGACCAGATGGGAAACTGAATAATATCAACAACAACAACAACAATAATAATAATAATAATAATAACGCAGCAGTTTTCCTTTAATACATTGAAATAAGATAATATAGTTATACCGTTACTACGATACACGTGGTTATTTTTATTGTTATTATAGTTCATTTTAAACAATATTGTTTTATATTATTATCTTGTGTATTATTGTTTCTTTCGAAATACCACATGTATTAGTAAAACTATAATACTAGTCTATAAGAATTCTATGATACTAGTCTATAATACTCTATAAATAATCTATAAAGCCTGTGATGGGATGGCATCCCATCGCATGTACAGTATGTATGCATGTATGTACGTGTATGTGTGTATGCATATATGTATGTATGTGTGCTATGTTAGAGCGATCAGTCAACTGTAAGATCCTTTCCTTAATGTGAAAGACCTTTTCTTGACCCTATTACTGGAAAGCAGCATTGATTAATTAACAGTCAGATTGATTGATAATGATATGATTCAATGTGGAATGCAACATACCATCTGATACATGCAATTGAAGAAAACTATACATTAACATTTATGGTAATCAATCACATGATCATTTAAATGATCATTTATGAATATTTAGTATATTGTTTTATAGGGCTATCCAATTTATATGGTATCCTTATTTATAAAAGTTGCTTAAAAATCCAAAAAACAGTTCTACAGTATTTTTCAGTGACTCATTTATAAAATTCTGAGTTTTAGCAATTCAGGTTGAATACAAGATACCATTATAAATGTCTTAAAGGGCCAGTACACACTGTAATAAATTAAACAGTACATAGTTTGTGTAAAAAAATTTTGTACTAAAATTGATTAAATACTGTAATTGTACATTTCTGAAGTTAAAGGTTAAATACCAATAAAGATACATGAAATAAATAACCAAGTTCAGTACTATTTGATTCTCTGTAAAATCAGGTACATTATCCTTATGCATAAGTCATCTGGATAAACAACTGTTTCTAATAATTGCTTTGACCAGTGGCTAAACTTCATTTTGGCACTTTAGCTCTCCTGTGCTCCCGTCCAAACCATAACAGTCACAGCTAATCAAAGGCACTTGTAGGGATACTGCTTTTGGCCTCAGAAAAGTTTGAGCCGGTTTTGGCCAGCCTCTCGACTGCTCTCCGTCCGCTTGGAAAAGTTGAAATTCCTGAAGGCATTTTGCTTCAGGTTTCTCGGGGATTTAAACATGTATGCAGAGGCTCTGGTGAATTCCGTGTTGGTTTTCTCTCTTCTGATTCTCTTCTCAACTTTTGAAGGATCTGTATCACAATCACTGAGGTATGTAGTGCAGTTTTGTTTTTCTCATCAAGTTGAATTCTTCAATGCTTGTGTTCCAGTTATCAGGAAGGTCCATGTCACAGAGGGATGCATTTTATAACTAAAACAACAGCAACAAAAGATCTTCTTTGTGGTTACAATTATGGTGGTTTGTGAGGGCACTTTTTTATGCAACTACGGGGAACAGCAAGTACTCTGGTATTGATGGTTTATGACTTTCACTTTTCAGAACTCAGAAATGGTAGGTAAATGTTTTTGGGTTTTGTTTTTCACTGTCCATTAGTAATATTAGACCAGCTCCGGTGCTTTTCAGACTTGTTAGAGATCAGAGTCACGTCTGAGTTTTAACGAGTATACAGTAGCATCAAAGTTAAAGCCTAAAACCCATGGTTTGCATAAAGGGATCAAAATCTGGTTCCTAAGCAGTTAACGGGTAAATAAGGCAGACATATCGCACATAATGATGTGCAAGGAAGGAGATTGGTGTTGATGCTTTTATTGCAGTGTATATGAGGTTATAAATGTACATTTTAATGTTTCTCAAGTAATCCTGTTGTCAGCAGCAACATTCTCCTAACTTGTAACGTACATCAGCACTATTGACTCTTTAATTTCTTTCTTCGCCAGCAGTCACCATTAACCCAAAACTGAACTTACTTTTTGCTTAGAATGAATTTTAAAAAGCAGAGTAGTATCTATGGTCATTTCATTGTATAAACTGCCCTAAAAGACTTATTGATATTGATTTTTTTTTAAGAACAGTAACTGGGGACTGCAGACTTTCCACAGAATTGTCACTGCGACGGTGCAGGACACCGGACGGCCTTATTTGTAGTGGGAGGGGTGAATGTAGCTGTGGAATCTGCATATGTCACGTCGCAGACCCTGGGAAGTTTTATGGTCCACGCTGTGAGTGTCACGACTGGGTCTGTGCAACATATGATGGGAAAATCTGCGGAGGTAAGTAAAATGCAGGCCTTAGCAATAACAGGATCCAGCGGTGGAAATTCATTCCAATATTATACGTATTTATTTAGCCGAAGCTTTTGTCCAAAGCAACAAACATTACAAGGTCATGTGTATCTGGTCAACCTTCAGAGCTAAATTTCCAGTCCCTAACTATTAACAAAGAAGATTGCTCAGGATGTGAGGATGCTAACAAAGCAGATTTTTATGGGTTCCAAAATGCTACTTTGTATTAGCCTTCAATTGTAAGGCAACTCTTTGAACCTTGTCTGTGAAATGACATGATGGATCTCTGTACTTTATAGGCCATGTGCTTAATTCGAACCATCAGACTAGGACTGAATGTAATAGCAGTACAGGCCTTTCTACTATAACGCAACAGATGTGTTAATCTAAAACATTGCATATTGCAAAATGATGGAATAAAAATTACAAGGCTTACAGAAAACACATGACGATGAAGTCAAGTGGCCTTTATTGTCATAATATCCATATGCAGGTATACAGTGGCTATAAACAACAAGTAGCAAGGGGAGGGTTTAAAACTTAAAAAATGAAAACACAGAACAGTGCAAAACATGGGGTCGGACATAAGGGTCTATATACTGTATATAGCGCATTAAAAGTTGCATGTAAAAACTAATAAATAATGCATCCCAAATTAAAAACAACATACCATTGTAATAAATAATGTGAATTGACTGGTAATAAACAGATAAGTACAGTAATTACAAGTAAAGTGACCAGTGACAATTTGGGGGGGGGGGGGGGGGC
>JAODKF010000001.1:43109836-43124593 GCA_026779585.1 Mormyrus proboscirostris | reverse complement strand
CCCCCCCCCCCCCCCCCCCCCCCCCCCCCCCCCCACCCTTTGGAATGGGTAGGTGGTAAGGCGGGTAGCTGAATGTTGAATGTCCTGACAGCCCGAGGGAAGAAGTTATTGCTGAAGCTGGCAGAACTGCCTCAGATGGTCCTGCACCTTCAGCCAGACATTAGCAGGAAACAGTCTATGGGAAGTGTAGGAGGGCTTTTCCACAATGCTGCAGGCTTTGTGGGGGCAGTGTTTGTGGAAAATGTCCTTGATGCAGGGGAAAAGTGGGCCTCGTGATGTTTTTCCACTGTATGCATGATCTACTGCAGGGACATGCATGGTTCTGGAACTTTTAATTTCCAAACCTAGGCATTTTTGCAACGGGTCAGAACACTCTCTGTCGTGTCCCTTAGAGCACGGTGAGGACGGGGGAAGGAGTCTTGCATTCCTCAGCAGCCTCAGGAAGTGGAGACGCGGTTCTGCCTTCCTGACTTGGGTGGAGGTGTTGAAAGTGCACTCAAAATCTAACCAAATCATTAACCATTATGTTTGTTAGACCATGTAAGGTTGCTGAAGTTCCCCTAAAGCTCCCCTATTAGACACTGGATTGAAGTTGATTTCGTGCTCAACAATTTATTGAACCTGCCAAACATATTTTCAATCCGGTACATTAATTAATTCCTTTCTTCTCACCTCGTATCCCCCTTTTACATTTGTCCAATTAAAACTCAACTAGAATAAACTGAAGAATGAATTCTAAATAGCAGATTCTGAACAATACTCTGTCAAACAGTATAATTTACTCCTATTCACAGATATATACACACTACAAAGAGATTTACTTACCTAACAAAAATTGCAGCTAGATAGCTTTTCAATAGAAAAAAGTATAATTACTCAGTATATCTACTGAACAATAGCTTAGGTGTCGTGACCAGTTGGACAAGCAGGAAGCGGGGAATCAGGGTAAGGAAATGGAGATCCAGGAACAAGGGGTTTATTCGGGAATAGAGGCAGACAAGGTAAAACACGGTAAAACATGGTGAAATACGGCAAACGACGTCAATGACAAGACTGGGGAAACATACTTGAACGCAGACTGAAATACACAAGACTCAATGGAAAAACTAGAAACAGCTGCTAACAATCGGGATTGTGCACGAGGTTAATGAGGGGGCGTGGCACACAGGGGGATCAGATGGGCAGGGCGTGACATTAGGTTTGCAGAGAAACTTATCACAAATACTCCCGATGATGGTGATGGTGTCTGATCCAACATGGAATTACATATCAGATGTGACAGCATTTGCACCCAAAGAGTCTAAGAAGAGGTTGATGGCTCTTACAAGTATTTTTAAGTGCATGAAGTGGACAAGGAGTATAGCAGCTATGCAGGGCCAGATTAAGAGAATTAAGTGCCCCTGGGCAACAGAACACATGAGGTCACTTCTGAAATGGAGCAGACTGATGGCTTATGAGACTCTGAAATGCATCTGATGTCAGGAAAACATTACATAGGCTCTTCAGTGGGTGCCATATTAAAAAATATATGCAATCATCAAATGCATTAGCTATGAAATTACGTTAATTTGTTAAAAGACATTTGTGAATGGGACTGGGTGGGGGGGGGGGGTGTTTCGCTGCCCCCCAGGCACATGACTGAATACCCATATAGTTAATCTGGGCCTGCAATTACGGGTAAAGGAATTTAAAGGGCAAGACACCTGATAAAGCCATTAACGGTATGAGTAGTTGACGTTTGATTTTGACAGTTTTTGTGGCTGAGTGTTCTGGTGCTTGGGTGCTGCATGGCTGCAGACCATTTGCGATCCAGCTGGTGAGTCCATGAAGTACTTCATTACTGGATCCAAAGCAATCCAGTATTCTGTAAGGTCATTCCCAGGAAGGTGAAAGTTTCTGATGTGCCTTTGCAGTGCCATTGAGTCTCACTAGGTCTGCTGGAAGCTATGGAGCATATGACATGTTTATATTTTTCTACTGTTTGTATGTATGCCCTTTGTTCTGTCGAGCGATATGTGATCTCTTGGAGAACAAGATGAAGGCAGACTATCAATAGGGAGAAACATGCTAGTTGGTACTCTCTGCCCTTGCTTGACCTTGAGTAAGGAAGAATTATGTGAAACCTGTGCAAGTTTCTGGAGTAGTATTTTGGCCAGTTAGTCAGTTAGTGTTCTATTAAGCCACTCTACCAGTCCATGACATTGGTATGGCATGGGCTGGTGTTGTTTTGCAAATTTCCAGCAACTAGCAACGGTATTTGATCAGATCTGACTTGGCTGATCTGTAGAAATTCTGGAATGAAAAAGTTTACAAAGAGGAAGTTTTGCAAATTTGGTAGTTCGCTTATCTGGTATTGCATTGCATTGAGGTGAACATACTTAGAAAAGTAAACTTGCACTACGGCTAATCTGTTGGCATAACTGGTGACAGGCAATTCAAAGATGCCAGCTGCTACCTTATGAAATGACTCTGTTTTCCTCTCAGTCTCAATCAGATCTTTCTGGTAGGTCTATGTCAGGTATGAAATGGAATGTAGGTCTGGTGCCATGCATATATGTCACCAGACATGAAAGGGCAGAGACGGAGCTGCTGAGCACGTGGTAAAACCCTTTGGCTGATAATTAGCGTGTCGTTGGGTTGCCATGAAGCAGAGTAAACATCTCCTGCAGTTAAATTTGGGACACACTGAACAGTTGGACCACAGAATCCAAGGAAGTGTGGAAAATCTTTTGACAAAGCAAACAATTTTGAAATGCAAACCTTTGATATTTCTGCCATAGTGCTTTTAGGATTTTTGGTTGATTCTTCTTCTGCCAATAAGGGAACAGTTGTGCAGCTGTGATGATGGTTCACTATGAACACTGGCAGTTTTGTGAAGTTCTACTCCTTGCATAGTACTATAAAGCTGAATGGGTTGGCTGGTACCTGGCTTATGGGCAACAAGAGAATCTTGCCTGACAGTAGAATGTGGGGCTGTGATTGGAGTCTCACAAACTTTATAGTATTAGATGGGTCAGGGTGAATTCCATCCTGGGACACAATGTGCACCCCCAAAAAAATTATCTTTGCCAAGAGAGTCATTGCATGTCGTTGCATTTCAGTCATTAGTGGAATCTGTGTTAGTGTCAGAACAGGAAAACTGCAGCAAGCAGCAAATTCATGTCCCTTAGACCAGGGTTTTCCAATCCAGTCCTTGAGAATCCACAGTTGGTCCATGTCTTTGCTCCCTCTGAGCCTCCTATCTGAAAGTCCACATTTTTGTTCCCTTCCAGGAGGGAGCAAAAACTGTGGACTGTCTGTAGGTCTCCGAGGACCGGACTGAAAAACAACCCTAAACAGTAAAATGAGTGAATACTGACTATTGTTAGTGTCCAGGACAATGTGACACGTCATCAGAAGATCCCAGCCAAGGATGACAGAATGGTGGGATCGTCTAACAACTTTTATATTGAAATAAGGTCCAGACATGGTTCCCAATATGTGCAAACACTGTCTACTCACGTAGTCGGCCAAGGAAAATGAGGCTTTCATTGGACATTTTCTCAGGGCTGCATGAGATACTGTAAATTCTTCACTTGCAATGGAAAAAGTTCAAACATGGTACAGGTCTGATACTTCAATGCCCTCCATAATGGCTAGAATGTCAGCAGACACCTTTACTGCTTTTTCTCTCACCAGCAATAACGCTTCATTGAATTTTATGGGTAAGAGTCATAGGTGCATTAGGTAATGTTTGGCCTTGAAAAACAGATGTTTCCTTCTTGAGGATAACCAGAAGTGCGGGTGTCCCCAAACCTACAGTATGAGGAGAATGGAAGTATACACTGTATCTGCAGTGAGGACTTGAATTCCTGCCTCTACATGGAAGTAGGTTGTCATTAACTGGGTCTTACTTTGAGTTGCAGCCCATAGCCAAAGTATGATGAAATTTGTAAAGAAGGGCCACAATCACTTCCAGTATCTTTGGGGGACATGGGTTTGAATCCCACTGCTGCCACCAAATGTATGTGGTTGGTTCACCTTAATTAAATAGTCACTCATTGGAGGTAGAAATCTTCATTCAACAATTTATTGAGCCTGCCACATGGCTTTTGAAACGCATTACCCTGGCATCTCTTTTCCTACTTCCTGTTTTGTCTGTTTCTTATTGTCCAGTCAATATTTTCTAATCTCAACTAGAATAACTGAATGAGGGATTTCAAACTGCAGATTCTCAACAATATTAATTATTAAAAACAATGCAATACGAAAATACACTTCTGTTTTGGAATGATTTGATTGATTTGTGATTGGAACCAATTCAAATTGTTTCATCATCTATTAAAGTGTTTTCCTTCTTAAGAAAAAACACATTTAAAATGTCCCTGAGGTTGATCTCGTGCAGTATTAATAACATGACAGGTATATTGATTTATGGTAGATTTGTGGCTGATGAGTTGAAGTTGGGATTTTGAATTCATTCGAAGCAATTCAGTCTTTCCAGTTGTAATTGGTTTTCCAATTCAATCTTCTTTTTTTTTGCATGAATCCCCTAAAAATGAGCCGTTCCAATGGAAAGGATGTCAGAAATTCATCAGACATTCAGCTATATTACTGCATGATTCACAACACAAACATGCTGGGAATACACCAGTAAGTGATTTGGAGTATACAGTGATCTTGCACCTAGAGACTAATTGTGCATTTTGGAAATGCATGCAATCGATGAATTAACTATACATGCCACACCTCCCCTTCACTGGAGCTAAAAGGCAAAAAATAATTAAACAAACTGAATTTAAAATTGCTCCATGTTAGCTTATCCAGTAATTAAATGAGTAATTCATTATTCCAGTAATTGTTTAGAACATTACAGTATACTACCAGTCAAAAGTTTTTGCACACCATGGGTTTTCATTTATTTCATAAACTGCAGATTTTTCATTCATGTTAATTATTGGAAGGTTGAATGAACTTAGGTTAAAGATATAAATGAAATTATAAGTCAAATAAACGAGTTTCCTTTACAACATGGAAAGAGTACGTAACAGTCAATGACTGACATCTGATTAACTGATTGCATGGTTATGGCAAATTCAAGGTTGTCCTTTAACTTTAAATGCACTAGTTAACATTTTCACCCCATGAAACAGAGCAGTGTTTAATGTCCCTTGTAGAAAGAATGCCTTGAATTTTCTCTGCTGTTATAACTGCTACAGGAGGTTACTTTGATGAATCAAAGATATGACATTAATAAAGGTACTCAAATGGCGAACATACTGTACATTTATTTGTTAGCAGAGAATACCGAGTGTATTTCTAGTAAATATTAAGTGTTACTGGAAATGTATATGTGAGAAATCTGCCTTTGCACACTTGGTCCCCCTTCTGTCCTTTTCCCTTCCCTTACTCTTTTTAAAAATGCACCCCTCCCCCCCCATGGACTTGCCTAAAAAGTCTTAGCAGCAAAATTAGCAGCTGAGAAATGTTTATGCTGAGTGAAATATGGATAGGTCCAAAAAGGAGAGAAGATAATTACAGTATGTAGTTCTCAGAAACCTAGAGAAATATGAAAGTTGTCAACCCATAATATGCACTACAACAAGAAGATACAATGAAACATAACAGAAACATAGACATGCATATTAGGAGAGTCTGTTTGTTCGGGCCCATGAGAAGGTCAAATGCGGTAAACATCATTAATGGGCAATATGTCCCTGAGGAGACATATAAGATACGGGGCATGAAAATGGACGACGATGAAAATTAAGGACAATCAAAACAAAAGCTGGCTAGGCAGGGCAGTACCGTGGGGATCGGAAGGAGAAGACAACCTTACAGGCGGCAAGGCGTGGCTAGGAGTGCGATTTGGAAGCAGGAGAAAGGAAGGAAAATGTGATTTAATCCGACGGGGTGATGGTTCTTTTGGACTTCAGAGTGTATCTGTGGTATTTACGCTTGACAGTATGCCAACAGAAAGCCAAAAAAAAAAAACGTTTATAATTAAACCTACGGATTGTACCAAGGTCATTTATAGGGAATTATAGGGAATATCTGTTTGCAAGCTAATCATGTTTTTTCTTATTATCATGTGCACAACTGCACAATCAAGGATGCGTTATTTGTGCATAACATATTCAATAAATTGTCCGATGATCAAAGATAAATACTGAATAAAATAATGGTATAAATCCTTATGACCCTGTACTGCTTCACTGAGTGGAAGACGGATGGATGGATGGATGGATGATGGATATATGGATGGATGGATGGATGGACATCATTAAAATGAAAATCGAGCTCTTACTTATTTGTTTGTTTGTTTTTGTATCGCGTCCATCTTCTTAGCCTAGTCAGGGTTGCCTAGTCTATCCAAGGCAGCGTGGAGCATAAGGCCAGGGTACACCCTGGATAGGATGGTAGCCACCGTGCCAACCAGTCATTATTATTATTATTATTATTATTATTATTACTGAATGCAATCTTAAAAAGTTTTATAAACAGTACAACTGAAATCTCATCGAAATGCTCTTAGGTGAACTGACTGCTATATATTACCCACACTGTGCGCCGGTGTGTTCTAACATGGTCTGTCATCCACACCATCCCCTGCCTTCTACCGAAAATACAAATGGGAAATTATTAAAATGTTAACAAAATTTAAATATTGATATTTAGATAAATGTCGTGCTATGTCAGACAGAGGGTTCTAAGGCAGGCATATGGGGAACAACGGGGGGGCTTTATTTAGGAGAAAATTAAACAGGGGCTGTACAACAAACCGGACTGCAAAGGGGTCAGAAACAGGAGGACTGGTAGCGGGAAGGTCACAGGCAACAGGGGGGGTAGGTGTCAGTGACCGGAATAGGGCTGACAAGACAAATGGATACATAGATACTTAAATACAAAGACTAACAAGAAGCAACAAGCAACAGGCGTGGCTCGTCAGGCAGGAAACAGGAGGATCAGGCGGACATGATGGGCAGGATGTCACAATAACATGCAACTAGCATACTGTACTTAGTGTAAATAAAATTATTATCATATAACAAAATAACCAATACTAATCTGATTCATTGTTGCTGAATGTAACATAAAAGTAATATAAAAGTACTTTCCTTGTTGCAGGTGCTCTACCACTGAATATTACATTTGGCAAATCCAGACCTATTGTGTTTTGTCGTGTATATGTCCAGATGTCACTGGGTATGAGACATTAATTCATCTGCTGCAGCTAATGAGAATTTTAGAAGGAGCTTTCTCTATGAAATGTCATTTTTACTAGTTGTAAAACAAGTCATGCCAATTCATGCAAAACACGACATCTTTTCTCTAGATACCTGCTTGTTGTTAACTTCACAAATTACTTAAGCATCATATGGTCCATATTTCCATATCATTTTTTTATTATTATATTATTTACTAGTGTTTTCCTTTTTAACATATGTAATATATATTGATAATTGTGAACAGCACAGATCAACAATCTCGAAGACACGGACCAAGTCATAGCTAAATTTCTGGAAATTTCTTTTCCATGCTTTAATATGCAGGGAGGGGTTCATCTGATTAAAATTGAATTTGCAAAAGAGAAAAACTGCACGTAAGATATTTAACTACAAATGCAGTTTTTGATTTAAGATGATCTAAGAAATCGCATCAAAATGTTCAGTTTCACTGGTTTTACAATTAATGGGTATATGTCTGTGTAAAATACACATTTCAGTATTCTTTTACAAATGATTGACCACAATTTATTACACATCCTAAAGAATATTGTCATTTCTTTGCAGAAAACTGCTCAAAATAGCAATAATATAATGTTGTTCTGCATTGAATAATGCAAACTTAACAAGTTAAAAACAAATTATTAAACAATACAGTAATTATGGGTTTACTCAGGAGGGGTTCAGCAATTAATATACTGTATGATGGAATAACCCAGACTCTTTATCAGGGCTCCTGTCCTTTACATTATTGGTGGCTACTTTTATTCCATTTCTGCTGCAAAAATTCAACCAACTCAACATCGTTTGATAGCTTGTGACCGTCCACCTTCTGCTTGATAATGTTCTAGAGCAGCACTAACCACCTTACACTGAAGTTTCATTACATGTTATTAGCAACATATACTTGAACGCCGATGAGCTGACATATCAAAGCTGAATACAAATATCAACTTTCTGAAAATACGTTTTTATAAACATGCTCCTTCACCCATTAAGAGGGCTGGGGTTATAATCCAAATGCTAAATTTTCACTGCCCTGCAGTATTTTCTCCTATGCTGTTTTGATGTCTCTCTTTTTCACTGATTTCATATGTCTTTTTTAGGTTTATGTGATAATTTTAAAAGCCATCGATCCAGTTTCTGTTGCTTTTAGCATGCTACCAAGCCTCTCATTAATTGACATTCATTTGGCAGCCCACCTTCAATACCTTGATGACCCACTAGGGGGGCGTAGCCCACAACTTGGGAAATGCTGTTCTAGAGGTTTTTGAAGGGCTGATTTGGTTGTCCTCCATCCATACCTTGATTGACCTGATTGCATGGCACAGAACATTGTTTGCTGGAACATCCAGTCATCAGAGTTGGAGAACACGGTGGATGGAAGCAAGTTTTCTGCCAGCACAACCTTATTATGTTGCTTGATTCATATGTTGCATGACTCCAGCCTTGCTGAAGCACCCCCAGATGATCAGCAATTCTACACCAAATTTCACAGTGAGGGTTAGACACTGGGGCTTTTAGGCTTCTCTGGGTCTATATCTAATCATAAAATGGTCAAATGTTGGCCAGAGATAAAAATTAGAATCATCAAGAAGATAATCTTTTGCAGTCTGGCTTATCTCTGCTTGTTATTGTTGAAGAGCTTCTTGCTTCGTACAACTTCAGTCCTGCTTCACTAAGCCTGTTTTTAACCATCCTAACTGTGTTCTCCACATCACTGAAGGTATCCCATTCTTTCTGAACGTCACTAGATGTCATCTTTTGATTAATGAGGCACTGTCGGATGAATTGGAGGTTTTTTCCGACATTAGTAAGTGACTTCTGTCCTTTGCCCGACTGGTTTTTGGTCATTCTCCTGTTCTTGCTGTCTTAGAAATCTTAAACTTGAATACAACCTTCTGCTCACTACCGCTGACACTGTAGCCTTCTGCCAGCAGAACCAGCATAGGAAAACTTTTGACATTTTCACTTTTGGCATGGTCAATGGTAATAGGAAATGTGTCTTGGTAAAAAATATTTGAAATATATTATTATGAATGATTTTTATGGTATGTGTATGTATTATTTAAACTGAATGATTTAAGTCCATAGCAATGGATTTCAAACCTTTCCTCATTTAGTTCAGCTAATTTGCTAGTCAGTGCCTCATTGAGTTGAATCAAGTATGTTGGCACTGGAATTCAACAAATACTGTGTATGGAACGGCTGCCATAGAAATAAAAATTCAGGCTTTAGGATGGTTTCTTAATTTTTTTCCAGAGCAATAAACTTGATTCAGATTCTGAGGGTGCAATTAAGAGATGAGTTTGACCCATAATCGTAGCTGGTAAACCTGTATGCTGTTACAGGTGCAACCTGGAAGCTTAAGTTAAACTGATTGGTAAATAAGATGAATTTCTGTCTCGAAATTGTGCGTCTGCTCTGTGACGAACTGGCGTCCCTGTTAGGTTCACTGCTTGACCAACATTTTTTGTGGTTGGAGCTTCGCACAGAATAGCATGAACGAAAATGTGTAGTGAAACTTGTATATTCAGTTCGATGCCATTGAAATTGTGGAATCTATTCCATGTAAGAGACAAGCTGGAACAAAACCAGCACTCCATGTGCTCTGTGAGGATCAAGGTTGAAGGAGAAATGTGCAGTGGCAGAGTGTGAGGCAACACTTCGAAAGGGTGTGACGGGACAAAGGTGTGAATCCTCAGGGGTGACTGAAAAAGCAAACCTTTAAAAAACGTGAAGCCATTTTGAAAAGCCTAGTTATAAGTGCTAGCTTTGCATCTTTTGTTTGTCTAATATAATGACAATCAAAATCAATGGCCTGTATAAAGAGATCTGAGGAAAATGTTATAGTAACAGTAATATTTGGTAATAGTAATAAACATGATTTCATATATTTTAAAGGGGAAAAAAACTTTAAAATTTAAAATGTTACGGTTTGCATCGCTCAGACAGTAGTGATGGGAGAAATGGGGTTTTTTTCGGACAGTTTGTTTGATTCAGTTCACGTAAAAGACTCATTCTCATTCATTTACCAACTTGTTCAGTGGCACTTCTTGTTTCCATAAAATAGATAAGTCAAAACGAAAAAATAGCCTATTATGTAGGCTAAATAGTGCTAAATTGCTAAAGTTGTAGTCTAAGTATCTCAATATTGTATCTTAGCTACTCATGTAATAACTCTGTAACAGCTGATCACATAGTCAGCTAACAAGACCAAACGCTAACACCCTTTGGTGTAAATCATTTTAAATCACAAACAAATGTTGCATCTCGAAAATCCCGTTGCAGCATATGGAAAGTCACTGTGCATGTAGGCTATATACTACACCAGTAGATGGTGTATTTCAGTCACGACAGGTACAGCTGTCTTGTTCAGTAGCCTATCTCAATCTTTTGTTCATCGACTCGCCAACTCGTTCACTCCTTCTGAACGAGAGACCCAAAGCAGTGGAGCGACTCGTTCACCGACTCACTCACCAACTCCTTCACTCCTTTGGGTCTCCTGTTCTCGTTCTTGGGTGCGTTTGCCAAAAGCTGCTGCTAGCAACTGGACCCATTCAGCTGCATGGTATAAATACATGCATGCATACAATACAATGCATACATACATTGAATAGATTAAATTAAATATGTGCACGTATACCAATCATAGGTCAAATCGTTGCTAAATTTAGCTGAATTGTAAACACCAGAAGTGATATTAAATGGAGAGTCATTTGGGAGCTGAAAGAAGCTGGCTCTTATTTCTAAGCTGAGCCAAGTGACCTGGCTCATGAAAAAAAGCTAGAATTCCCATCACTAAACGAGAGACTCTGGGGCTGCATCCGAAATCACATGCTACGCACTATGCACTTAAATGAGGAGAAAGTACACACTATGGCAATGGTCACTTAATGTGGACGATGACGGATGTCCTGCTTAGCAAAAAGTACCAAACAACCCGTATACATTTATCAATATGTTCAATATGTTTATCATACTTTTTATGATAATCTGAGTTATAATATGAAGAATCGTACTCACATTTAAAATCCCCATGTTCAGGTTCACTACTGATTTCCTCAGTTGTTGCATCTAGAATTGTGGGATTGAACAGTGAACAGGCTGTGCAACATCAGCTGTTTCCGCCCTTACCCTTAAGTGACAAAGCACTGCTCTTGTGGTCTAGCCGGGACACGCCCACTTTACCTCTATGCAATGAATCTTGGGATAAGTTGAGCTGCGAAGGATCTATCGAGTGCATCCTTCTTGGAGAGAAATAGAAAGACGCATTTGTGGAACACCTGTCAAGGAGCTTTCACTGGTCTTCAAATTCAGCCTTAGAAGAATGCAGCTCCTGAATTTAAACACAGCCACAGTGTTTGCACGCTTCGCATTTTGATCAGATGCAGGGTACCATCCAGGAACTTTTTGTGCGCTAAGTGATGTGCACTATGGTTTCAGACACACTGTGGCTGCATTTGAATCACAAGCTGCATCCTTCGGAGGATGATGTTTATGTGGACTTTGCAGGTTGCATCTTTTGATGGTTATAACATTTCAACGTTGCATTGGAAGGAGCCTTTGAAATGAGACGGCCTTGTTGCACTGCTGTGACTCATTCGGTTTTTTAAATGCAGCCTTAGAGAAGAGCCTATTCCTGTACGTCCCGTGTACTATATTAGCACACAATTTAGTTTGGAAATGTATGATTTTGGGTGCAGTCTTAGTCATTCGTTCAATGTATGCATATATGTTCAGTCCCAGGTTTAGTTTCCAGCCAATCATATGCTCACTTACAGCATGACATTGGCAGGGTGGCCAAGTCCCACAAGAAATCTGATGGCAAATCTATATGATTCCATTATAAACCTAAAAAAGCCTAAAAAAAAAGTATATCCCAAGCATTGGCTTGGCTTGCAAATCCTACACACTATTTACAAGGTAATAAAACTGCTACAAACATGTAAATGTGTGTGAATTTGTGTGCCAACTCAAATTGAGAATCTCGCTCCTGCCAGTTGACCAATGATGCCTGACTGCTGCCTCATTGGCTTCGCTGGCCGTAGTCGAGGCGGGAAGGAGCATTCACATCATCTTTCTCAGGATAAATGAAAGAACAAAAAGAAGTAATCTTTGCAGGGAAGCGAATATGACTGCACAGTTCCTACAAGGGACTCCTTCCCCACAAACCAATTGTTTGTGAACATCATATCATCACTGACTACACTACAAGCAAATATTACTTTTGCATTTTTAAGTTTAATTTACGCGTCATGTTTCAAAAATTCAAGTGCTATTTAATCACAAGATATGTACAATGCCAATATCCTTTTAGACCACATTTTTAGTTTCTCTTGTATTGCTTTCAACATAATGACAAACATGGCATCTTTAACATTGTGATCATATATTCATGGGATAACTGATAAACTAATATGGATAGAACGAATTATTCTGGACACCCCCTTCTGTATATATGCTTGTGCCTTGGAATAGACTAGCACCCCCCCCCACAACCCTGACCACAATAAGCAGTTGGGTGGATGGATGGATGGATGGATGGATGGTGGGATTCTCTACTTAAAACTGTGTAACATTTTAAAACAATGAAGAATACACTTTTGTAAAAATGATAGTAGTCAGTAGCCAGAAGGCATTTGAAATTTGCAGTTTCACTTAAGTTGAAAGAAATCTTTGTATTCCATCCTTTTAATTTCCGTCCTCAGCTTTTACTCTATACAATGTGAATGGCATTCTTCTCCGCTGAAACATGGTGCATTCCGGTCATTTGGGGAGTTTTGCCCAGGGCCTCTTTGGGAATAGGGCTGTCGAATAAATTAATTCTGAGCAGACGATTGCCTCATCATGTCACAGAGGCCCTTGGCAATCCATGTTTCTTCTGAAAACTCTGTGTCAAAACATCTACCCCATGCTGTTAGAAATGTTGGAACACTGTAGATTTCTAGTATAAGCACTGAAGCTCAATAAGAAGATGGAGCATTTATACTGTGCAATATGGTAGGTGACATCTGTTTTGGCGATCAGTTAAAGTGCAGTAGTAGTGAAATATACCCACATTTTAAGGGTGTTTTGTGCTAAGATGTGCTTTTTAATTTGACGTAACAGTGTTCCCCCTAGACTCTAAACTATTATTTTTTGGACAGTGGCAAAAAAACAAACTGAACATGCACGATCTATATGATTTACAATCCTCCTTGAAGGTAAGCCACCTTGTCACCCAGGTCATCTACATATATGGAAAGGAATAGATATACAGAAGGAATGAGAACCTTTTTTGGGAAAAAGGAACTTTTGTCATGTTTCCACTGTAGGAGTTTGGCCTGATTATAGTTCCTGGGAGGTAGTTCCTGGTCCTTTCTTTTTTTGTCCCTACTCCGGGATAGGTACTTTTCTTTTGACCAGGAACTACGGGAGTGTGTCTTATAGTGATAAACTTTGCTTATTGGTTGGCCACAAGCACTAGCGCGTCAACCTCAAGCCCTGGTTGGCAAGTATTATCTCCAGTATCTATTTTTTAATATCGCCCAGACATTATTTCGCTCTCAAAAAGACTTAATAATTTAAAGGTAAAGGTCATTTTATCGAGGGTGGGGGAGGTGGAGGAATGAAGCCAAATTAAATACCCTCAACCCCCAGTTCATATGCCCCTGAGTGTGGGGTAGAGCAATAAATCTATTCAGTGTGTGGAACTCCCACAGCCTATGAGAGACCGGAATAGGGGATTTTTCATAGTGCAAATCCAATGGTGTCAGTGTGCTTGGCTAAGTGAAACAGTCCTTGACAGGCTGTGAAGGGTTTTCTTCTTCCAGCCTCCTGAATATCATCACAGTCAGACACACAGGCGGCCCTGAAACAGCCACAGGCAATTAACTGACCAGAATACAAAAAAGCAGCATTTTTTTTCTTTTGTTTTGCATCATATTTGCATTCACCAAAAACAATTATATTGTAGAACTGTATGATGTGTCCTGCAAACTTATGCATGGGAAACATGTGCTTATTTTAAAAGAGATCGATATCTTGACGACAAATTTGTTTTTGTTAAGGCAAATTGAGTATAATATAATTTCACAATATTGCAGATACATTGGTGAGAGTATTGCAATGACGAAAATGAATATGACCTTGGAAAAAATGTACATTTGAGCATTTTGATTCACAAATGAAGGTATATTTCCTCTAAGTAAATTATGCGTGTGTGACAAAATCTTTTCGATATATAACTGTTGAATGCAATCTTAAATTTTTAGGTTTATTATGAAAAATCTAAGCTATGCTTTTGAGCAATGGGGTTTTTCCTGTCTGAATCAAACTTTTATGAATATTTATGTAAAACATCTTGGGCATTTTAACTATAAAAATGATTTAAACTATAAAAAGCACAGAAAATCTGCCATTAAGATCTCAAGTATCCACCTGGAAGGAATAGAAAAAGTACATGAACGTACTGAGGATTAACTTAATTGAAATCATTCATTCATTTTCCAACCCGCTTTATCCTATTGGGTCGCGGGGGGTCCGGAGCCTATCCCGGAAGCAATGGGCA
>JAODKF010000001.1:43080824-43098594 GCA_026779585.1 Mormyrus proboscirostris | reverse complement strand
AGTAATGTGTGACAGTGTGCGAGTATAACAGAGAGAATGCTAGTGAGTAATGTGTGACAGTGTGCGAGTATAACAGAGAGAATGCTAGTGAGTAATGTGTGACAGTGTGCGAGTATAACAGATAGAATGCTAGTGAGTAATGTGTGACAGTGTGTGAGTATAACAGAGAGAATGCTAGTGAGTAATGTGTGACAGTGTGAGAGATGGGGGGTTTGTTCAAGAGAGCAAAAGACAAATGTGAACATGTGTTTCAAGGGAAATATATCTGTTAAGGAGCACAGTAATATTTGTGTGTGAAATGCTCCCTGTTTTTTCATTTAATTCACTCTTATTTTTAGGGAAGTATCAGCAATTTGAAATGTCTGTTATGGCTTTCCCAAATTAAAATATTTTACTTTACAAAATAAATATTCTGAAATCCATCTGGTTTTATTACAACGCCATACATACACATATCATGTTTCATCAATAAATAAAATCACTCAATTTACAATACATTATGTTCAATGTTTACAGTACAGTATGTATATTTAAAGGCATTGTGCCTTAGGTTTAGATCCCGTACTACATAGTTATTCAGTTAAACTGGAAAATGGACGAAAGACAGAAAAAGGATCTTTGTCATTTTGCAGTGTTTTTTATTTTCCTGTTGTTGGAGTTAACCTTTGTTTTGCTATGGGTAGGTAGGGTAGTGACATTATTTAAAGTGGAATAAATCAACTTGCAGATGTTGACTGGCAGAAAGATATGTGCCTTGTGATGATTAGCAATCTATTAAAACCTAAATGATTTGAATAATGGCTGATTGCAATCACTCTCTTCCAGTTCCCCAATCTGATTCTCCTCTCCTTACCACTGAAGAAAATGGAATAGTGATTACCTAATGGAGAAAAGTCACTTAACAGTCAACTAAATGTCACCTAACACTGGCAACTGTGTGGAGGAAATCCGCAGAGTGACAGAGGTCTAAACCTCTGCCTGAAAAACTTTTATCAGCACTTACCTTTCACAGATTTGACATTTAACAGATGACATGCCCATTTAAATATAACCTATTTAATAAGTTTTGCTGGATAATCTTACTCTGCAGGTTTATTTAAACAGTGGTATAACTGAATGTTTGTTGGGTGTTTAATAGAATAAAAGAGAGAATGAGAACTGCAGAACTGGACAGAGGAGCCACGATATCTGGAGTTGCCCCGTCTTCAGGTGTAGGACGGTTACTCTCCCTAACACTGACTAACACACAGTCTGTATGCCCTGAACACGACAAAAGCAGGTACCAAACACGATACTTCATCATATCCGCGTGACCCTGTATAAGCCGTTGGAAGATGATGGATGGATATTTAGCAAGTTGTTTACTATTTTTTTTTAGTAAAAAGGGAGATATTCAAATTCACACATTGCAAATATACTGTCAAACTGGTGCTTTCCTTTGCATACTTTCAATGTGCTATACAGTATATGCACTGTGACCTGCTTGCAAGTTCAAAAGATGGGTAGATACAATTTTGTGCTTTTATGAAAATTATGCAGAGACGGGAAACTTTTACATCTTCTAGTGTGTGAAACAGCCACACAGAGGAACAGAAATAGTGCATCATTTTCAGAGGTGGACATTTCAGGTCCAGAAAGTAAAAATCCTAACCAGGATTTTGTTTCAACCAACCAGTTGAGCATAAAGAGTCACACTCATGGAGTAATCACCTGGCTGGTTTAACCAAAATCCTGGTCTGGATTTTTACTTTCTGGACCTGAAATGGCCACCTCTGATCATTTTGCTGTGTATTACAACCATTTACATTTATTTGTAGGTAACATTTGGCTGACAGACTACTCTCTTTCAATACACAACTTCTAAACGAAAGTGATTCACTCCCTCATCCCTGATCATTCATTTCCTCTGAGCATTCAGGGCTGTGTTCTTTTGATATAGCTGAAAATGTAGCAGTTATCATTAGCAAAAAGCTGGCCGTTGGCCATCTAACCATAGTACTGTGGGCCGGTATCCTTTTATTTGCCCATTTGAAAGGCAGAGTGCCGCATGGGTATTCCTCAGTTTGTCTTCCCATGGCAGAACAAGTCAAAATACAGTATAAACAAAATGGAGGGCAAAACCTCAACAGCAGTTTAATATAGCAATTGCATTTTTGTGCTTTATCGACATACAGCGAGAAGAAATGTCCACAAGTCAGAAAAAGGACATTTATAAAATATGCACATCAGTGTAAGGCAGGGGTACAGTAGGCTTTATGTGGGAATGAAGTCCATAACTGTGGAGGTGTGAGACTGCACTGATACCCAGTGTAATGCACATCCTATTATGAAGATTCCCTTGGTTTAAGGGTTCTTGTGTCCTTAGTTACTGTATGTGGCGTTCTGGTTTGCTTCATCCCTGATTTGTTCTAGTGTAACATGGCATAATGTACATTCCTTAATTTGGTCAATAGGCAGAAGTTGAGGATCATGGGAATTCTACGTATATTTGGTTTTATACATGATGTTTATGAAGTTGGACAGGGTGCTGGCTCAGGGGGCCTTTTGCGTCCTGCATTGGGATTTTGAATCCTGTCTCCACTATGTCTGTGTGGGGTTTGTTCCCGTTTTGTTGTGCAGGTTTCCTTCTGAATTACAAACACGTGATATTAGAGTTATAGGCATCTCTGAGTTGACCATAACGAGTGAACTGCAGTCTCCAGGCGTCCTGACCAGGTTGTACCCCGCGGTGCCTGGGATAGACCCTAGGACCCCTGTGATGCTGTGTGCTCCTGCCTGATACCTCTGGCTTCACCAGGGTTCCGTGTGTGTGGAGTTTCCATGTTGTGCTCCTGTAGTCATGGGGTTTCCTCCTGGTACTCCGGTTTCCTCCCATAGTGAGGTTAATTGGAGTTGCCAAATTGCTCATAGGTGTGAATGGTGTGTGACTCTGCTCTGGGTTGTTTCCTGCCTTGTGCCTGTAGTCTCTGGGATAGACTCCAGACCCCCTGTGACCCTGAACAGGAACAGCGGTAACAGAAAACAGATGGATGGACAAACATTGGTGCAGGTAGCATTACCTCAAATAATCTGTATGCAACTACTGTAACATCACATTATCTACTGTATATGTAGCAATTCTCAAACATTTATAATATTTCATTTATTACTCGCATAATCAAACATGGCAAAAATGCAACATAAATAACCTTTAGTCAAGCTTTTCTAATGCGGGATTTCAGCTGGAAGGTTGATACTTGAAATTAACTTTATTTCGATTGTCAAAAAAAAAAGATTATAATGTAATGGTAATGGGAATTGTTGAGTCTGCAAATTCGAGATTATAAGAATATGAATATTATCTTCAGTATTACTGTATGAACTAGCAGGACATTGGAACTTTACTATATATATATATATATATATATATATATTTTGTCTTTTACTTTAGTTTAGTTTTGTATGTCATAGAAAAGCTTATAATTTAAAATAAAAAAAAAATTAATCCAAGTAAATAGACTCCCCGTTAGAAGGGGCCATTGCAAGGTGAAAGTTAATTGATGAGTCAAATATGTCGTGACATCATTTGTTGCTATGGTAGCAGGATCAAGCAGACGGCCTTATCTGGAAAGCAGTCTGGGAGGTTGGCAGAAAGACACAGGTTGTTTTTCTGTCTGCCTCTAGCCAATGCACTGATGGGTGTCAGAAAATGACAGCTAAAAATGGGGAGGCGGGGCGGGGGGGCATGAGGATACAGTAATTATCCCATAGCGGTATGCAACTCATTCTACTGCTCTACCAATTTAATGTGAAGTCATCTAAATCTAGAAATGCATATATTTTTTGTGATTAAATCTAATGTGTGGCTGACATTTTCCAGCAAATGAATTTTCAAGATCAACTTGCCATATAGGAATCACCAACCTGTCCACCGGAATGTGGTGCATTGCCTGTGGATATTCGTGACACCCCAGCCTAAAGAAGCCGTTTAAATAAACTTTGACAAGAATTCCTAAAATTGAATGATTTCCTTTGGTAATTCTGCATTATTAACATTAATATCCATTTTTCCATAAAGCTGACAATTCATACAGGTATTTTTTCTTTTGCTTGACAAACAAGGTACAAGCCTAGTCATTTTCATCAAACTCAGCAACATGTGCTTCTTCTTTTCATGTTTGGAACATTAAATCCTGGAACAGCGTAATTACAACAATGGCAACGTAATTATCATAGCATTTTCCACATCGGGATTAACTTTGTACCTGACTATAAAACACGTCTAACTCTCATGTCCTGCCATAGCTGACTAACTATGAGTGCATTATGTTGACAACTGAGACAAAGACTTCATGTTGGCAGTGTTACTATGGTGACCCTAATGGCAGGAAAACAACTTGGATTCTGCAGCAGGAGGCTCTTTTCAACATGCTGAAAGGCTCTAATTACCATCGCTAGTTGGGATTCTGGCACAATAAGTGTGATTACTTTGATGATATGGAAGCAAAAGAACAAGCCTCTCAGCTGCTCGTGTAGTGAGGTTCTGTCAGTGAAAGACAATTCTTTGTAATTATGTGAATTGCCAAGCACTCTGAATAGGTATTCATTTATATCTAACTCTAAAATGCCGCTCTGTGAGAGAAAGTGTTTCTGAGTAGTTTTGTCTTTAAAATTATGCATTTAATAATACCTTAAAGCAACAGAGAACCATATTATAGTGGACCATTAATTGCGATATATATTACTAATTATGTAATAGACATATATATAAATAATATCACTGTATTTTTATGTTTCTGTGAAAAACTCTTAGGCAACCCAAAGTATATTACCTTAAAATTATATTTATGTTGGTATAAAACTACAATGCCTGTAGAAATACGTCAGGTAAACCCTCTCGGAGAACACAAGACACATTTACATTTTGTATTGTATTTCTGTTTATTTGTATATATTTTTATGTAAAAATGTGTTTTTTTTTTCTGAGCAAATATACACTTACTGCACAGATAGGTTTAAACCTAATTTCTTTTGGCTGCCTAACAGTTCTGTATAGCACTGTACATCCATTTATCAGTTTTGTTCAAGATGAAATGATGAACAGAAAACAGAATCATGCACTTAAAATCAGAACAGTCATTGGACTACGGAAGGGCTCAATCTGTGGCCATCAATACCTGGGCATTTGTACTGGGTCTCAAAGAAACAGATCTCAATCCTGTATAAAGACTGAGTGCAACATACAAGTCATGGGCTTACTTCTTACCCAGTGTCAGATAATCCACACTTAAACTAACTTAAACCTTAAACTATCCTTCCATTTTCCATTCAACCACTCATCTAGAACAGAGTCACACACCATAAATAATGGCACTCTGGTTTCTTTCTTAAGTCTTCGTCATTACACTTTAATACCATTTAGCTATAGTCAGGGGTTCATGGCAAGTACACGCCAAGGAACAGGAGCAGATGAATGAGAACTGATATCACTGTGATCACAGTTGCTGGTGCGTTTCTTTGGAAGAGGCAGTTTACCAGCAGCTGTGTATTTTCAGGTAGGCAAGTTAAAGTCTAACAAGATGGGCCGTAATTTATCATATATTTACCTAATAACCTTACTGCCGCAAAGACCATTTTGCAATATAGCCAATCAGCAGCGAGACGCAATAGTCATGTGGCTCCATAGATGCAGTCCAAGAGATAACTGTGGGCGATAATCCAGGATAAATGACTAGTACTGTTGAATAAATTCACAAACGTACCTGTGTAGAATCAGAATTTTGCTTTGAGCACCAGAACTCGGCAAAGGGTAAATGAATGGTTGCTTCAGTGTGCTAAGAGGTTGGTGTGTTGCTGATGTTTTTGGTCTCTGTGGCTCACCCAAAGTAATTAGGTTACCACATGTGGCAGTAAGAGGTGCATTTCAACTGATTCCAGATGTGTAAACTGACGCCATGAAAAAGGTCAGATTTTCCTCACGTTTCAGAAGAAAAACCATCTTAAACCATTTGAAATCAAAATATACTTTAAGGAATCTTTATATTCCCTGTGTCTTATTTAAATGAGTGTACATTTATTAATTTTTTTTTGGGGGTGGGGCTAAAAAGCATTTTAAAATTGCCCTAATTAATGACGCTACTGCTCACACTGTCATGTTCTGATGGAAATTATCAGAAAATGTCATAAACAGAATTGTATTTCAGAAGTTAATCTCACACGATACAATAGGGGGCTATGTGTAGCCAGATGTGCCAATCAGAGAGCTCCATTGGTAAAAACCAGCGGAATTTGAAGTTGAGCTGTGGTTTCTGTGATAGACATAGTGCAAACAGACTGGCCAGATTCTCTGGCTTATGTATACTGTACCAAGACTGCTGGGAATCCAGTTCTGTTAGACCTTTTATGTAGTCCTATAATTATGACCATACATAATTTCAGGGTGTATTTTATCCAGCATCATGCCCAGCTACTCAGTTATGTAACTGATGTTCCTGTTTTCTAATCACTTTCCTCTATACTTTCCTTCTCCATTTTCTTCATTTTGATTTCCATGTCTTTCTCCTTCAGCTTCATTTTAGATAGTACTTTTCTGTTTGTAAATTTTTTATTACAGTTGTTCAACCTCAGTTTAGTGGTGTATCATGCTGAGAAAATTCAATTTGTTTTTATATAGTGGTTGAGCCAAAATGTTTTTTTCAATGTGTCCCAAAGAAGCCCAAAGCAGAAAACTGCTACATATTGTTTTTCCATTGTTTTTTTGGGAGCAAATGAACAAAATAACTCTTTAATTTAACATTACTGGAAGTATATTTTACTTTCTAAATGTAAAAAACAACTTCCTTTACATACAGCGCTGGGGTAACACTCCATTGTTGGTACACCAAGGTGGTATATAGGGAAGGATTGGAAAATTCTCAAGTGTTGTGAACAACTTATTTGTGGTACCACATGTGAGGAGAGTTTACATTTATTACATTGTGTGTATGTGTATAGCACATATACAGACACTCCTCTACTTATGAGCAGGTTACGTTCTGAATGGCCGTTCGTAACTTGAAATGTTTAGAAGCCGTTATTCAATATCATTTTAAGGGTATACACAAGTACAGTACAAAGACTTGGAATGCTGGGAGTATGCACGCTACGCTGCTGCGCGGCGGGAGTAGCGGCCAGAAGTCATACTAGGCGGAACTGGCACGCAGAAAAAAAACTTGATGTTGCGGACAGGAAACGGGAACCCAATGAACACAATTTGGACTTACAGTCGTCTTCGCTTATATGTCTGAAAGTTCATAACTTGAAAGTTCATAAGTACAGGCGCATCTGTGCCCTGAATAGAGTCGTGATAAAACTCCCCCGGAAATTTCAAACTTGCAAATTGTTCATAAAAGGTTTCTGTCAGAGATTGTGGACTTGGATGTCCAGCAAATGCTATACAAAGCTAAGTGTGTTATTATGTTTTATTCAAGGACAGTAGAAGCCCAGAAATGAGCAGAATTTAATATGACTGTTTCCTTTGTGTTGCAGGTCAGTGCCAATGTGGTCAGTGTACTTGTCACCCTCTGGGGGACAAGAGGGTGCACGGGAAGAACTGCGAGTGCGATGAACGCCAATGTGAGGACATGGAAGGCAACGTCTGTGGTGGTCAGTCTCATTCTATGCATCACTGCATCACTATGTAGCCAGTATATTCAGCAAGGGGCTGATCACTAGCTCATGGGTCCTGTCTTGTTCTTCATACTTACAACGTGTGGATGAAGGATGCACCTTTAACTGCTGTGGAGTCAAATTGTTTCCTCTTTTCACTTTTTCCTTAATTATAGAGGAGGCTATAGTTAAACCAGATTATATGTCTTGCAGACTTAATGCGTACTCTTCAGGAAGAAGCACATATTGTTAAAAAAATTGATTATATGAATCAGTCTAAGCCTATCCTGTCAGAGGAATGTTCTAATTAGATACTGTAATTTTGTTTATTTTGAGTTTTAGAAGTAACTTTTTTGAACATAATCACTTTTAAATGTAAACCTAATTTTTATGTGTTACATTATATTTCACATAGTGTCATGTAAAGCATTATGTTAACAATATCACTATATTTTATTAAGTCATTGATTTAAGCTTTAGTCATCAGCTGACTGTACTTTACCCCTCTGTATGTCTGTAGTCCTTTATTTTCTGTATATCTGTTTTGCTTTAAAAAGACATCTGGGGCATTTCCAGTTTCTTCAAAAGGTATCAGGGTTGCTATCATTAACAAAAAACTGAAACAGACATTTCCATGACTTAAAATATGGCAATAAAATTTATACGTAAAATAATTTCAGTTTGTAAAAACTCTCTAGCTAATGATTGTGTTTGAGGAAACACAATCCAGTGTAGATAGGCTAAGATGACTGCACCTGGAACAGGTTTTTCCCATTTTGAGGACTTTTGTACATAATGTGCAGTATGTATGCACAGGATTCTCTAAAGATCTCTAAAGCATAAACTCTCTCTTCAACTCTTCATCTATACCTAGAAACAAAATTACTACAACTAATACTGCAATTAATAAAAACACACTGAAAACTGACTAAAATGAAACTATTTCAAATGAAAATTGAGAATAATGTACAAGTCAGCTTATAAAAAGTATAATGAGACTGCTTGGTAGTCTCCGCAGGAGTATTATTATTATGACTGACAGCTGGATATTGAACAGCAGACACTGCGCTCCCTTCAGGTCACACCTCCGTCTCCATGGGCATTTTTCACAGACACAAAGCCGTCCTATCACCCGCATTTTCTTTGCACGCCAGAAAGCTCCAAGACAACCCTTTCTCTGAGGGCCGTAGGAGCACCTGTGACAGGTGCTGATGCAGCCCTGAACACTGTCCCGGAGGCACGCGGTTCTAATCACGGCCAGCCTGGCTGGCAGGCTGCAGAGACAACTATATAACAATCTGTTGTTTTCATCACAGTTCCTCTGTTGTGATACATCCACATGTAAATAAATTCTCCAGTTCAAGATATCGGTTTAAAAGTTTTTAAGCTTAATTTAAAATATTTTCGTGCGCATCAATCTGTGTTATTAGAACGATTATATTGCATTATTGTTTCAGGCTTTTGGTCTAGTCCACTTCATACTGAAAGACTGTCATGAGATCAAGGTCAGATTTATAAGACGTAAAATTTTAGATAAGCGTTTATGCCTCATAGCACTATTAGGCATTGCAGGGCTCTTAGGGGCCACAGCTTACATGGGTAAAACGATGGACCGTGAACAATATGCTAATCAACGCACAAGGTGCTGTTGGTAAAACGTATCGATCAGGATGAGAGAGCGGAACTGCTGTCAGTAAAATTTGCCGATTAAGAGGCAAATTGAGAGGTATCGCTCCAGCAGATTGATCTGCCAAATTTAAGATATTTTGCCATGACCCTATTATAGCTGGGATGGGGGGCTATAATGTCTATACTGAAAACTGTAGCTAAAAATGCAAACAAGTCATGTTGCTATTCTAATAATAGTTCATTTTAATAATCATATTACCTTATATACATAATTGTAACTTCTGTAAAATCAGTCTTGATGGGGCCCCTATTTTTTGGGTGGGGGGGGGAGGGGGCTGGTGACTACCTATACGTCATGTAAGGCAACTACTGTAACTTTTCTTTAGCAACACAATTTTTCATCCATCTATTCATTTTGTGACCTTACAGCAGCATGTGTCAACAACATAATAAGGTAAAAACATTCATTCATTGAACATTCACCTAGTTTTGTTCAAAACTCTTTTTTCTGTTTTAATATTTCAATGTATGGTAGTCATTCACAGTTAATAGCATATATCTCAACTTTAGGGGACAAAAAGTATTGTAGAATACTCCTGGGTGAAATTCCTGTAACATGATGAGACCATGCTGCCAAAATTAAGTTTAACTATGTACATATTTTTGCATAATCCTTCACCAGTGTGGTGTGAAAAACATTTCATCTGCTATGGGTTTCTCTGGAAAAGGTCCCTTCCATTTCTGCTGATGTGCAGAGCCTTATCTTCTCCTTATTTAACTTTGAGTCACCTCACTTCTGGTCTGGCTCACAAATCTACTCACCGGACAGAAGAAAGGGCAAACATCACACGAGAATTAGAACTTAATGCCGTCTAATTGCCAGGATTCGCTGACCAAAGCGCAGGCAGATGAAAGATCTTGTCCTTTGAGGCCAAGTGCCCTCTGTGCTGGCCTGTTCAGAGAGACTTAAGGCTCTTTATCGTTAAAAACTAAGAAAAACCTCTTAATTGGTATCAGGTTTGCTAAGTATATATAATGAACATCATCCACGGAAAGGTGACGGCATTTAATGCATTATTATGAGTTAGAACAAAGCACGTTATTTCTATAGTTATAAAACAGGGTTATGTAATTCAAATCCTGTCTGCTCCACCAGATCTGGACATGAGACTAGCCAATCACAATGTAATATTAACTGATATCAGTATTTGCATGCTGGTGTACACCAGTGTACATCGCATTGCCTATATAACGAGACACGCCAGGTGCAGCTTAATCAAAGGGCTGTGTGCCACAGTTCCGAGGCAATTAAATGTTCTCAGAGGATGGGTGATCCGATTATCTGTTTGTGCTGTTCATCCAGAAAACGTGGGACCTAAATGATTTGACGTAATTAGTCTGAATCTGGTAGTGAAAACTCTATATATTTCTGCCCTTTAAAAAATTCGAAAAAGAAACCTGAACTTGCTTTAATAGTGTCCTTATACTGTCTCTGCTTTAATTACCATTCACTGATTGAGTCTGGTTTAAGTATTTTATTAAAATATATTGACGCTGTACACTTTGATGAATGGAAATTACATAATTTCCATCCTATCCATAAAGAACAGTGCTACATACAGTGCTTCAAACATTCTGGCATAGTATGAAGTTGCAGCTGTGATTTGCATGCAAAATTTGTGCAGACAAAATTATTGTGTATTTTAGAGGCTTAACTCTATTTCCTTTGTAACACAATGGGGTTCTACTCTCTAGCCTATTGTGGGTAAGTGAAATGGTATTGCTTACTAAATCGTACTGATCGAGTGTTTGTACATACCTGCTGGAAAGCACCAGCATTACATCCAGATTCTACCTTGGATTTTGTTCTTTGCTTCATGGTATTAGCCTGGACGTGGACGTGTGCATACATGCATTGATGCAATACGAACAACTGTGAAATATATGTGCAGCCGTCCTCTGTCAATGAGTAGGATCAAAATAGAATTCCAAAACTAAATTTTGTGTGGTTGTGCACCCAGTAGCGCTACACTAGCTAGTGCACACCGTACAATACCTGCTGTAGGAATGACTGTATCGTATGTCACTGTGAGCATCCTAGGCTTACACACATCTCCCAGCCTCATTCTCATGCCTAAAAGTCTGTTCGGTTTTCCTATTCTGATGTACGTCCATTTTGATGTACGACCTGTCTGTCGGAAACTGAGCTCAGTCATAAGTCAGGGACAGTCTATTTTTGAGAGCCCCTGTCACTTAGGGGCACTTGGAATTGTTACAGCGTGCTGGCCCACCATAATGTGCGTGGCATGACAACACCTTTTTTTGTTTTATTTAAATAAAAAGTTCTAGAAATGTATTAAATTTAAATGAGAATAGCCACCGTGTGCTTTCAGTTCGTAGCCAAGCACTTAGAAAATTCAATCAAAAGTGTAAGAGGTCAAAGGATGAATATGTATGTAGTGACTGTGTCAGATTTTTTTTGATGAGAGCAGTGATGCGCTGGAAACGATATTCACTAGAGTATTCATTTTATAGCAAAATTTAATCTTCCCGTATATAGCAATGTTACTGCAGTCATTAGCATCGTCTCCACAGATCAGACAAAATGACATAGGAAGTCAATCAAAAAATTTAAATCTTTTTTCAGGGTTTGACTAATTTTTGATTAATTAGTGAAAATGAAGCTTGCCTAATCAGACTCAATCACAGTGTGTCCCTTTTATTTGTTTTGTGCTTAAATACAGGAGTGCTCTAAACCTTTCAAAGTGTCTAATAACATGTTGCAAAATAAGTTCCATGAACTAAAATGTGAGACTGGAAATGGTTGCTTTGACAGTGAGTGCATTTGAACTCAAAAAGCACATCTTCCTACATGAAACACTTTAACCTTCCAGCACTTTCTGTATATTCTTCACAGGTTTCGCGGAATACAGAGAATGACATCATTGCAATTAATGTATACTTCCCAAGTTTCCCTAACTGTACAGTGTAGTCCACTGGCATGTTTAGCAACCAGGTGACCATAAAGATGTATCAAAGTCATATTTTTTACAGGCAAGAAAATGTTATTTTGTTTTTATTATTGACAGTGCATATTCTATATCATTTCCAGCAATATTTTCTACATTTAACTTTCATTCTTATTATTCATAAAAATAACTTTAATGCTAAGAAAAATGCAAGTACTGTAGGGCAGGTGTCCATGTGCAATTTTTGCGAATTTAGTCTATTTAAAGGGATAATTTAAACCTTTTTCATATTTACAAGACCACTCATCAAAACTACCAGGTTGAGACTACCAGGTTGAGACTACCAGGATGTTTACAATACACCATTGCAACTGATTCATTGTTTTTTAGACTTTTTTATTTCCTTTTAAAAATGCAATTTTCTCCTTCATTTATGTGTTATGCTCTTCTGCCTTTGACACCATATGGCGTAACTACAAGATGGAAATGAAAACCATAATAAAGCACTATAACGTTTAAATAGAAAAATAAAAAGTTACATCCTAACATTATTCTCATGCTAACAAATATCGATGCATTGCTGTCAACAATTGTAGCATTGTTTCTGTGAAATGTAACTTTTTCAAAAGGAATCCAAATGTCTTGGACTGTGCACCAGATCAGACTCAGCTGGAACCATGCCAACCCTAATCATACTGGCTGGACTGGTTAATGGTGCCCAGGGCTGCCCACAAACTCCTCAGCTCACCAGGAAATGTCTAGTTTGCCAGATGACCAGTGCAGCCCTGAACACAAAACTCCATCAACTCCCTACTGCCTAGTTACATCTACACAGTTAAGTGTCTGAGGCTGTTGGAAACAGTTAGGAAAGCTGAGATCCATCAAATGGACAGATGATACAATGCTGATTGTATGATTTTAATAGTACCAACCACAGAAGGAACCCACATGCGGCGATAGATAAAAAGCTCACATTGCACTAAACCCACAAAGTCATATGTTCAAACCCCGGGGAGCTCACATAAATTGTAACCATTCCCTCTACTGTAATTTGCTTTCAATAAATGTGCGAGATCATTGGATATATGGAGTAATCCCGGCCTCTGTCTCCCAGGTCACGGGTTCTGCTCCTGCAGTCGGTGCATCTGCAGTGACGGCTGGTTCGGAAAGTTTTGCCAGTTTCCACGGAACTGTAACATGACCGATGCAGACAGCAAAAGTCTATGTGAGACATCCGATGGCGTGATCTGCACAGGCAGAGGTAAGAGAGCAAAGTCTATAGCCACTGAAGCACCTCGCCAAGCTGTAGATGTGCATCGAGTTCCTTAAAGGACTATCGTTTGTAGCTATTACAAAGGATATGTAAATGAGTATCCCTTGGGGAAATTGGGAATTACATGAGCATTTTCTAAAAAGCTACAGTACTATAAGTGTGTGGGAACATTAGTCATTGCCACTGTTCCAGTCAAACCCACTGCCCTTCACATTTAATAGAAAAATCAACAAGAAACAAGAAAATTCCTTAATGAGTTATTAATACTTTCAAATAATGTTGCACACGTTTGGTAAGTGTGCAGGTGATTATGAAAACAAAAGCAGCCGCACATGACAGATCGCTCAAACATTACCAGTCCTTTGCTCCAAGTTGAATTCCGTCGCTCTCTGGGCTGCCTCATCCACCACTATCACCTTCGCCTTTCCATAACAAGGTACGTTGCTGGTGCGGTAGCAGCACGTAACAATAATACTCAGCAGACGAGAGCTTATACAGTTTTTATTTATAACCAAAAATTATGCAACAAAGTATAACAGCATAAAACATGCTAATTATTCACAATTAATTAACATTACCCACAATTTGCAGACCCCTCACTCTTTGCTAAGCTCCACCCGCTCATTAAGTGAGTGGGTGATCTTCCAATCGGAGGACACAGCCATGTTTCAGCTAGAGGATTTTTTTCAGTGTCTGGGATATTCTTAGGACTGTCTGTGATAAATGTTTTAAGGTATTCAGTATTGGTCACTATGCATCTGTTGGGACAAAACAAAGATCCATTTGGCACAGGACCTGGAGGATGGAGCAGCATGTCTATTAGTGCACTGGAACATCCAAGGCAGTCATTTTGGCTCTAATTAACGATGGTTTGACAGTAAATTCCAGCCTTCCCCCATCTCAGAGTGACAAAATAATGGTAAATAATGATAGACCAGGCTATTCAATGACGCACGACACAATGTGGTAAGACAAACCTGGTCCCGGTGCATACTGTGCTCATTTTGCAGTAACAGAGATTGCATAGATTCTCTGAGGCCTTGGTCAACTCTGAGGATGCACAGAAATCCAGTTCTTTTTCTTGCAAATCGATGCTTTTCTGCATTTTGTTCTTAAAATTGTTTCTATGAAAAGATACGGTAATAGTCAACAGGAGTACAAATATTTTTGCATATAAATGTTTGATCAGTAAAATCTGAATTAGTAAAAAGTAGAAAAATCCCTAGTCCAGAGTTATGTTTACTTTTCAGTGAGTGTTTAGCTTAAATCACTGTCAATTCTGCATACTGATTTACTTGATGCTGAGTTATTGATTCTGATGTCCTTGAGTGTGAGACTTATACCCTGAGCGTCCTAGAACAGGCCGTAAGCTCTCCATAACCCTTCACAGGATAAGTAGTAATAAAAATGGGTGTATATGTTTCTTTAGTTGTATTACATAAATGTGATATTTTTGAATTCAGTACATGAATACAATAATGGAATATGTTTTTATGTTCTTTGTGTATACACTAGTGACTAAAATTGTGGAAACACAGCATTTTTGGCATTATGCTTTAGAAATTACTACACAAATATTGGCAGTAATGTTTTTAAACACTCAAAGAATGTTACAAATATCATACATTGGGTGATTAAATAAGTAACTGGAGCAACAGTTAAATAAAGTTCGGCAATCTCTAAAAACCGGAAGTGTTTACACAGTTTTGGTCACTAGTTTATGTTTGTCCATTCTTTGTTAACCGATATCCTTTTGTCCTTAATACTATTATGTGTCAATCTTATTTCTATCTATCCATCGAAGAAAGAAGTTGCAGGTTGTGATAAGCCTGGCACCTTTCCCAGGATGCACAAGGCACACCCTAGATGGGATGTCATCATATGATGCCTCGGATATTTGCATTTCTGCTATTTATAGATTCTGCAGCCACATTACTGGCAAAACATTTGGATCTTTATCAGACTAATATATTCCTCCATTAGACTATGACATTTACCACAGACATCAGTGTGTTTTCCTGGGATAATCTTGCCCCATGTGATAAATACGCTGTGCAATTATCTTCGCTGGCTCCAGACTCATAGCAACCTGTCCCAGGAAGCACAGACAAGAAGACGAGGAACACTCTGGTCAAAATGCCACTCCATCATGCTATGGGCTATTTACAGTAGGGTCACCAGCTCACCTAACCACATGGTTGTGGACTGTGGCAGGAAATGCCCCCCCCCACACACACACACACACACACAAAGAACATGCAATCTCTGCATGGGCAAAGAACCAGAGGCAGGATTTGAACATTCGTCCGAGGGTATGCACCATCCACTCCCCTAACGTTATTTAATTTTAGTAACACATAACATATTATTGAGGTAGCCCTGGTTAGCACTGTTACTTCATACCACTGGAACTAGTGTTCGAGTCTCCACCCTGACTCTACCTGTCTTATACACGGCCCTGTATAAGACAAGCAGATGTAGAGCATGGATGATACTGTTATTATGTGACCCTGACCAAGATAAACTAAGTGGATGAATAGATGGATGGATGGGTGGAAGGATGGATGAATGGATGACACATACTATTTGTGACTTAAAAACAGAGGTGGACATTTCAAGAGCAGAAGGTAAAAATCCAGATCAAGATTTTGTTTCAACCAACCAGTCAAACATAAAGAGTCACAGTCATAGAGTACGCAACTGGTTGGTTGAAACAAAATCTTGGTCTGGATTTTTACTTTCTGGACCTGAAATGTCCACTTCTGCTAAAAAGAAAGTTAATCTCTTCTTAGGTTCCTGCCACTGTGGAAAGTGTATATGCTCGCCGCAGGACTGGTATGTGTCTGGAGAGTTCTGCGAATGTGATGACAGAGACTGCGACAAACATGATGGGCTCATCTGCACAGGTAACACATTGTGAAAAGACTCATTCAAACAGAAATCTGTCATAAACAAAAGAGCACAATTAGTTCAAAATTTAAACTACGATTAGACTCCTCTGCCAAAAACCGAAATTGTCCTATTCTTTATTAATTTTTAGAAGTGCCAAGTTATAAAATGTGCAGTATAAAATTACAACCCATCCATACTGAGTGGAAGAGAACTTGGATCCATTTTCACTCATCTGAGCAAGCTTCAGTCATTTGTATTATGCTGGGCATATGATTGACTGGCTTATAAATAATACAGTGAGATACAGTGTTGCATCTTACAGATATGTCTACTTTATAACATACTGCAGAACCCTTAAGGAAAAAAAACAAGATTTGTAACAGAACCGCTGCTTGTTGAAATCCCGGAAGAAGCTTTGCTTTAGTACTCAGTAGTAATACCGCAGTAAATATTCGAATACATATGGTTTTGTAAGTCATGCAAGTTTATGAAAATGAATGCAAGGTTAAATAGTTTAATTACCAGCTTGACATTTTTGGGCCATGTGGGACTCATTCTCAATATTCTTTATACAATTAATCTCTACCAACATGCATGAAAAAGAAAAAATGTCTGAAAACAAAATTCTATTGTTTGGTATAGTTAATTATTGATAATAAATGTTGGTTTATAGATCCAATGAAGTTAATTTTCTTCACATTATAACAAATTTCATTAAGTAATCTGTATTTTTGCTGAATGCAATAATGTGTTTTATTGGCTTGTACTGAAATCCATATATCCATCATGAGAAACACTCTATAAAGGTGTAATCATATCTGATGCGCAGAAAACTTAAGTGTGTTAGAGTGCTACAGATTGACTTATTTAGTGCTTTGGTGAGGAAAGGTTATAGTAATTACTCTTTAATTTGTTCTGCTTAATTACCGGAGATGACAGATATTCACGTTAAGAACGACAGGTCAATATGTGGAGCTGAGCTAATTAAAGTGATGTCCGAGTCTGGGCAGCAGTGGCAGGTGACTGTCCCATCAAGGCGGCAGCTTGTAGCCTGGGAGATGACTGCGTGCCAATTACACCTAGAGACCTGGGCTTCCTGGAGCCATGGCTACCTGATCTTTCAGCAAAAAATCTGCCCACGTTTATTACCTCTGCCTTCCTTTTGGTTTTGTCCAAGTCAAATTGCACTTGACGTTGTAGCAACAGGCTTAGATTTTTTTTTCTGGTAAAGGTTATTAAAAGGCTTATTACATCATTTTACATATTATATATTATTATATTATGGGGGCTGCTAGTGCATTATACTTTTTGAACCAGTACTTTATATTGATCAAGGTCATGGATATATGTTATTATTGCAATTGCAATTGTAATTGTAATA
>JAODKF010000001.1:43066546-43080724 GCA_026779585.1 Mormyrus proboscirostris | reverse complement strand
CTTTTTGAACCAGTACTTTATATTGATCAAGGTCATGGATATATGTTATTATTGCAATTGCAATTGTAATTGTAATAATGTTGTAATTATGTTACACATACGTCTAAGGCTTAGTCTTGTGAGTATAGTCGTTTTCTACCCTGCATAATTTCTTGGACATGTACACACGTGTATATATAGTTATAGATCATCTTCATACATATGTTTATGAAATATAGCTTCTGTCAAGCACAGTAGCTATTAAAAATAGAATCCATTTAGAATACATTCACCTGTTTGTGGTATATTCCATAGTCAGCCGGTGGATCTCTAAGCAAAATCTACATTGTTAAGGTAAAGGAACATTCCAAACAAAGCCATAATAAAGTTCTTGAAAAAGCAGAACGATTTCTGAAAATTCATAGCCACTGACGAATCCCTGAAGCAAAATCTATTACAGTGAAATGGACAGAATTTTGCCAAGAACAGTAAGGCACTATGAAACAGAGTGGCAGTTTAATGTTATGAGGATGCTTCTTTGGTCAGGGAAAATAGACTCATAATGGCACAAAGCATTTAACTTAATTGTGGGTTATTATATCGACATTACGCAGAGATCACATGTATAATAATACTTACATTATAAACACAAATTTATATTCGCTGTATCGATTCACTGTATGTAGCAAATAGCCAAAACAGGCCTCCTTGTGAAAAAAATAGTCTTCGGTGGTATTTCACCATTTAAATAGGTTTTTCCTCTTTTCAATTATGTACACAATTACAAATTTTGAGCTGCCCACCGTCTACTTAACACCATTCTGCGAAGCGAATAGCAGCACTTATCTGTATCTGGAGTGCCACTACTGACCAATTTGTTTAGTGTCACTGCTCCAGAAATGCATTTGCACAAACATCTACATCGTGCCAATTCTCATAGGCAGAGTACAGGCTGATGACCAGACAGGCGGTACTGCCAAGCATCCCCAATCGCCGAAGGAAAAGCCGAAAATAACGCGCATTATCTACAGCACTCTCATCAATACAACACAGTCACTGGAGCTGATTCCACCCACAGACACAGGCTGTACAAGTGGTTGCCCTGCCGCATTATTCTCAGCATACTGTGTTTAAATAATGTGGTAAATAGTTTTGTTACCTTGGAAAGAGCATTATGTTGACAGACATTATGTATTATGGTCTGTAATATTGAGGTAAAACGTCATTATCCTTAAAATTACTGATAGTCGCCCACAGAGAAACTAGCTTCCCCAAAACCTTCCAGAATTTCATGAAGAAAGGAACAGCTACTGCTGAAGTGCTTTCTATTGGTATTAGTTACCTCTAGCTATATGACAAGTGAAGCTCGCTAAAACACCAGGACTATGAAGTCATGCTTTCTGCTGTGTTTTTTTTTTTATGTTTTTTATGGCAGGTAATGGCTGGTGTAGCTGTGGCAACTGTGAATGCTGGGAAGGATGGACTGGAAACGCATGCGAAATTTGGGTGGGATCAGAGTACTAATACTTTAAGGGGACAAGGAGACTCTGTGAAACTGAAAGAGACCGTGATGTTGCCAAGAGGCTGATGAAAAACCCTAATGAATGATAATAATGAAAACCATTGAAATGAACAAGGCGAAACACTCAGATCTGGGATGTAATTCTTCATTCACATTTCTGCATATCACCTGTATAACAGCATTCATGTTAATGTTTACAAATTATCTTTATTAAAACTACATTGTTGTACGCAAGTAAACAATTGTGGAAGCAAGAGCAGTGTTTTTCTGTGTGGACACATGAAATTTAAACCATTTATGTTTCCAGTACAACTATATGTATGAAAAGTATTTATCTAGAAATGCTTACATATTCTGTAAAGCCACACAGTTTAAGCTGTAAGTACATGGACAGAACCCAAACAATGTAAGATAAACCAAAAATGTTTTATTATCATGAATAATAGTTTGTTGTGATGTTACTCTGTGCTGAATATTAGTGCTTTTCCATTGTATATTTTGACCAGCTGTCATGTATAATCAAATTATTTTATTAAAAATGCATTGTGTGTATTGAAATATGATGGAGTATACTATATTTTCTTTACTATAATAATTATTATTATTATCATTGTGAATAATAATAATAATAATAATAATAATAAAACTGCACTACAGCACAACATTAGCATGAAACCAGTGCAACATCTTGCATTAAATAAGTTTAAAAGAACTTGGAAAGACATTTTTGCAATGGCATATACGTTTAAATAAAACAGTGCAAAAATTTCCCTTGTTCCAGTCACTATGAAAAGATTGAACACCTTATCCAAAGACCTTTACATGGAGCAGAGCAATAGAGCGTTACCTAAATGGCCAGAGATGGAATCTGAAATACATACTGTACGTATACATCAAATTCCATGTTGGACTATAACAAACAGGGCAAAACGTCTCATGTTATGTGAGCGACACCGGCACAATATAGACACATTTCTCCTTGAAAAGAAGACTGATAGTAAGAAAAGAAGTCTGAAGAATCCACATTGGCCCAAATTTTATAGTATGAGTCAACATCTTTCTCCTATACCTTTCAAATGACTTGTGCAATAATATACTGCACATTGTATTGCATTAAATCTGTTACTGACATTACAGTACGCATTTATATAAATAATTTTATTCAATATGTTGTATCTGTATACAACCAACAAACACAAACTGTACAGTGCAGACAAACTCTTTGCATATATGTATGTAAAGTTAGCAGTACATACCAACAGTTCTTGATACACATGGCCTACTACATGCAATTCTTCAATGCCATCCTCTTCCCATGCAACAGATGATACAAACAAATCAAAGGCTGAAACTAAAGCAGGTAATGACGACCTTCCATGTCAACATCTCAATATGTTAGGAAAATAACTGTTCAAAGACAACCATTCATAGGTATAAACACCACCACATACAACCTGTAAATAACAAAGGAAAAAAAAAATCGAGTTGTACATGTACACACCAGTCATTTACAAAAATAAATTCAGCCTTCATTTAACCAGTCATCTGGTTTGCAGGGCGAACATAGCCCAGCATGTAGAGTTTATTGGTTACTGACTAAAGAAGTATTTTCATGTGGATGAAGGGCACCAGCCCTAAACTGAATTAAAACATTATACTCAATTTCTTTAGAGGCTTTACTACAGTGTATAACAGCATTAGTGCAGACAGGTATTCAGCTATAGCTAATGTGCTTCAGTATCTCCTAAAAATCAACGTCTACAGATTAATAAATATCAAAATGAATCAATATATTTGCAATTTAACAGCATAGCTTCAGTCCATTATGTCTATTATGAAAATCGCTGAAGCAAGAAAAGTTTGGTTTTAATTCTGCTGATTGATTCAGAAAATCTGCGATGGAATACATAATTAGATAATGTCTCTAAACGAAGGTGAAAGAATATTTTCACTTGTAATTGGTGAATAGCATCATTTTATAGTATGGTGTCAATTTTATTTGGAACTAAATACAAATGAGGTTAAAGAAACAAAACAGTTCACTCTCCTTTTCTAAACTTTGGTCCATGAAACAAATACATGCTGGTTGAAATCTATCAGTGATGCGTTTTTTTTTTTTTTTTAAAGTAAATAAGAAATAAACACTGAGTCTGCTCCAACTGCCAGAGATTATTCAAAAAGCCGGGAATTATCTCCTGATTCTGGAATAAATCTGTAGTCACAGTGAAAAAAATGTTAGATATTATAATTTTCTCGTAAGACATCTTTGTTACTAATGTATAAAATTCTCAAACTGAGAAACTGAAAGATTAATATTATAAGCAAACTGGAGAAAATATGAAGTCAATTGAATATGCTACTATTCCTACTCAGTGTGGACTGATGGTGAGGCACCTTTAACCCAGCAATGACTGGGTACATGTTTTTGCATGCTGGGTTAGAGGTCTGCACAGGCACAAACTAGGCCAATATGAGAAGTACTCGACTCTGCATGCTGAGCTAGGTAAATCCTCTCATATACATCGTAATGGCTAGTCATTAAAAATTAGGTCTCGTTTTAATTTTATACAGTGAAAACATTGTAATATAAGGTATCTCTCGCATTGCTGCTGCAAGAAGGTAACACAACACTAACCTTGCCCATGCTTTGCTGAACAAAATAAGGATGCAGCCAGTAATAATGGCATCTACTTACATCCAGCCGTTCTCCACGTTGACTAAAGTAGACATTTCGTAAATGGCTGCTACCGGGCCCGTTCAGCTGCCACAAGCATAGCCCATTGTTCAGAGAAGTCAGCGTGTGATAAATGGGCTGGGATCTACAATGGACCTACAAGGCCTATAGATATTCCTAGAGCTCTTGCTCTAAAACGAAGAGTAAGGAAAACAGAATACAGTTTCCTGTTTATTGGGCGAGGCGAACGTCTCCGCAAGGGCAATAGGGGTGTGATATGTATACACCACTCATGAAACACTCCAGACATGTCGCTGCCCTTTGCACTGAATGCCATAGGCATATTAATGTTTCCTTAGCGCCAATCTTAGGAACAATTTGACCAGCCGGCAGCTTCTCTTAATCAGTGAGATCAATAGTGAAGCACTGATAAGAATTACGTTATCTTTTGTAACACGAGCCATGGGATTTCATTATGCTGTATAGTATGTGTTGGTGATTATGATTTCAAGTTAGTGTATGTGAGTATGAATGAAAAATATCTAGTGAAAATGGCAAAAAAAAAGAGAGAGAGAGAGTAGGGTGAGAAGATTGAGAGATGGATAGGGGGATGAGAGCATGTTTAAGGGTATAAAGGATCACAGTCCATTTTTGTAAAAGCATTTTACCCAGATCATAGCTAGTGTACTGCGGTATAGAAAATATATTTGAATAATATGGATTCTGCTGCAATTGGGCTCAAATGTGAAACTACATGTAAACGGCAGGCAAGCTGTCACTTGGGACTGTGAGTTACATCATTATTATGGATTGTCACAGTTACAGAGCATATTGAAAAGGCATTCCATTTCTGGTAGGGCATTCATTGTGAATCTATCCAATTGTCCCTCCTCACAGGTTACTTGGACTCGGACTTCTGGAATCGATTCACGAGTGACGAGACATGTTGAGAGGAGGTGAACTGGGCGGTTTGCCTGAACCTGACCCGCGAAGGGAAGGGAGTCTTTCTGGCCGGGGAAACCATTACAAAGTGTCAGCATGGATCCTCAGGTCCGGCTATGTCATTTTGGTCGGCTTGCTGACTGGTTTTCCGCCGTTCATTACCGCAGGCTCACTTGTGCTTTTACTGGGAGGCACTCCTGCTTTCTGGACGGTTTCTCCAACGTCATGCAACGACGGCTCCCTGTACATAGCGACTGCAGGGAAAGTGAGGACAGAAATACCACGTTACAACCAAGGCATACACCTCATTACACTCACAGCACCACCACCTACGACCTGGCACAAACTCTCACAGCACTTCAGAATTTAATAGTTGCTTCAGAGCAGCTATCAAGGAGATAATATAGAACATGGGCATATTCCTTCACGCCTACACTCGGCATATTGTTTACCGGTGAAAATTACAAATGAAAGCATATATCTGTGTTTCACTCTTTTAGTGAGTTCAGTTTTTTGTGTATAATACTCAATAGACAAAGTTACTAATGCAGCACACCAAAAATAAATCACTGATAGTCTAACACCATTTATTAACTTGCATTTCTAAATAAATCATATAGTCATTATTAACAGCCTAGCTACATTTAATTCATAACACAACTGAGGAAAAAAATCTGCTTTTCAGAAGAATCATTTAGTACAGTAAGTTAATATAATTGTGCCTAATTGCACTATTAACGGCAATTTCATACTTATAATCAAAAAAGTTTTCCGAACTTGTGATGAGCCACGGAATGACCCAACAAATTATGCAAAATTAAACAATGTAACTATACAGAAACGTTAGTATCCATTATCCACATTCCCTGTTATTACTAAATTAACTATAACTCTAGCTATTTCTGTATGTTGTTATCATTTAAGTGAGAATGAATAATGAAACAGCCTAACATCACTACTAAGTGCTCTGCACTTTCTAGTCAGAACAAAAAGATAATTATTTGTCACAGAGCCACCCGCTGTCACTGATATAAAGAGTTTCTCTGGCGATCCACATAGTACATAGCTGTCCTGTTTTTACTTTGGAATAAATGTGGATTGTAGAATTTTGGGTCGCGACAGTAGTTCACTCATTATTTCATGTTTAAATAATGGCTACGCATCAGACTTGGGGAGGAAAGCCAGCAGCTATAACATTGTTGTGAACCATTAATATTTGACAGCATACTTATGCAGGAGCACACTTTACAAGTGCACCAGTGAATTATGGATCAATATAAATGACATGTCACTGCAGAAACGACCATAATTTATCCTACAGTTGGAAGCGGTACTTAATAGTGGGATTATAGGCAAGTCTGTCATGTTCGCATATGTTCTGCATGCAGCTGTGTGACACCCTACCAAGCCTGACTAGCCAGTAGGAGCATCGCGTGTGTGGATGTGTGTGTGCAGAGGTAGAACTTCCTAGGTTGTGTGTTTCCAGGTTTTATGTGCATATGTAGATGTGCATGTATTTATTAGTATGGTTACATGTAAACAATGTTGATTATCCATCCATCCATTTTCTATATATCCTATTGAGGGTTGCAGGGGGTCTGGAGATCATTCCTATTAATACTTATTTCCCAATGCTTAGTAGGGCTTTGCTCCTCAATATGAATTACGGTTGTTTCTTCCATCGTGCACCATTTATACTGATCAGAGGTTAGATGACAGACCGACAAATAGATGCCACAATCTTATATAAAACTGTAGATTTACCTTCTAATGGCTTGGGCAGAAAATGAGCAGCTGGTTTGGTTTTCTTTACTCGATTTCCTTTCATGGCTTGGCCCTCCTTATTGAGACCCAGGAACCAAGCTCTGCCAGACTCCTGCTGTCTGTACAACATGGACGAGTAGATCACGTAGTAGTTTTCAAACACCGACTCTTTGAACTTACATTCTGGTGTGAAGAGCTCCTGCAAAACAAAAACACGTAAATTATTTGACCGTCCCATTTGTGTCTGTGCCTTTCCTGTACTCTTAAACTGATGTTCATTTCTCCTCATTTGCAGTTTCAGGCACTGTGCATTTTTAAGGGTACTTAAAAGATATGCATGAATCCAGTGCCAGTGCATTTTTAACTGGTCATACATTTTGCTGTTATTGCATTGTGGGTAAAAAGGAAGATCCATATATTACAGTATATGCAAGGGTGTGTTACAAGTAGCAGCAGTTATAAACACCCTTTCATCGGCTAGTGGTACGATCCAAAGTGCATTTACAGTTTAGGTTTAACTAGCCAGGAGATTTGAGTGATGTTGAAAGCAGCAGTACTTAAATACACAACAGTGTGTGTGTTGGGTGACAGATCATTTATATAATCAATTTTTATCTTTTATTTTGCAAAGTATCTTTAAAGTATGCCTGATTACATGTCCCTTGAAATTAATTGTGATTATCTCAGTAACTATATTTCATTAGCCAACAATATATACAAAATAGGTTGAAAACTGGAAAAAATAACATTTGTTCATCCATTTTCTGAAACCGCTTAATCCCAACTGGGATCTCGGGGGGGACCAGAGCCTATCCTGGGAACAATGGGTGCAGGCAGGAACCAACCTCGTGCAGGCGCCAACACACCGCAGGGCACACACTCACACGCACACAACTACAGGGCCTATTTACTGTAGACTCACCAATCAACCAGTCCTACACACTTTTGGACCGTGGGAGGAAACGGGAGCCCCTGGCAAAAACCCAAGTGAACAGCACGCAAACTCCACACAGAAAGGACCTGGGTCTAAACCCAGGACCGTCTTGCTGAGAGGCAGCAGCGCTAACCACTGCGCCGCCCAGAAGATAATACTTACGTTCAAATTATAATTTTCAAGTATCTATTAATGGTATATTTAACACACCCCCCAGTATCACAAAACTGTGAATTCACAATCGTCAGTTACACATCTTTCATTTTGCTTCTTTTACACATGGGTTGCATGAGCTGGTCATGTGCTAAAGTGAAACTGTCTGCCTCAAGGATTTAAGTCTCCTTTTTGTCTCCCTGGGAAACAAATGCCTTACACTGAGGCTAATGTACAGATTCCTGGTTGGATAAGGATATAAATCCAACCGGAGATTTTGCTCCAGCCAACCAGTGGAGTTTAAAGAGTCCAGTCACAGAATGCTCAACTGGTTGGTTGAAATAAATCTGCATTTGTACTTTCTAGACATGAACTTTCCACCTTTGCCATAGTCTATCAGAAGGTGTTGAGCATGTAAACTATAGTTTGTAACGTTATATACTTAGATAATGTTATGTAGTTAGATAATGTCATAAACATATGCTTATACTTGCATGAAGGCATTGTCAGCTCTTCCAGACACTAAGGAATTTGAGACAGCATTGGGAAATCAGAAGGTTTTGCCAAGCAAAATATAGCTATGAAGCCAATACACATATTCAGAGTGTAGGTTTGCTTGCGGTTTTAAACACCTTTCCTTTTAAATACTTTTGCTTGTACCTAGACGGGATTTCATAATTTGGACATGGCGACGCTATGGATCTATTTTGAACAGAATATCACCCTTGCCAACTGCCTTCAATACTATCATGCGTCACTACCAGCAACAGAAGGGAATCACCGCTTTTTCACTGGAAAACCCAGACGAGGTGAAGGGGTCACATAATTTTTTTTTTTTTTTTCAATTAGAAAATTAGTGACTCACCCCTTGACTTGCCATCAATCCATTAAATTTTTCAGTAACGCTTTACATTAAGTGCACCTTCATAATGCATTCATTATGCATTCATAGAACATTCAGTGCACCTTCATAATGCATTCATAGAAGATTCATAAGCAGCATGCAAGTATATATACAGTACATTAATAACAAACATTACATGATTATACAATTATAATGTTTGTTATTATTATATAATGCTTGTTATTAATGTATATTACAGCTGTTAAGGGATGTTAGAATGTTAAGGTATACATACTTGATGTTTATGAATGTTTTATGAATATTTAAAGAATACATTATGAAGGTGTACTGAACAATATCATGAATGCCGCAGAGATGTCATATGAACTGAAACATGCTTCATTAACATGTCTTTTACCTTTATGGTTGATAAATTTGAATTAGGTGAATAATGATGGAGTTGTAAACATTGTAATAAATAGCAAGACAATTCTATACAGAATTCTTGCACATACTGTGTAAACAAAGCCAATGTACTACTGAAGTAACATCTGCAATCAAATCTAACTGCAGAACACTTGGGATGAAAACGGAATTGAGCTTTTAGCTCTGAATGGTAATGCAGGTACTTATGTTAAACGTGACTCAGAAAAGTCCGCAATGGGAAAAAAAAGCACTAAAAGAGTGTAATGCCGTGGATGGAGCCATAACGGCAATCCTACGTCCTGGCAGCTGTTCTGTCCCTGGCAAACTTATAGAATGGGCGGCCGGTAAAAACAGCTAAATGCGGAGCTGAGTCTGGCATCTCAGCTAAAAAATTAAACAAGGGAAATGCCTGTTTTTAGTATATTTTATTACTTATATAATAACTTTACGAGCAACAATTCCTCTGCATCTGCCTTGTGAAATAAAGACCTCTCTCATGTTATTAAGCAATGCACATATATACCCCTTTGTGCTCTGCTGCCATATTGACACATGACTGACTCTTTGTAGGCAATATGAGCATTTAAATAAACAATTAAAGCAATTCTCTCTGTCTAGAATATTCCATCAAACTGAAGTTCTCCTGGCATCTCTGCCAGGTGTCTGCCAACCTAGTGCCCCCATTTGCATGGTCACTTCCCCTCAGACCCTGCCAAAGTATGGATAGATGGATGGATGGATGGATGGATGGATGATTCAATTCACAGATCAAGAATCTTTTCAATTTCCTTCTCAACCATAAATAATGTTGTATGGACCATATGAAATTCAGCCTGGATCCACAGAGGAAATTTAGCTGCATGAACAAAAAAAGTACCATTACTCTGTTTTCCCATCTTTGTAACAGTGTGATCCCTTCTCTGTCCATTTCATGCATCTCAGCCTACTTGGAATGTGCAATCATAATCGACCTTGGACTGTAGCAGTTATTCAGGCAGGTATAATAACCTTCTTCCATCTCCTCTTCTTCTATGGATTAGGAAAAAGTAGGTGAAGCATTTCCAAATTGGAGGGGGAGGGCGAGTGGGGACACATGCAGTTTATAGGTAGATGGGAGGGGGGGTGCAATTTACCAAGAACAATCTGCCAGAAGAAAGTGCTTATTATTGCAGTTGGCATAAAGGCTGTTTAATCCATGGAAAAAATGCTAGATTCTGGGAGCTGTACTCCTAACCCAGTGGAAAAATGAAATTTGACTGAAAGTCATATCCTTTCCTGGAGCCGACACCTTATCGCGGTGGAGGGGTTTGCGTGTTCTGATGATCCCAGGTGTTAAGTTTCCCAGGGCTTTATGCCCCTGGTTGGGTCACCCAAGGCAAACAGGTCCTGAGTGATGATGAAAGACAAGATGTATTCATGTTTTCCCTCGCCTGGACATGGGTCACCGCTCCACGCAGTTCAATGATTGACTTTGTGGTCATGTCATCGGACTTGTGGCCGCATGTACTGGAGACTCGGGTGAGGAGAGGGGTGGGGCTGTCAACCGATCACCCCTTGATGGTGGGTTGGGGGGATGAAAGCCAGTCATGCCATATAGTGAGGGTCCGCTGGGAACATCTGGCAAAATCCCCTGTCAGAAGGAGCTTCAACTCCTACCTCCGGCAGAACTTTGACCATGTCCCAGGGGAGGCATTGAGTCTGAATGGGCCATGTTCCGCACCTTCATTGTGGAGGCGGCTGACCAGAGCTGTGGTTGTATGGTGGCCGGTGCCTGTCACAGCGGCAATCCCCAAACCCGCTGGAGGACACTGGCAGTGAGGGATGCCGTCAAGTTGAAGGAGGAGTCCAATTGGGCCTTTTTGGCCTGTAGGACTCCAGAGGCAGCTGATGAGTATAGGTGGGCCAAGCGGAAGGCAAAAACTTGGGTGTGGGAGGAGTCTGGTGAGGCCATGAGAACTTTGAGTAGATTCTGGTCAACTGTCCAGCCGTTCAGGGCGGCAAAGCAGTGCAGCATCAACACTGCTGACCTCAGCTCAGGACGTTGTGAGTCGGTGGAAGGAATACTTCGAATACTTCCTCAATCCCACTAACACGCCTTGCAATGAGGAAGCAGAGTCTGGGAACTTGGGGGTGGGCTCCCCCATCTCTGTGACGGAGGTCACTGAGGTGGTTAAAAAGCTCCTTGGTGACCGGGCTCCAGGGGAGGATGAGATCCGCCCGGAGTTCCTCAAGGCTTTGGATGTTGCAGGGCTGTCCTAGTTGATACGCATTCGCAGCTTCGCTTGGATATTGGGGGCAGTGCCTCTGGATTGGCAGACCGGCGTGGTGGTCCGCCTCTTCAAGAAGGGGATCACACTTCTCAGCCTCCCCAGTAAGGCCTATTTGGGGGTCCTGGAGAAGAGGGTCCGCTGGATTGTCGAACCTCGGATTCAGGAAGAACAGTGTGGCTTTTGCCCTGGCCGTGGAACAGTGGAACTAGCTGTATACTCTCGGCAGGGTCCTGGAGGGTGCGTGGGAGTTTCCCCAACCAGTCTATATGTGCTTTGTAGACTTGGACACTTTGTAGACTTTGTAGACCGTGTCCCTCGGGTAATCCTGTGGAGAGTGCTCTGAGAGTCCCTGTACAGTCCGTGTACGACCGGTGTCAGAGCTTGGTCTGCATTGTCAGCAGTGTGTCAGACTCGTTTCCGGTGAGGGTTGGACTCCTCCAGGGCTGCCCTTTGTCCCCGATTCTGTTCAGAACTTTTATGGACAGAATTTCTAGGTACAGCCAGGGTTGAGGGTGTCTATTTTGGTGACCTCAAGATTAGGTCTCTGCTTTTTGCAGATGATGTGATTCTGTTGGCCTCATCGGACCGTGACCTTCGGCTCTCACTGGAGCAGTTCACTCAAGTGCGAAGTGGCTGGGATGAAAATCAGCACCTCCAAATCCGAGACCATGGTCCTCAGCCGGAAAAGGGTGGAGTTCTCTCTCCGAATCAAGGAGGGAGTCCTTCCCTAAGTGGAGCAGTTTAAGTATCCCAGGGTCTTATTCACGAGTGAGGGAAGGATGGAACGGGAGATCGACAGGCGGATCGGTGCAGCGTCAGCAGTGATGCGGGCGCTGCATCAGTCTGTCATGGTGAAGAAGGAGCTGAGCCAAAAGGCAAAGCTCTCAATTTACCAGTCGATCTATATTCCTACCCTCATCTAGGGTCATGAGCTGTGGGTAGTGACCGAAATAACGAGGTCTCAAATACAAGTGCGGAAATGTGTTTCCTCCACAGGGTGGCTGGGCTCTCTCTTAGAGATAGGGTGAGGAGCTTGGCATTCGGGAGGGACTCAGAGTAGAGCTGCTGCTCCTCCGCATCGAGAGGAGCCAGCTGAAGTGGGTCGGGCATCTGGTGAGGATGCCTCCTGGACACCTCCCTGGTGAAGTATTTTGGGCACTGGGAGAAGGCCCTGGGGAAGACTCAGGACACGCTGAAGAGACTATGTCTCCTGACTGGTCTGGGAATACCTCAGGATTCCCCCAGAGGAGCTGGACGAAGTGGCCAAGGAGAGGGAAGTCTGGGTTTCCCTGCTTAGACTGCTGCCCCCGCGACCTGACCCGGAAAAGTGGTCGGAGATGGATGGATGGATGGATGGATGAAGATCATATCATGTGACGAAACTGAAAATGTTGATGAAGCAGGTTTATGTTATTGATGATTACCTGAGCATTGTCATTTAGACTTTACGCAAATGAACGCTCACAGCATCGCACTTAGGTCAGTGAACATTATCTGGCAATATATTGGGTTGGACCAAAAAAAAAGCTAAAACACCACATTAAAAGGACTTTAAAACAAATAAATCAGAATTACAAATGCAGCTACAAATGTGTGTCATATCAGATTAAATGCCAGTTAACAGTGTGTAGCTATATATTAGGCATGACAATCAGTGCCATTATATGTGAGTAACAATGTTCCAAAAAGCCAAAATGCTGTCTTTAATACGGGTGACTTGGTCATAAAAACTGCTAAATGAATTAATGCATCACAGTGTACAGTCATGACAGAATTTCCTCAACATGGACAAAGAGGAAAAGCAGTAACCAACAGGAGGTGATTGACAATTACAAGGATTGTTGCTAAATGTCACAAGAGGAAATTCTCGAAAATAACCACAGAACTGAATCAGCACCTCTGTGTTTCAGTCTCAAAACAAAAACTAAATGCCATGAGCTTCTCGGAACTATAACGAATGGCACAATTGCCTTTCGGAACCCAGCTGTATCCAAAGTCAAATCAACAAATATGCATTAACCTGTCAAAATGGGCACCAAACCTGGACCTGCAGGCAATGAAAAAACGTAATATGGTCTGATGATCCATCACTCACCCTATTTATTACATCCAGATGGTTTAACATTAGGAGAGAGATGGTTCCACTATGCTCCCACAGTCCACAATGTTTGTTTGTATGGACAGCCATTTTGTAAGAGTCATTAGATCTGGTGATTACTCGGCAAGATCTTATGATAGCTAAGGAATGTGAAGCCATTTCGTAGAAGCAGGTGCCCCCTATTACGCAAACATTATTCAACTGATGCCCCCATACACACACCTAAAGAAATCCAAGAGTAATTTAAACATTATGAGTAATTCAGAGTAATGTAAAAATAAAATCTTTACAAATGCTGAGGAAAAACATCTGCATTGTAACTGTAAAGCAAACACTACAAATCTACTACCATATTTGAGTATATATTCAGATATTTGAAATATCTTTGTTCAGTAGCACTTATAAGCATGTTTTAAGTAATTTATAAACACATTCATAATGCATTATAATGCATTCAAAAGGCATTATAAATATAGCTATAAATATATATAAAAAGGCATAATACCTTGTTGCCATGTTTATTATGCATTATGACTGCCTTATGAAGCTCTAATAACACATAACACAGGTCT
>JAODKF010000001.1:43043359-43066446 GCA_026779585.1 Mormyrus proboscirostris | reverse complement strand
TTGACATTAATAACAATTAATAACTAATTAATATTGTATTATTTAATCAAATCATACATAACTTTTTCCTGTCACTGGTAGATATTTTACATTTCTTTTTTGCATGATGTTAGACTGTTTACTTAAATAAATATCCCTGCAATTCTGAATGCTTTTCAAACGTGTTGCGTTAATTAATTAATTAACTATTCAATATCTCAGAAACTAGAGCCAATCTGGCAAAACTGAAGTCATATCGTTAATCAGCACCATAAACTTATGCAAAGTTCTACCCTTTGTTCTTTAAAATTAAGATTCGATCTGGCATGTAAAATTAACTGTGAGCCTTTAAAGGCACATCATTATCCAAAGACTGGTAGCTCATTGCCTTCTTATCTCAGGTGAGCTAGTAATGATTACAGCAGATGTCCTAAAATACAGCTCTCTGCTTTAGCTGTGCAAACTCAAGGACAGCTGCTCATTTCAAGGATTATTTCAAGTGACAATTAAGGGCTAACACAGTGGAACTGTCATATGGTCTGGCCTGAGCTCAGGTGTCACAGATAACTAATGAACTGGCCAGTCCAGTTTACAGTCATTAGCAGAGCATCTCCCCAAGCATTCAGCACCGTGAGTCTAAGGCTGGTTTAAATCACAAGGTGCATCTGGAGAGATTAAAGAATAATGTAACAAAGGCTCATTTTATGTCTATTTTTCTTCATTATTTTTGCTGAAATTTTGCTGTGACATTGAATACAAAATGAGTTAGACACAAGGTGCAAAAAGACGAAGTATACATTTGACTGCCTGGGTAATGTACTACAGTATATGCAAGGGCTGGATAGTTCAGGTCCAGATTGTAAAAATCCAGATCAAGATTTTGTTTCAACCATCCAGTTGATCATAAAGAATCACAGTCACAAAAGTACTCAGCTCAACTGCATGCATTGATTGTCAATATACAACTGACTGAATTAGAATTAGCTTACATTAATTATCATACATTAAAGTGAATTATCATCTTTTAAAACAGCTCAGTTTTGTATGGTGCTCAGCCTTACTCCAGCCTACAACAAAGTGATGCGTGGCCTCTTTATCCATTCTTATCTTCTACTGTAGCTGGTACAGTCTGAAGCATCTTCGAGGCCGACCCGGTCTCTTCTGATGCAGGATTCCTGGCTGACAACATGCTGAATGAGTCATCTTCATCCTTACCCTCACTCCCAGGTAGGTCAGCACTAAAGTGAAGCTACCTGCCAAAACCCACTATCCCATGTACTGAGTAACCTAGATCACAATTTGCCTCCACAACCCCGGACTGGTGCCACAGCTCAGGCTCTGATCACTAAAAGAGTCTCAAATTGTTGACCTGACTTGATCTGATCTGAAAGACATTATATACACCAACCTAAATTGTATCAGATCAAAGAAAACCTGTAAATTCTTTTATATCAAGATATTTTTCAAGCAAACAGGTGGAGCAATAGAACCAACCCTTGCAGGCTGCTGTGATACTGCTGCTCCTCACCCTGCATTTTTCATTCTTACCAAAATAACCATTTGTCTTTCTTATAAAGAAAAATAGCAGTGTGAAATTCATCATTAATTGAGTTTGAATGATATAAATTTAAAGCCTAAGAACTTGATATATACTACCAATCTGGCTCAAATACTGTAATTAAAAGGGCTTTATTTATTTTAGAATTTACTGGTAAAATTATATATGCCAATATTTACAGCATTATACTGAAAATGTAGAACCGATTACATCATATGTTGAAAGATGTTACAGTAAATTATATAATGTTGAAGAATGAAATGGGACAATATCATTTTTCTCCTGGAGAAAAATACACACTTTGCCAGACTGGCATTCAAAATGTAAAATGTAAAGGGAGGTAAAATGGAAATTTTCATCCACTATGTTTAAATCTCCTTTAAATGTCATCCCTGTCCTTTGCTAAGCCTTTTGGGCAATTCCTGGTCCGGTCAGTGTGACCTTGAAAGCTGAAGAAATCCCTAAGATGTAAATGTGTTTGTGTGCCCCCCCCCCCCCCCGGAGTGCAACTGACTGCAGGTTCTTCCAGAGGCCTCTGCGATGGACTGAGGATAAATGGCAAAGCCCCTGCCCAAGTGTGGCACATCTGCTTGCAAGCGGTATCCATCCCTTTCCAGAGTCACGGCTCTTCCAGGTACTTTAATTAATGATGCCGGCAATTAAATGGCTGTTAAATCAGAGAGGCGTGCAGCCTAACTGCCTGTCTCTTGGCTGCCGTGACTCAGTACACTGATGACGGTATGATACGCCATAATGACACCTCACCCTTCCCGGTCATTTCCATGGATTAGTAAGAATATGGATGACGATTTTGTTTTCACTCACAGCTTCTGCGTCGCCAGATATTGCAGAGCCACAAGCCGAGAGACACTTACGCAAGTTTAGTACAGGTAAAGTGCAAACTGAGGTCCGAGTGTCAGCACAGTACAGCTTCCACCCCTGCAGAGAATCGACAGTGTGTGAAACGTAGTCGTCATAGGTGCCAGGCGATTACCCCATTGTGCCTTTCAGCATGCAAACAAAACTTGAGCCAAGTCGGAGCCGAAAAGCACCAAAGTGTGAAACTGCTTCAGATTAATCACTAGCAGCCCAAATACATTCCCTGCTGCCAACCCTGATACAAAAAATTGCACTGAAACCTCTCGAGAATAGATGCTGTGCTGAGGAAGTAGCTGTGTGATATTAAAGATACAACACTTTGTGTTTCTGTTGTAGAACAGCACATGTTACTAAACCAAACCTTATTTACTACGAGAGCTACTTCTACAAAGATAATAATCGGGGGGGGGGGGGAGGGTAGAAAATAAAAGGTGTCAACTTTTTATTTCTCCTTTCTGGTCGAGCGAAGCAAAACAAACAAACAAATAAATAAAATTAGCATAATTTATCCTGATTCTAAGAAGTGCCACAGGAGCTACTCTCAGGCTCCCTGCGAGTTACTGGTAGCTCATAAGTGACACATTGGCAACCGGCTTATACAACTGCACTATTTCTGAAACTTATGGAAACAATTGGCATCATTTCCATTCTTCATTTTTAGCGACATAATGTGCTGCAGGAGGAATATAGTGCTTGCATTTCAAATGATCTTTGTCTGTGCACATATGCACAGGACAAAAAAAGTAAAAAGGTCTTGAAGGAATAGAACGAATTGTTAACTTGATAAGACATTAAGGTGTTTGACGCTTTTGTCATTAATTACCAAATTAAATTGTAGATATGGCTATAAAAGTATATTAAGTTGAAGAGATTTGCAAATCTTTGAAATTTGCGAACATTAAATTTGGCATGCTAAAGAAGCTATTTAAAATATGATATGTATTACTATAAAGATCAAATGATTTTAAATAATACAGAAATGAAACAAGTCCATACTACAAATGAAGGCAAATAAACAAAACAATAAGACCACCACCCTGCCCCCCCATGAACAAAGCCTGTCCAGTTAGATGGGGCGTATGTGTACCAAGGCTTTAATGGTCATATTTTACCGCACTTTAACAAGAGGCAATTTCTGATTCACAGAAAAGAAAACTCATTCTCCACTCCTCACAACCTGCCGCTTTAAGGAAGAAAAGGCCAGAAGGGAAAATAACAGCAGATAAGATCAAATTTCCAGTCAGGAACAAAAAAGCCCTGATCTGTGTCAATACTACCAGACTTGAGGAGTCTACTGTAACAAGACTGATGTAGAAAATTAATAAACGATTATTTTGGGAGTAAAATTATCAAAATATTCATCGCAGGGCAAGTTTTTTAAGGCATTTTTATAATGTTACCCTAAGCATTAATACACCACACATGACACCTAAATGATTTACTATAATAAAAAGTGTTACTGCAATTCTGTGAAGAAGCATTTTATCTGCACACAGGCATTTCCTAGATTTCACCAAAATATTTTCTGCTCCAGTATATATCATAAATAATTAAATTTTTATTACTCTACTACAGCCATCCTGTTTATCAGTTCTGATGATAATATCTCGGAGACATAAAAACAAAATATATTGTATATGAGGCTTGTCATATGGCATAGCATTTTCAGCGAACACATGCCTGCACTCTGTAGTTCATCTTTTAGTATGAATCATTTATACAGGTAAATTACAAGGGCAAAATATCCGAATGGCCTTAAAGAGGGATTGTCCTGTTTAAACTATCGCAGCTTTTCTATGAATATATAAAAAAACACCTGAAAATTGCACTTTCCGTTCTATATTTTATGCATTTCTGATGCTAATATGCTTGTCCTCATGGGTGAAAATAGTTGTAAGCACTTTAAAAGTATTAGAGTGGCCATTGTATAAATTTTTATATTTAATGTAATACTTATACAAAAAAAATAATTCATGGGCACACAAATTATTATGTTATTACCTAATTCTCCATATAAATAAAATACTGTCACGTTTGATTGTCTAGACATTTATAAGAACAATGCTGGGATTACAGGAAAAATTAGACAACGCTGAGATGAGATTTTAGTATGGAAATCTGAAATGTGAATATGTGTGGAGTTTACCTCTACTCCCCATTTAAGTCTGCTGTGTGTGCGCACCGTGCAGGACTGGCACCCCAGTGGGGCTCTTTCCCGGAATTGTGCCCTTCGCTTCCTGGAAAAGGCTTTAGGTTCCCCACAACGCTGTGCTGAATTAGCGGTCGGAGGCCGGATGGATCCAAAAACCAAGTGCACTGTACTGTTGATGTTAAGATCAGCATGACCTCAAAACAGAAAGCTTTTGTATTCTTTCCCTACACAATCACAGAGGTAAAGGCTTATTGGACAAGTCATTTTTCCATTTCCACTGCATCACATGAAATAGTAGGTTAATCATTCTGTGGATACAGAAATGAGCAAGAAAACAATGACATATGAATCATTCTTACATTCTTGAAATCTACATTCATAATTATGAAACATTACATACACCCCAACTAGGGTGTTTGGCCTTGAGCCCTAAGCTGCTCAGTGGTGAGATCTGGGTCTCGTGTGATAATGGTAACACTGTACAAAGCATCTATCTTTAAGTCAATAAAGCTTAATCGTTTTATTAGAACAATTGTTCACAGACAGTTATATACAGGCAGTCCCCAGGTTACGAATGAGTTCCATTCCAAAAACCTGACTGTAAGTAATTTGAACAACAATAATACAGGTAACTACATGCGGCACTCAAGCTGATGAACCGCTGAAACTGTGCAATAATTGCACAACTATCACAAAGTAGTGTGCGAGTTCATTATTACAAACTATTGTATTTAACCCAAATTTTTAATAGAATAGGCTATTTATTGTAGTCAGTATGCGTTGTCCATACTGTAAGTCAGATGTTCTTAACTTGAGGACTGCCCGTATGTAGAACTAATGTTGTTGAATGATTTCTTTGTTTTGTTTGTTGTCTATATAAGTTGCAATGTTATTGTATGTTTGTCAGTGAACCAATACGTGGCATATTTAGCTTTGCTTCTAAGGTATGCTGTAACCTTGTATGAGATATAAGTATTACCTGTGAGGTTATTCTGACAGAAACATTTTAATTTTCTTTAAGAGACAATTTGTCAAGTCTCTATGCATATTTTACACATACGCTTTGTTGTGCAAATTTGAAGCCTTATAACCCACTTTTCACAGTATGTTCTTGGTAACTTGTAAATGTTTGTTTTTGGCACTTAGCATACAGGTGGAAGGTCACCCCAGTCACAAACTGTTTAGGCTGCTACAGTCAAATGTTTCATGAGATTTGTCAAATGTTTTATGTGTTATATATTTATCCTTATATTTTGATTGTTAATTTGTGTCATACCACGGCTGCTTCAAGAGACTTTGCACACAAGCATTTCACTCACAAGTATAGTACCTGTGTACCGGTGACAAGTGATGTGACAATGACAGTGATTTGATTTTGATATGTAATTAAATAGTATTTTTTTTCACATTTAATATGATTATGGCAGCTCAGTGAGTAATAGCCCTACCTCACATGTGCAGGGTTAGGGATTTGAATTGAATCCTGCCACTCTGAGTACCTAGACTTTGTACAAGTGCCTCCATGTACTGCTAAATCCTGCCACTCTGAGTACCTAGACTTTGTACATGTGCCAGAGGTTGGGATTCGAGTCTCTGAGTCACAACTCAATTTGGACTCAAGTCACACATTTGATGAATGTGATTCAGCTTAGCAAAACTGATGGAAAGACTTGGACTCTAAGTTGGACTAAGTTTGGACCTGAAGGCAGTGACTTGAGACTTGGACCCCATGACTTGAGGTTATAGTCCCCCACTCTGGATACCATAACGTTAATTTTATAATTTCAGCATACATCAATTCTCTGTTGTCTGCATTTTCAGTTGGCTGAATGCAAGGTCTCCTGAGATAGTTTGTTGGAAAGGTGCATCACTCTGCCTACACACAGACATAAAAACTGTGTGAGGAGAACCGTGAGTGGACACTCTCTTTTTAACCTATCTCTACCTATAAAGAACATTTCCTACGATGTACTGACATGGAATTTTGCTGCAGCAAGCTTTAATCACTAAAGGTAAACAAACTGACATAGGTAAGTACTCAAGGTACATGACTCACAACTCCACTTGGACTCGAGTAACAAATTTGATGACTTGTGGCTTGACTGCAAAAATCATGAAAAGACTTGGACTTGACTTGGACTTGAGGGCAATGACTCGACACTTGACTTAGACTGCAACGTTTTGACTCGAGACTTAACTGAGACTCGCCAAGGAATGACTTGTTCCTATCCCTGCCACAAGTTAACCTGTATCTACATTTCCCAGAGTGTATATCTCTATGCATGTATGTGATAGACAGGCATTCTGTCCGGGTCATACCCCAGCCCCATGCCTTATGATGACCAGGCTTAATATTATTAAGTCAATCCTGTTTCAACATGTAAATCACTCAGTCTCTGAATAATAGCTAAACTCCATTGTATAATTATGAAACTGCTTAACACAATTTATAATCAGACAATGATGTAATGACTAAATGCTATGCAAAATCTATGTAAAAGCCAACGATCCATAAAGTTTCCATATTGCTTATTCCTTGTAGGGGCACATTAAGCCTGGAGCCTTACATTAGACATATTAAAAAGAAAAACATCTGCCACACATTACATAATAGCAGCTAAGACTGAGCTTAGCATAGGCAGCTAAATTGAGTGTGGGTGACAAGTGATAGAAATGCCTTAGTGTACTATCAGGTGTCTAACAGAGCAGAAATGTAATAAATATTGGCATCAGTCCACCGTTTTTCGTATCTGCATTAAGGAAAAACCCAATCGTGCTGTTATCTTTTCTAAAGAATGCATTTACCCACTACGTCAATTCATCTTTCAACCACTTATCTCAGAAAGGATAGGGCACGGATACACCCTGCATAGGAAGCAAGTTAATCACAAACCAATATATCCAATCACCAGGGGCATTTTAATGCACAGGTTTACCCGAGCTCATGCCCAGGGGCCTCTGCTAAAAACTCTTACCAGCTTATGGTCAACATTTTACCAAAATTTTTCTCAAATGTGATCAATTCTAGTACACTGGAAAAAAAGCACCAAAACATTATATTAGGGGTATGAAGAATATCTCATCAAATTTTTGACACTAATCCTATATGAAACACTAGAACCGGCTAATTTTGAAAATTGGACTACATCAATCTAAGTAAATACGTAATGGTGTATCCTACTAAGCTATCAAATCTTCTAGGTCAATCCTCCTCACAGGATAATCTCTTACTGATTTTAACCAGCATTTAATTTAAGCCTTTACATTAACATATATGAAGGCATCCCGCCTGTGTGAAAATTAATGTTACTGAAATTAGGGAAAAATATATTGACAGAAAAACACTGCTCCTGAACATTCCAAAGTGAATTTTTTAGAGGTAGATATGGAGAAAGTCACGCTGCATTTGTTGTTTATCCTCTGGCCTGGTTTTGTTGCATCTGAGCTTCTTAACACAGCTTTTGCAGAGCATTTGCCATAGCAAATGGAACTTATATATGAGCCAGAAAGACTCACTTTTATTGCTGAAGTGAATACAATATTAGATTCTGCTAAATTTCAGTGGTAATTACACATCACACTTTGACTACTTCAAGTAACATTTCTTGAAAATATGATATCTGGAAACTACATATTTCAGCATTTCTTGTACGTGGTACAGTATGGCAAGAAACACCAACCAAACACCAATTGTATTCGTGGTCCACAAACCTACTGTAATATACATAGTTAAAAATATATATATATATATTTAGCTTTACTATGGAAAGGTATATTTCTGCTATATTTCAACTCCTTATAAAGATAGCTAGTAAAATATCCCTTGACCTTACAGCAGTAGCAAAAGCAGAAACACAACTGACTACTCACTGATGTGTAGAGGTGGCCTTCTCCGTTCATGCCGATGTATAACCCCGTCTTTACGGACTGGATGGCGACAACTCGAAGGCCCACAGGGATGAGGTTGAACAACGCTATAAACCAAAGTGGCATGCTAAGTCAACATATCTTAGCAAAACTCGTCTGAACTATTAAGGTAATGTAGTGTTACCCTGAAGAAAAAAACAAGACCAGAACAGAAAATACATATTGACTGTCGTTGGCCCTGCCATTTGAATACATTATGTAAGGACTATTGTTCTTTGTATTAATGAGCAATCATCCTGACAGGAAAACAAAGCAGAGCTGCATGGCTAATTTGAATTACAATGAACCAACCTGTATTAACCTGGTAAGTGCTTGCATGTGTGTCTTTCCTAGCTGAATAAAAATATATAATATGGTTTTGAACAGATAGTAATGGGCTGGTTCCCCTTGTTCACTGTAAATCTGTTGTTCAAAAAATAGTTACAGATATACATTTCTACCCCAACAGTAATAACTAAATACAGGCAACACATCATCTACCATAAATAGTACAATATACATAGACTATAATATGGCTATGAAGCTGTACAGGTTGTTTTGATTATAATTTAATAATTTGATTGTAAACTGAGTTGATGTCTAATAAGCACATATAAGTAATAGGTATTTTTATACATAAAAGATTACAAACAAGGCAATCATAGTCCAAAGTCCAGGTTGGACACACCTGTGAGTCTGTTCATAATGCAGGCCACTGTTCATGTTTGATATATTGTGGTAAATGGTGCAAGAGATGTGACAGCACCAAAGGATGTGTCATTGTCCTAACATTTGTGTGTAGTCATACACATCACAACATTTGTGTGTAGTCGTACACATCACAGTAACTTAAATATAACTGCAGTTGCACCCAAGTGTGCAATTCGTCCGTCCAAAATTTTAATAGTGTGCGATTCTTCTGCTTTTTTCTTGTTCTGCTAATTCTATTTTTAATGATTAGATTCTCTGCCAAGTGATTTAAATAAAAAAATGTCCAACCAGGTTTATAGGTACTTACTAAACTCCAATATATGAATATTTCTTGTACCATCCTCAGCTACTTCCTCAAGTAATTTTGGTCATCAGACACACACACAAGTGTTCATATACTTTGAAATGTAAACAAATACATTCAGTGGCATCCTTATATTTAAGTTTGACTGTAACACATCAATGCACTATGCAGCATGGTGGTCTTGCGTATTTGAAATACACACAAATACAAATACACAAGTAAAGCAAAAAACTTACAAGAATTACTGCTGTCATCCTTAGTCCCATCCAGAGATCCATCTGTGTTCATCTGCAAGTAGTATCCTTGCCTGCAATATAACCTGGTCACTATACCCTTGAGCTGGGGATCTGAAAGAAGAAATTGTAAACTGGTAAATGAGACTAGATTAAAAAAAACCTGAAGGTTTTACATGTTACAAAACATGTAAATTTGTACAATAGTTTCAGTTCTCCACTTCATGTCAAATATTACCAGAGCTATTGCAAAATTGTTGTTTTATTATTACACAATACTTGTATGATTGTTGTCTTTATGAGAAGATATTGCAAGCTCATTTAAGTTAAGCTGCTTTTAGAAATTTTAGACAGGATTTGGATTTTTACAAATTTTACAGTGGTACTCATGAGAAACTCAAGAGCACCCCCTAAGGGTTTAGGATGGAAAAAAGGGGTTACCCATCACCCATATTTTTATTTATCATGGTTTACCATTCAGGAGGGTGTACCAACTCTACTAACCTAAAACAACCTTCAGGTATTTCTAAGAAACAACAATTTATCACAAACTAAAATACGTTGAAATAAAATACATAGAATTCTTTAGCAAAGATTGTTCAGTAAATGCTGTAAACAGACATCTATCACAACTGATAACAGATCAATAAAATTAAGCAACATCAAGAGTCAAAATCTAATAAGGATTTAGTCTGACTTTATATATTGACTGTTGCCCTCAGGGTTCACAAATCATATTCAAATAAACTGATCATTTACAATAATACAGGTAATTGAAGCAATCCCAGGTAATTTAGAAATGACTCGGATCATTTGAAAAGAAAGGAATTAAAGACAAAATCCACCCAATTTGAGCAAATCCTAAGGGTACATTTAGATCATTAAGTCAGTCATGAATGGCGAGAGATTCTGCCCAGGCTCATGTATCCATCAGTATTCATCTGTTGCCATGGGCTGATTTAGTTCACCGGACAGTTTTAATAGATCAGCCTTAGAAGTCATCTAAGGTTGCTTATCTGTTTTTGAGTAACTGGCTATATTAATGTTAATGTGAAATTTAGCCTGACTTCAAAACATTGTTCAGTGTAGAGCATTAAAACATGCAGCCACAAAATAATGAATCACTGTGCTGTGGATTTTAGCATTCGATACATTCAGCACGAATACTAACTAAGCTTTTATCAATATGCATTAATAAAATGCTGCTGCCTGCATTTCAAGCAATCTTTGACTGTAATATATTACAATTACAGTTTTTATCACATTTATTAATCACTTTGACAAATAGTTACTTAAAGCCAGTTATTTGTTTTGAGTGCAATTCAAATGAATTTGGAGGCGAATGGCAATAGGGTACCAATGTGGGAGACATGGGCTTTGAAATGGCTTCCCGGATCTGCATTTGGCTGGCTGTGCATTTCTCAGTGTAGAAGGCAGCTCTGGCGGCAAGGAGATTTTCACCAGCCTTTCATGTAGGTTGGCTCTTTATAACGTCTTGCTTAATCATGAGCAGTCAGTGTATGGTTTTCAAAGGAAATGTGAGCCACTGCAAGTGAAGTTCTTTCAGGCAATGTTATGCAATTTTTCAAATAAAAATGGTGGATAAGTGGCGTGCAATTCTTATTATTTTACAGGATTTTGCCCTACCTATTGTGCTAGCATTGAAATTGCCGCCTTTAACTCTTTGAAAACTATTCATATTTGGCAAGATTCGTGCTTCTGAGGTTTTAAACCTGAGACTGCTGTTTTAATGGTCTAGAGAAGCAGTTTACACCGCTGTATAATTAATCCAGTGTGGATAAATATTGGATAATTCTCAACAATGTATCATCAAAGGATAGTGTGCATGAGTTCTAACATACAAATGGTTTCTTTATTATCCTGAAAGAATGAAATAAAATTAGCACCTTACTTGTTAAGAATGATGTATATTGACAATGACGACTAAAACGTACGATGGAAGCAGTAAATAAAAAATGGAAAAAAGTTCATTTTGCTTAATTTGAAACAATAAAAATGCTTCTGCAAACAAAAGAATCGATCCGAACAACATATATTACAGCATATCTTTTCTAATAACTGAGTGCAGTAATGTATGTTTAAACAATATCTTGATTATATATTATTGACTAAGACTGATTTTGAGTGCAGAATGTTTAACAAATGAATTTAAATCTAATAAACAAGAATCAGAATCTTACAGTTACCCATGGGCGTCGCTGTCATTAAATCTGAGGGGGACGTGTCCCCCTCACATTTTATGATTATTCGTTTGGACCCCCCCACATTTAACCTAAAATAGTAGTATTATGCCAGTGTGTCCCCCCCACATTCAAAATGCTTCTGACACCCCTGCAGTTACCCCTCACATTCAGGAGGGTAAGGCACAGAAAATCCCCACAAATCTGCCAATAATAGTTCGCCTCATTATTCAAAATGCAAAAGTTTCACCGAAAAGTGAAAAGTTACTGCGAGAAGCACGAGATTCCATAAGACCATAAAGTCTTAATCAATAGTGTAGGTTTGGTTTCAACATTGGTAGAGATAGATCGCCCTCCAGCCCCCTAAACACACGTGACACCTGCTATAATGTCCCTACAATCCATACTCAAATATGTGTATGTCCTTGCTTTTAATATTGAAGATGTAATATGCACTTATATTGACACATATTGAACAACACTGATATTTATACAGTATAGTCCTATTAGGTGATTCTACAGTATATGATCCACATAATTCTCAGTAATGTTTATAAGGCTATGCTTGGCTTATGCCTCATCTGCGAGTTTCTGCAATCTTTCAGCAAGCTCCAAAAACATTCCCGTTTAATTGTTATATATAGTTAGGCCTAAACTTTCATCAGACAAAGTCCCTTTGGCCTAATTAAATCTAAAATGGGTGTAACTAAGACATGTCTCCTTAGATATGATCTTTGAATGTCCGAAGGAAATGGAACACCAGACTTCATCTGAAGCTAATGCATAGCTAGCAGGTGAAATGGGACAATCGATTCATCCAAGCTAGTTCAAGGCTGGGGTACGCTTTGGATGGGATGGCAGTACAGGTAAGTGAAACAAAATGATATTTCATTTACTCTGTTTCAGCCTCCACCCCTAGACAGGCCATAATGAAATATGTATAATTTGTATCCAGATATTACATTTATAACGCAATTTAACATGGAAATACATACAGTACAATTATATTTGTTGGTCCCAGTTCAGGGTTTTCCAGCAACTGAAAATGTCAGAAATGATCATTTGTTTAAGTAGCTTATATACTGGCCAAGCAAATAATTCCAAAAAATAAAAGTAAATGTAGCTCATTGATTTCATACAATTCCTTTTTATATACATCGGTGTCTTCATGCAAAACATTGAAATAATCTAGCTAATAGAACAATTCACCTTTGCGTGTCAAGTCCCTTTCAAGTCATTAAACAAATACAGATTCAAACTGCCACATCAGTATCAAGCTTTACAAGCTAAAATGACAGAGCCAAGCCAGCAAACTGCTTACTATGTGTCAGTGAATCTATCTAAACATAAATAAGTCCTTTCATCACTGAGATGCCCAAAAGCACCATATCATCAATGTTGCTGCCAGGTTACAATACCTTGCGTCTCCAGCAAAATCAGTCCTATGCCACTTAAGCCACACAGCAGAAGTGATTCCCTTTGGACGGCTGGTTGCTTTTTATTCTCCGAAGCAAGCGCCTTTGTTCCTGACTGGTGTGGTACGCTGTGCTGAGGCCTAGCCCGATGAAGCCCACACATCAAAGGAGGAGATGGAAGAAAGGTACTGAATGCAAATTAAAGTCTACTGATTTCAGAGGTTTCTTACATATGCGGGAATACACACTGATCAGTCATAACATTAAAACCAACCTAATATCCTTTAAGTCTACTAAGTCGTGAGGAGGAGCCTCCATAGATTGGACTTGTTTGTCCAGCACATCCCACAGATGCTCGATCGAATTTAGATCTGGGCAATCTGGAGCCCAAGTCAACACCTTGAACCCTTTTTCATCTTTCTCAAATCATTCATTCAAACAATTTTTGCAGTGAGGCAGGATGCATTATCCTGCTTAAAGAGGCCACTGTCATTGGGGAATACTGTCGCCATGAAGGGGCGTACTTAGTCATTAGTGGTACGTGTCAAAATAATATCCACATGAATGCTAGAATCCATGATTTCCCAGCAGAACATATGCTTAGAACATCACACGGCCTCCACTAGCTTGCCTTCCTCCCATAGTGCGTCCTGGTGCTATCTCTTCCCCAGGTAAATGACATACATACCCAGCCGTCCTTATGATGTGACAAAAAACATGACTCATCAGACCAGTCTACCTTCTTCTGTTGCTCCATGGTCCAGATGTGACGCTCATGTGCCTTTGGCCGTGAACAGGGGTCAGCATGGGTATGTGGTCTGTGGTTACACAGCAAGCTCTGATGCACTGTGTGTTCTGCAAGTAGCTCTCCTGTAGGATCGGACCAGACAAGCCAGCCTTTGCTCCCACGCGCACCAGTGAGCCTTGGGTGCCCATGACCCCATCACTGGTTCACAGGTTGGCCTCCCTTGGACCACTTTTGGTAGATACTGACCACTGCATACCAGGAACACCCCACAGGACCTGTCTGTCTGGAGATGCTCTGACCTACTCGTCTAGCCAACACAATTTGGCCCTAGTCAAAGCTGCTCAGATCCTAGCACTTGTTAATTTTTCCTGCTTCCAACAAACCAACTTCAAGAACCAACTATTCCCTTACCTAAAATATAATGGCACCCTTGACAGATGCCATCGTAACAAGATAATCAATTTTATTCACTTCACCTGTCAGTGGTTTTTAATGTTATGGCCTACCAGTCTATAGTAGGTATGCAAATGAGGATACACAAGGAGTTATGTATGACTTAAATAGGACTCAAACTGAATTCATATTTGAGTCTATTACACCACTCACCTATTATACCTTATTCTACCTTATCTCTAGCATTAATCTGATGCTTTGTGTATGTATGATCATTTTTTAAACAGACTGATTTAGATAATCATGACTCTGAATATAAACCTTCAGGTTGCCCCACATCCTTGACCAAATCAAGCAGCTAGAAGATGGATGGATGGTTATATTACAATGTTAACAATAGCAGTCGCAGAGGGTATCCTAACATTATACAAGGATGACTTGAAGACTTGAAGCATACAATTTAGTGTATATGTGCATTTCTGAGGCTGACATAATGCATACAATCTCCATGGGTGAGAATCAGCAGGGAAACATGTAGGGTAGATTTCCCTTATCATGTGATCAGAAGCAGTGAGATTAATTCCTGTCACCGTTCCCTAACGGATTAAATGTACTAAATGTAACATAGACTCTGCCAGTTCAAGATAAATAACATGTGGTCTCAATTTCTCCTTGGTCCTCAACTATATTTTGTGCATCTATAAGATTAAACACTGAATTAATATAAATGCTAGAAAGCCTTTTACAATTAGGCTTATTTCTACTTTAATCATATTATTTGGTGCATATTGAGTCTCACCGTCCTGCACATTCTGCTCACCCGCTGCTAAAGGGATTTCCCATAGATCCCGTATATCAGGTGGCATCTTGAAAATGTTCACACGAAATCACTGGATATGACATATACAGCGACTTCATGTGTGTGCCGTCCGTGTTTCCAGTTTACCCAGAGAAAAGTGCGATCCCCTGCATCACCATAGAAACCACACCCTGAGTATCAATAGAGCGCATTCCAACCACTTTTTTGTTTGCATGTTTGTGTGCACACAACAATAAGAGTTCCCTCCCTGTAGCACAACTGGGGCTGTTATAGGACCCCCCCCATATACAGACTCCCAAAAGGCAAAGCTAACCATTATACAGAAAGGACACGCTCTGCTGCACACAGCCGCAGCAGACATAAACATAAGACGGGACTGACCCACTTTCACCATTTCTGGAATACAAGAGGGGCTTTTCCAGTCTAGAAAGGAAAAACACCTCCCTCACCTTCCTGTTTCCATGGAGATACGCCTGCATTTACATATCTGATATTTATCAACACAGATTCTGCTTTATATTTGTTCTTCCATTTCTTCTCAACTGCAATTCTGAAATATAAAGTCTAGAATTATTTCGTAAACTGCTCTGTCTTTTCATAATGGTTCCATATTTTAGAACAAAAACAACATGGGGCACATTTTGATTAAGCATTCACAGCTTTCCTCTGAATGCTACATGTGATCTTTCTGGTCTTTGGAATCTACCCGCAATTTCAATTGCCTTCACGTGGCCCCCAGCGATTGCAAAATATTAAAAATAATACCATTTTTAGAAGCCTACAGATTGAAAAAAAAAACAACTGCTGTATCCTTTCAACACTGTGTCATAATTCACCAGACAGACGGCTCCTTTCGGTAGAATAATATGCCATATACAACAATTTACAAGCAAACCAATTTACAGTGAAACATTGTTTCCAGTATCAGCACCTGAGATTATAAAGTGAAACAAAAATTTCACTAAAAACTGTAAAGAAAAGAAATTGTATTTCCAATTCCAGGAGACCTTCCGGGCAATCTATCATATCTAGTCACTACAGAATTCAAGTTTTCTGGACATTTTTGTCAGCTTTACAGAGAGACTGGTGTCTGGCTGTGTAACATTGACTGATTCTTCATTAAAAACGACAGCAATGCAACAGCCACGATTGTTTTAGCTCTGAAAGAAGTTCAGCAATGATAAATGTGATACTAACCAGGCCTACTCTTCATACATTCCTCAGACCAAAGACACCCTTATCTGCTTCATATTCCCAGCTAACAACAGCTAATAACAGAAATGCAAACTACCCTTTTTTCACACTGTTTTAATATCCTATAAACAGGGGAGCTGCTCGAGATTTTGGGCCCCATGAAAACATATCTTACTGGGCTTCCAACACAGACCCGTCAAATAATGCTCCAAATTGTGTTGGGTCTGCAACAGTCCTATGTTTCCCCACACTTATGGTTTCTCTGCCTGTAAATGTTGAATCCAGATATATTTGCATGAAATTGCCTTTGAAGGTCATAACTAGAACCATTTATATTCCTTAGTACATATCACTGCTTTATTTTACTTCTGCTAGCTATTGTTAAAATGTACCTAAGGATGAATTCTCATGAAAATTCGGATTCAGAAGTAAAGGCCCACAGTTAACTCAAAACAAGCCTTTGAACTTGCACTTCCAATATAATTAGACCCCCATTACCATTTATAAAAAACAAAAAATCTATTTTAATGCTAATTTAGAATTTGTCATAATCTTAACGGTTTAAATTTTTTAGATATAGAACCCTAAAAACGTTCAAAAGAAAATTCTATCCACCATGAAGTACAGAGCAGTAATAGTCACTGGTTGACCGAAAATGGCCGTTATGCATTTTTACGTTTGTCAATACACCGATACTGTAGGATCATTCATCACTTGCGTTTCTCAACATATTTACTATATGTTTTACTTTTAATTTATTTGCGCAAAAAGCCCCTTCTGATACCTCTCACTAGAACCAAGGTATATATGGGATGAAATATTATTATTGATAAATGCAACTTATCACACCAAGTGTCCTACTGGCAATGGCACTCTTAAAAGGTGTCTTAAAATGTAGGTTTTCAAACAAAGCATTACTGCTTTTCCATAATTGACAAAAAAGATTTGTAATTGAAATAGTATATTCATTTTCATCTGTTCTAGTATGGCAGTAGAGTAACATATGAGCTATTGCGGTGAAAAAGCTAAATGGCATTTTTCAGTGTTTTGTGTCAGTTTCAACCATTAATACTAACATGTAACATGCGAAATGAAAGAATGCACTTCTTGCAGTCGGCTTGCACCAAAGCAAACATTACTATGCGAACGTAATTAGCACAGCTGTCAGCCTTATCACTGTCAGGTGTACAATCAGCATTACATCTGGTTAATGTCTGTCAAGCACCCTTTCCAAGTGATATTAACTAAACAAGAATCAAATGGAGAAAAATCTGTAAGATTGATTGTTTTGATCACCCAGTACTCAAGGCCAAGTTCTAAGTCAATTCTAACAGTGGTGTAAACCTGAGTATGATTTATATGCTAATCCCCATCATTTCATAAGTGTAATAAGATAAACAGCAACAACAACATCAATAATTAACAATAACATCGACAACGACAACAATAATTTCTGCAACATGTACAACACCTGCTGCATATCTCATACAATTTCAAAAACAAATAACATTTATTATACCCTAGTATTTATCTGTACAGACATTTCATATAGAAATATAGATTTTGGCACCATCTGACTTAACTCAAGGAATTTACACACATAACTGAAATATTGTGTGAATGAATGGCATTTATTAATCTATTTTCAGGTGGCTAGAGAAAGAATAATTTAAGAATTTATTACTGAGAAGATTTGAGTAACATTCCTAGTTCTAGTAATACTACCAAAATAAGCTATTTCATCTAGAAATGCAATTCGTTATTCTTTAACAATCTCTTCATATAACGTGCAAAATTCACTTTTGCAATTATTCTTGCAAAATCACTGGATTTCTCTGTTATGGAAACTATATCGCACTATTCTATCAAACGTGCACACTGTAACTGTCCCAAGGACGTATAGCCTAACCAGATTATAGTGTAAAATGCGTTATATTTTTCATCGATGAACATCAAAAGGATGTTTAATAAATTGATGTATTTATTTATGCTCCATTAAATTACTTGTGCTCCATTACTTAAAGTACTGATCGTCACACCTTGTCTCCGTAGTCTTCTTTTCCTGAGACCGAAGATTCTCACTTTGGAGAAGATATCGACCAGATTGCCGTTGCAGAGACCCTTATTCTTGCTGGGGCTTTTCCTCCTCCTGTGAGTGGAGGGCCGGTCTATATGCTGCTCCCGAGCCTGCCTCTTTTGCCGGATTAAACCGCTGGCAATCGCCGCTGCCATGTCTCAGAAAACACAGCTGTCCGCCGCCTCAAACAAAGCGTTCAACACAAACAACCACCTTTGTTCGGGTGCTTCACTACTGTCCCATTTTGTCTAAATGACCTTTGATCTATCAGTTAAACAGATTGTTTCCTTTCGATAAAGTCCGAAGAGTGCATTTTAAATGCGATATTAAACGATGTGTTTTCATACTTCCAAATGCGTTAACGCCACACTGTTGATATTAATCTTCACCGGGGAAACACCCCGTAGCTGAGTCCCCAAAAACATAAAAAACAATGAAATGACAGAGAATTACTTATACCTTCACGTTGTTTTTTCGGGCTTTTATTTTAGCAGAATCGTTTTCCATTGGTGGCAAACGGGAACTACAACCAAGAATTTAATTTAAATCCCATATTATCTGGTACTTTTGCATCTTCCCACTGTCTCCTCTGTCCTCATCAATCAAGAGGTTTCAGGGCTTGCAGTAAGTGTGCAGTTTGGTGTTAAGAGAAACAGAAATGATTTTAATGTGTGTTTCCCCGTGAAGGACGTCCACTCGTCTTCCAGGTGCGGCTGTCAAATTACGTCGTTTGTTTCTGCTCTCATAGTCAAGTTTATCAATGCGTGTCACCCTTCGTAAAATGGATGACTGTTAGCCAGCGCTCTAATTCATCTTGACAGTGTCCGTCATTTTGACAAGCCATAGGTAAAATCGGAATCCCAGCATCATTTGGCACGCCGTAATAATGCGCTGTAATTTACGCTTCAGTAACTTAATTTCCCCCCCAAAAAAGCACGACAATGTTACATCAAATGAAAATGTAATCAAAAAAATGGAAAGCCAAGGTGTTGTAAGGATGACGTCTGCCCAGCGTGGCAGCAAGATGCAAGAAAAATAACAAACTTAAGAAGGTCCCCAAGTCCCAAAACCATACGATTTTCGTTTTAAACCGACCATCAACTATTCCGAAGGTAGCAGGTCCAGCGAGCTAGCACACAATTCCTTTTCCATGCATAACATTTCGCGTGTATTGCACTGACTCTTGCGCTACAGAAAAGAGACACCAGCTTTTCATCTCAGTTTATAGATCAATGCATCCTGCGTATCAACAAGTCTTAACGACTTACTCCTCCTTTGCCACGGTTTCAGGGGAAATAACAGCCGTTCTTCGGTTAATCGCAGTAAAAAAAAAAAAACAAACAAGAAAAAACCTTTGTTTCAAGAAATGCACTCTGGTTATCGTGTGAGCTGGTAGTAAAATTCAACACTTGTAAGCCAGCCTCAGCTGTGCAAGACTAACGCCCCCATTCAAACGTGATGATAACAGAGATGCGCTGGGACTGTCACACACAGCACTGGGCGTTGGTAAGGACGCGAAGCGGGGCGATGAAAATAATCGCACACGGAGAGCTGTTAGGGGCTTTAATTCTACGATTATTGTAAAACACAAGCATTTAAAATCGATAATATGGAACCGATTGTGTCTCGTGTGTATATTTAAAGTAGAAATACGTCTTGTATAAAGCCACACGTAACTTTTCCAGTTATAGGATATGGACTTAATAATAATCATCATCTGCATCGAAAAAGAAGCTGAAATCATGTTAATGGAAGAAGGCTTCAATTCGATACGTGCATATTCACACGAATCCAAGAGCAATGCAATAAGCAATCGCAAGCCTATAATAGTTCGACGTTACTATTCATCACAACCTGAAGAACCGGCGGGTGTCTCCATTCGCTTACATACCGTTCCATTTTTAGAGCGAGAAAGATCATTAAAAACTGCGCCCATTGGATATTTATCGATATGATGCATAGATGTATCATAAAACATGACAGCTTGTACGCATTTGAACGGGAATTTGAACTTAACCACGTATTTCAGAAGCAGGGGCAGTGCTTATGTGTGCCGTTTTAAAGCATAACACTACACATGGTCGATGTTTAGGCTCCGCCGAGCGAACTCACAGTCAATGTAAAGCGTTTAACATATTCAGGACTCCGGTCTAAGTAGGCTGATCACGATGCGTTTTAAGAGGCATCCCTACATTTCTTTATGTTTCTCATATTTATATTTCATTCATTTTCGTTTTAGAGATAACGGCTGCTGGAATAAACCCGATGACCTTCACACTACAACTCGATGATACATCGAACCGAAGGTGGATTCTAATTTAAGATTATGATCATTTGAAATGTTCAAAGGCAAAACAGAAAAACTCGAGAGAGCCATCTACCGTTTGTAAGTCATAAAAAAGTAAGCATTTCGGAAAATTACAGCAAGACGTAGAGCTATACGCCGAATAGTCACTGAATAACCTACTATAGTAGGATTGTGATGAAAATGTGTGAAACACCATTGTACTTTCGTTTCGTCGAGCACTTCGGTCTTCCCGATGTTCCACTAACACAATGAACAGTTTATTTCAGACATAAGCCTACCATTACAGACCAGAGACAATTAAATTATTAGGAAATGTCCCTGTCAGCACTGAAAAATGAGATGCGTCTACTATTGCTACTACTACTACTGCTGCTACTACCTCTACTTCTACTACTAATAATGATAATAATAAAATCATATTCATCACATCTTTCATTGAAATTCAATATAAATTTTAGTGTATGTAGCATTTAATCAGGTATATAGGTATTAAAGTCCATATAAAATCACACTGACAGTAATCTTACCTTATCTTACATAAAGCCATATTTAGGGCTGAATTATTGTGTTTCCAAATCAGTGCCTAAAATCTTTATTAATATGCTTAATTATCCGTGCCAATACTTTTAATTTGCACAATTCACAACTAATGTTGTATATACAGTACATAAATACAGAATCAATTTAACACCGTCTCACGTCCACTTTTGAGTTTTCAACGCCGAAATGTGTTATGCGTTATCTGTGAACGCTTTGCAGGTGGCAACTGGTCGTAACGTTGTAGTTACTATTTCTGCCAGTAGTGGACACCATTACCCTAACAATAAATCCGCATAAAAACCACTGACTCATTTCATAGTATTTAAAGTGAATATTTCTTTAGAATTGTACATACCTAATAAAATGTGATGATTTTGCATGCCGTAGATGGCAAAAACATTTACATGTGTAATACTAAATGTACTTTTTCCAAATCATCTATAACAACAGATTTTATATGCAGAGTAATGTAGGTTTGGCTGACCAAAGGAATATAAGTACTTGATCATGAAATATATGGGATGAAAAATTTGAACATGATTTGAAAATTCATACATTAATCTGGGATTTTTCATGGTGACCGTTTCCAAGATACTTGTCAGCTTTCAAATAAGGCTTTAAAATACTGATTCACTAACTATGATTGTTTTTATGCATGCATGCCATGAAAAACAAGCCTCATTAATGACAATTTAATTACTATGGTAAGACATTTCTTGCAGTCAGAGGAATCCGGCTGTCCTCGATACAACCCAAAAATGTTTTGACGGGTAGATGCTGGTGTTACGGTGTCACAATGATCCAACATTCAGCTGTACTATATCTAAGCATTTGAAATAATATAAAGACATTCTAAATCACATATTTTGAGATAAATGTATTCTGATAAAATATGAATAACAATAAGTAGGCCTATAGCTTTTCCATCTATATATTCCATATATTATTATTATATGTATTATTATTATTATTATTATTATTATCATTATTATTATTATTATTAACATAATTATTATTATTATTATTATTATTATTATTAATAATAATTATTATTATGATTAACTATAAACAGTATGAAATTTGTGCTATAATTGGTAAGGAATTGTTTCAATAAACCAGTCATAATTATGACAATAAATCTCTTGTAAAAGCAGAGGTTGTGTACCTACCTAGGGCTCTTTTCCTTCTGAATGTGTGCGATTCCATTCTGAAGTCATATTAAGTTCAGGGCAGGAAAGCAACAGTGATGTGAGCTGCACACAATTAGTTTGATTCATCCTCATTTATAGTGTGAAGGCTGCACTAGCAAATAACATTGTTAGCTGACAGCCCGCCCCAAATTGGTCAAATTAATTTGTCCAAGAAGTCGAAGAAACACCCAATGCTTATACATATTAAGAGGCTGTGCCTTGAAACAAAAGAGTGACCCAGCTAAGAATTAACCACATTCATCAGTCTTTGGTAGGAATTGCAAGACAATATGCAATTCGAAATAACTTACCACAAACTACCAATAAACACATTCAACTGGTATTTTAACCTCCCATCCATCCATCCCCTGTACCCCAAAGTCTATCCTGGAGGCTATGGACACAAGGCAGGGAACAACAGGATGGGGCATGTGTTTTGGATTTGGGGGGGGGGGGGGGGGGTTGTTGACTGAAGAACC
>JAODKF010000001.1:43029548-43043259 GCA_026779585.1 Mormyrus proboscirostris | reverse complement strand
GTTGTGGACTGAAGTACCTCGAAGAAACCCCGCGACAACCTGGAGAGAACGTGCAAACACCACACACATGGAGACACGGGTCCCAGAGGTAATCGTGCTAATCACTGCCCCGCCACACTGCCTCTGTTTTAAGGAAACTTCTCATGTAATTCAAAGAGGAATGAAATTACAGCTTATTATTCAAAACAAGACCGCAGCGTGAATTCATCTATAGTAAAATTAATTTAAGGCATGCAATAATTACAATACTGAAAGTGAACAATGTCAATTCCAGTCTACGAATCATTGGGTTTTCCTGTATGAACAAATGGCGAATGGATCTGGATATTTCTGGATATTCCATGTCTTTCCTACATAAGACAACAATCTGACAATAATATGTCATTACAGCAATACTAAAAAGAACAATAGACCATTGTGAAAGACCAGACATCAGAAAAGGCAAAAGCCATCAAAATTCCAATATCATCAATGTTTCACACATTTCATTACTATCAGAAAATTCATTTTTCTCAAAAGAAACTTCCATCTAAAAACAAAGTATCTTGCATTATTTGTATTCCTCTCTTACTTGCTCTAGGGCTTTTTTCTTATATTAGTTTTTGCGACGGCATGATTTTTTAAATGGAGTCAGCAATATTTTGGCAGAAGCACAAATCAGAAGTAAGATCTATAGCTTCAATTGCTTAAATCAAATCATGTTGCACTTTAGAGGTCACAGACGCCACCCAAGTTAATTGGGAATAGAGTAAGGTTCACGTTCCGCAGAATAATGATGCTTTTCTAGCAGCTTACGGGCTTAATCAAAGCCATAAAATGTCAGCAACCACTCTGAGTAAAAAGGAAAAGAATGACAAAAATGCCAGTAGGACAGGGTTTAGTTTGTCTTTCAACTGAGGTCTTATAATATAATAATAATATGCATGTAAAACCTTAGATTTAATATGCAGACAGATGAAGAATTTTTAAATGTGCCTTATGAGTCACATGGTTAGGACACTGCGGAATTCAGCCACTGTATCACGGACTCTATCCGATTCCTTTTCGACAGCACAGTCCCCACAAAGACGGTGCACTGTTTTCACAATCAACAAACTGTGAATCACGAAGTGCTTGAAGAAGAAAGAGGATCATCAGGCCTGGAGGACAAGTGTGTGCAGGCATAACTGAGGATTCAGCTCTGCGAGGGAAAAAAATGATGCGGCAACATGCTGGAGCAGAAGCTGTAGCAGAACTGTGCGAAGAAAGTGTGGAATGGGATGGAGACCATCAGCGGCCACAAGCAGGCTGAAAATATTGTGGCGGGAGGGGGCACGGACAGAGCTAATGGGCAGAATCTGTCCTTCAACAGATTTGACTCTCAGATGCCAGTCCAGCCCTCCCACAATCGAGCCTCAGTGCGTCAGCTGAAGGGGTGTCAGGCCGTTAGCACCATCCAGCCTTTCTGACTTGGGCACAAGCTCAGGACAGTGCAGCTTGATGCCCCCACAGTCTCCTACATCATGGATAACCTGCCCAACAGATAACAGTTTCTGAGGCTCCTGGACCGGGTGCTGGAGATGGTGGTGAGCAACACTGGGCCACCTCAGGGAACTGTCCTGTCACCTTTCCTGTTTACCCACTACATGTCAGACTTCCAGCTCCTGCCATCTACAGAAGTTCTCGGACAACTCCACCATTGCAGGATGCCTCAACAATGGGGATGAGTCAGAGGACTGGGGACTACAGGAGGACTTTGTGTTGTGGTGCAGGGTGAACAACCTACAGACAAATGAGTGGGTGGTGGACTTCTGGCATTGCAAGGAGCCCCCAAGACCAATCACTGTCCAGGGTTGAGGACGCGTGGGTGTTACAAGTACCTGAAGGATCACTTAAATAGCACAATGGACTGGTCTGTAGTGATGCTCTACCAGAAAGGATAGAGAGGACAACTCAGGTGTAACGGCAAGCTGCCCAGGATGATTTACTAGCGCACAGAGGCCGGTATGCTCTTCTACACTGTGGTCTGCTGGGGAAGCAGCAGCATTTGAGGTGTCACCAGCCACCTGAACAAACTTAGCATGAAGGCCACGGCTATCACTGGATGCAGATCCATTCAATTATGTTCCAATGTTTTTTTGGGCACCTGTCACTCAGGAGAATCATCCTAACCCCCTTGCGGGAGGGGGGGGGGGGGCTTTACAGCATTCCTGTTTATTTTGTGGATTGCAATGATTCTTTGAGAATCGACACAAAATTCTTCATAATCGATCTTCATCATAGCTGGGGAAGCCTGAAATCTATCCTAGCCAGCACAGGGTGGTGTTTATGCTGAGCAGCAATCAGGTCATCAGAGGACATATACAGACATGTACTGTACTCACACACATAATTATCCTTTATGGGCAGTAAAGACATGCCAGTTAGATTAAGTGCTATGGATTGTGGGAGAAAACTCGAGTACCTGGAGAAAATCTGTGTGACACAGATCATCATGGAGAACATGCAAACTGCACAAGCATACGGCAAGGCACGATACCCCAGAATGAGAAGGTGAAATTTTAGGAATTTCTTGACTTTTTAGGAATCTCCGACTTGCATAAATATTAATGACCCTTTGCTATGACCCCCCCAGCTGCAAGCCATTGTCTCTGAAACTTAGCTATAGTCCACCTATGATAAATTCACCTCAATGGGTATAATTTAAAAAGAGATACACCTCTCATTATAATGTGTGTGGCAGCTCCTGGGGGGTGTTCCACGAAGCAAGATTTCTTGCTTAGCCAGATAACTTGTTGGATTTGAGGTAGTCTGGGCTAAACTCGATTTTAACTTTGTTCACTTACATTTAGCTCAGTCTACAGTACATTAAATCCAACAAGTTATCCAGCTAAGCAAAAAATCCTGCTTCTTGGAAGACCCCCCAAGTTCTCTTCATATAAATTCTTAAGTTTTATGTTTATCCAGAAATTTTATAGTAAAACATTTAATTAAGTTATTTCTAATCTCTGACTAAAAATAAATCAGACACTTATGGCCTCTCAAGTTTATTTTATTTTTCCAATACACTCTGTTATTTTTTGTTAATACACACACACGCAACACAATGGCAATGACTCTGCTTTAAAACAACTAGCTTCCTCCACATATTAGTCACTTAAAGTCACCACCATTATCAAAGCGTACTTCATATGAAGTCTTACACCGAAAGCGATTTCTTCATTGGCCAGTTTTAAAGGTCTACAATGCCAGAGTAAAGAAAGGATTATTATCTACCAACAGAATACCACAGACCTGAAGGAATCATTACAATTAAGTCACATTTCACATGTGTCTTCTGCCTTTAATGGAATGACAAAGTTAATAATTATTAAGGGACAAGAATTAATAAGGGTGACATTTCACTTAAGGCTATGCTTTTAGTAATTGATTAACATATTCATAGCAAATAATAATGCATTCATGAAGCAGTATAAACATGGCTATAAATATTTATCAGAAGGCATTAACACAGCCACGTGTATTATGCTTTATGAAGCTGTGAACTATAATGCATTATAGATACCATTATAATACATTACAAAGGTTGCCATAAGCATTAATGATGCTTTGTACTGCATTATAAAGGTATCTATAGTGCATTATAGATTAGGCACTAGATTACATAAGGCAGTTATAATGCATAATAAACATGGCTATAATGTGTCTTTTTATAAATATTTATAGCCAAGTTTATAATGCTTTATAAATGGATTATAATGCATTATGAATGTGTTTATAAATTACTAAAAATATTCCCATCAGTAAATTGTTACCTTAATAAGTTTCCATGGATAACGGTTCCCTGTTAAAGTCTTTGTTGGGAGCGCTACCTATTGCTCTCAATGAAGATCTGGGAAAAGGATATAAATAATTGATAATGCATTAAATGTTCATAGGTTGGGAACTACCAAGTCTCCTCTAGCCACTCCTTAGACCTCTTCTGAGTAAGAGGCAAATGAGAGCCAGCAGTTTACCTAATTTGCTAAATTTTAAAGACTCAGAGCATAAGGAAAAAGATGCTCTGGTTTGGTGTGCCAAAAACTGAAATGAATGTCTGGCAAGATCAAGGTAGCACTCATCTGCTGGCTTGCCCCACCTGTACAGCGGAGCACAGTGGTGACAGCATTGTGCTGTGGGGGTGCTTCTCATCAACAGGGACTGGGAAGCCGGTCATGAGGAAAAGATGAACAAGGCTAAGAACAGAGAGGCCGGGTCCAGAGCACACTCAGCCTCGAACTATGGCGATGGTTCACCTTCCAGCATGACAACAAAACGAAGCACAGAGCCAGGCTAACGCTGGTTTTTATTATGGAGCTTTGAGTGTCAGCTGACGGCGAAAATAATCAGTTTAATCCAGTTTGTAATATGTCTACAACAGTGTTTCCCAAAGTAGTTCTCAGGGACATCGGACAGATCCACATTTTTGTTTTATCCCAGGTCTGAACAACTTATAGGTGTCCTTTTCATTCAATCCTTCTTTGAATGCCACCATACAAGTACTTAGCTGTGTGGAGAAGGATACTGGGCCATTCTTCCTGAATAGCCAGTTATTTCATAGATGAACATAGTGTCAATTTAACTCACATGAGCCACTTTTGAACTTGTTTAGCTGTGTATGGGGCCACATCATCTTGAACATCATAAAGGAACAGTGTTTGCACCACAGCGTCTAAACGGGACTGTAAAACACTGTTAAATATCTTGGTCATTATTAGACAATGCAGAGGAATCACCAGGCCTTAAGAGCCCTGACTCCGTCTCATACTTACATTCACCTGTTCAAAGTTGGATGGATGGATGGATGGATGGATGGATGGATGGATGGATAGATAGATAGATAGATAGATAGATAGATACTTTTAACCCCAAAGGAAATTTAGGGAGTTGTTATAGAGTAACTGCTTTAATATGTTTATACCTCCTGCCTCCTGCCTCACGTGTCTTTTCATAGACGTCAAGCTCACTGCTGCCTTATACTGGAGAAGACAAGCATGGAACAAGCAATACTTTGGCCTCCCGCTTTCTGACTGATTTTACATTTACGTTTATTTATTTGGCACATACTTTTGTCCAAAGCGACATTCAAGCGAGATAATTTTCATACTCCGGAAGCGTCTTTTAAAAATACCATCACAGCGGCTGTCAACGGATATTCTGTTTTCGGGGCCGAATAAGTCAATGTGCTCATTAGACTAGGTCTTACAGATAACACTCAACATGGGATGTTCATAACAGAAAGTTAGCTTATTTGTCAGCAGTAAATTCAATAACATTTAACAGCAGGACCCTACTGTTATCATATCAGTCCCACATACTGGGTTCATATTAAAATGGACTTGCTAAGTTATGCCCTCCTACAGTGGCCATAATTAAACACAATCAGATCCAGCACAGAAGCATTAATGCTACAATAAAGTTACAATTATCCACAATTATAATATTATAATATAGATTAATTTCGGATTATGTGAAATCACAGACCAGTAAGGCAATTCAGACTGAATTGGAAAAAAGCATAATATTAAAAACCACAGATAAACAACAATAATGTTGACTTCTCCTGCCAGTCTGCCCATGTTTGAATGTGTTTACACAGTAAATTGTATTAGAACCAGATTGCAAACAGCTCCCAGGGAATGGCTGACATTTACCCTGACTTTTAAAGGTAAACAAATGATCTGACAGAATGTTAAACCGATTAAAAAGAGAAGAAAGAAAAAGCGATTGGTCAGTGAGCTTTTCTGAGCAATGCCTCTGATTGGTTGGGTTGGCCTACCCCATCCAGTGTGTCCCCTGATCTCTGGACCGCCTGGAATAAGCCCCCCCCCCCCCCACCAACGCCCGACTGGATAAAGGATTAGAAGACGGACGGACAGATGCATGTCCATGGATATGCATTTATGCGAAAATGAACAAACAATGTATACAGTAAAGTACTAAATGCTGCTTAGCATTGTGTTGAGGTGGCATTAGTATCAGAGAGCAAGGAATCTATACGGCTCTTTAAATATATTTCTCCACAAATACCAATTTGTTACAGAATGTGGTCCAGGGCCACCTCCAGCGTAGACTTTGTCCATCGTGATAGCCTGAATGTGACCAGAATAATCCCATATCGCTGATCGATTCGTAACTGTTTACGCGGAATTTAAATGTCAAGCTGCTGCAAAACTGAAAGTTCGCATTTCTGCATTCAAGTCTGATATCAGGCTGATGATGTGTTAACACAGTTTTTAATTGCTTAATGAGTACTCATATAACCATTTATATATGTGGATCTGACTGTAAGTCTTTGAATAAATAAAGTTATTTCCCCAAACAAGTACCATTAATTCTCAAGGTTATCGTCATTGAGTGATCAATATTGCTCCATAATAGAGCATGCACGAGTCGTATTAATGAATTAATCGCAGGGCCATTTGAAATCATAATCCCATGGAAAAAACATATAGATTTGACACGCAGTAGTGTGAGAATGTGCAAATCCGGTGGCACATATATGCATACTGCTTCTACTCTCATACGCATGGTCCCAGCGGGTGATGAAAGGGCAACGTGTTGATTGGGTCACAGCTCAGGCTTTCATCAACATGCTTCCTCGGTGCTGCACACAAAGGTGTCCCTGCAACTCTCAGAGCCCATCAGAACAACTTCGCCGCGACTCAAGAGTCGGCAGAGAAGCCGGCAGGAATTCCACCCACACACAGTAAGTCACATAAGCAGAGCAGCGAGGAGAGACACAAGCAGCACATGATGTAATGCATGATATAACAGGGAGGACAAAGGTTATTCCCACTAGGTCTGGAGATTTAATACTAATAACGAAAAGGCCAGCTTAGTTTAATACTGACCATTATAGTTCTGCAGAAATTATATTAAATTAGGTGGGGAAGTCCGGGGTTTGACTGACAGCATATCTGCTTATATTAAGTCTATAAACATATGGAACTGTTTTTTTTTCTTATTTTCTTATAACTAGATTTTGAATGAATGGAAATTGGTGAATCTATTCACAACCTATAGTTAAAAGTACACCAGGAAAAAATCACACAGCACTGTTTAAATGCTCAGATGTATGATAGGAACATTGATTTGCGCCTCTAATTATGGATTATACGTTTAAAAACTATTTAAAATATCTGTTCAAAGTCCACAGTAATTTCTGCTTAAAAATTAAATGTCAATTGCTGAATAATGACTGGAGTCAAGACAATTAAGAGGTGACCAGCCTGAACCATTGTTTTTGGGACAAATGTAGTGGCAGGCGATTGGCTGCGTACAAGTCAAAACCAGGGTGTTCAGTCTCAGGAAAAGACAAATACGCCTACAGCTCTTTCATGCGGAGGAAGAAACCAAACCAGCCAGGAACCAAGAACAAGGTTGATTAACGAATCAAATAATATTAATGACAGCTGCTAATCCTTATTAATCCCCAATCATTACCAGACCTTTTCCTCAGAATTTACAATATTGCACCAATATATCATTTTGATTTCTAGGATCCCAACAGGTCATTTTAATCCTTGATTACACAGTTGTTCAGCATTTGGCGACATTTTGCCGTTTCTTATGACACCCCAAATAGCTACCATAGTGTCAAGTAGACGTGTGGCACGGTGCAGCACAAAGATTTACTTTATTACATATAACTGACCGAACACCTTGTTGTACAAGATTTACATATAAAGACCTGAAGGTCATCCCTGCTAGGCAGAGATATCAATGAGGCTCCCTACTTAGCCAGCCCAGATATTATAAATGCCATTTAACATCATATCACTGTTTATACACAAGTTTGCTGTGTACTTTGGGTGCCCATGGCGTCTAGCATTTCACATAATTACAAACATTCTACGGAGTCATCACCAGCATTTCACAGAATCACAAACATTCTACGGAGTCATGATCCGCATTTCACATAATCACAAACATTCTACGGAGTCATCACCAGCATTTCACATAATCACAATCATTCTACGGAGTCATCACCAGCATTTCACATAATCACAATCATTCTACGGAGTCATCACCAGCATTTCACATAATCACAAACATTCTACGGAGTCATCAGCAGCATTTCACATAATCACAAACATTCTATCATCACCAGCATTTCACAGAATTTGAAGCATAACAGCACACAGACAGATTCCTGATCACTCTGCGATCGACAGCTGTTTACAACTCCTGCTTAGAAATGACTGCTCACTCAGGAAAATAATGTAAATTAAATTTAAATGCTGGAGGAGGTAAGTCTGCCACTTGCATTCAACATTTCTGTCTGCTTCTGTAACTTCTCTGGCTAGAATATCCACCAAATATATCATAAAACAGGGATTAGTGCAAATGAAATAAACATTCACCAGCCTTAATTTTCATACAGTACTGGGCAGAAGTCTTAGGCAAGTCGAAGGAAGTGTTGTTTAAATGATCTTCATATTGGTGTAAAACTGTGGTAATTTGTCTGTCAAAGTGTATCAGCTTAATCATTTCAAAACTTCTACTATTTGCAGCAACTGTCCAATACTCCCACCCACCCATTTTTTTGACCCGATCACTTGGACGGCTTGTACGGCTAATCAATACACAACCCCCTTAAAATAATTTAATTAATTAATTGAGCGGACTGCATGTGAAATGTAACACGTATATGGAATGGCTGGGATGGCTGGGGTGCCCCTGAGGAATCTGTGTTCTTCTAACCATCCAACAAGATTCCAGTAACTTTCTGAAGAACAGAAGAAATTTCTGGTAGTTTGCATTATGTTATTCTTAATTTTCATATGTTGTAATGTTAAATTGTGTTTTTGTTTTGAGCAAATAAACAAACACCTGCTACCCAGATAAGTAGCTTCAGACATTTCTTTTGACTGCACACTACTGCATATATTTCCAAAATGTGTGTTAGGGTCTCCTACCCAAAATTAACTGAATTGGCTGGACCAAAAGAGCGATTAAATCGAAGTGGATGTCAGCGACAAGCCCCCAGCCAAAGAGCCCGTATGAAAAAGAGTGTGACGTTAGGTCCTGCTCGATGTATATAGTGTCAATAAATATATGTATATAGTTCTGAAACAAACTTAGTGTGTTTGCTGCATGTGTTACTGTCTATAACATCAGCTGCTAAATGTATATTGTGTATATATGTAAATAAATATACAGTATGTACATAGTTCTAAAATGAATTTGGTGTGTTTGTTGTGTTCATATCTATAACATTAGAATATGAAATGAATTCAGTTTGTTCATCTGCAAACTGATATCAATAAATGTTACTACTGATATCAATAAATGTTGCTCCTGATATCAATAAATGTTACTACTGCTCCTCCACAGATTTATAAAATATCACATTTTACAGGTGTTGTCGATTTGGGACCAGCATTAGCCACGCTTGTGCGTATTTGACACAAAAGAAATTTACTGGGTATTTGTTATACTGCATGTAAATTTTTTAGAACAAATATTGCCACATCATCTGCATGAGCAGTGGTGGCTTGATAGTTAGGGAAGCGCACTTGTAATTGAAAAATTGCAGGTTCGAATCCCCTGCCAGCATGTCACCACTGAGGTACCCTGAGCAAGGTACCGTCCCCAAGCACTGCTCCCTAGGTGCTGAATTAGCTGCCCCCTGCTATGTCACGAAAGTCACATATGGGTCAAATGCAGAGGACACATTTCGTTGTTGCACACTGTGTGCTTTGCTGTGGTGTGTTGACAATGACCACTAATCACCTAATTCTAAATTAAAACTGCTTTCTTATTGCTCTAAAAATGTCAGCAAGGGCCAGATCCCTAACTTAGCCAGATAGCTTTAAGACTAAGTAATGTTAACTCTGACTTTCCAATATCACAACACTGGTTTATAGTTAAGGTTAAGGCTGGGTAAAAGTTATAATGATCATAGTTAGGATTGGGGATATGCCTGCAAAAATGAATAGAAAGTCCGCAGTAACAATGGGAATATATGAAAAAAACTGCTATTTTGACGTTGTGGGGACCATTGTCTTGGTCCCCACAAAGATATGGATACAAAGGTGTGTGAGTGTGTGCGTATCGGTTTTCATGATTGCATGACCTTTGGCCATCTGCCCTATTCTGCCCAGGATAAAATGATGGCACACCTGTTAGCCATTCTAGGATAAACAAGTATAGGATTGATTTATTTAGATACTGCTTATGAAGGTCTGTCTTTTACTAAACCGAAAATACAGAAAAAAATGCTAATGTACAGGAAGCCATCAAGGTTAAGAAAGTCCAACTTACGAACAACGCATACTCACGAAAGAAGACGGCCGTAATTAAGCCTGTTATATTAAAAATCTGGGGTAAATTCAATGGTTAATAATAACAAACGCACACACTACTTTGCGATGCTTGCAAAAACATTGCATGGCTTCAGCAGTTCATAGGCTTGGAGTACAATACTGTATAATTCTAATTATTATGTACTCTTTACTAATATTATTATTATGATTAGTATGACTTTACAAATCTGACATAAAGAAAGACTTAGGGAATGGATCTCGTTCATGACTAATCACGAACTGCTTGTACTTCAGCTGCTCCTTAAGTAAGACTTGAGATCCCCCTTTCAAAAATACTTGAATGCAATCCAGTTCACTGTCATAAGCATCACATACTGTAGGGACATAGCTTAAAAGTAATATGAAATATTTCTAGAGTCTGGTTAAAGTTGCATGGTCACTTGATAGTGCAAGCTTCACGCAAATACCAGAAGAGATATTTGATGAAAAGTAGAACGAATTCAAACAGTTGTTTTCATACAAAAATAGTTGATCTAAAAAAAAAAATGGCTAATTGGCTCTTAAGCAGGAGAACGTGAATGGTTTTAAAATAACAGAGCAGTTATATTTAACAGTGGGCAAAGAGAGAGAACGCTTACTACTCCCTGGGCCATGGTGAGCACTGAGCATGAAATAGCACCTCAGCTGTAAAGCAGCCTGTCACAAAAGGTGTCTAGTTCAGCAAGATCAGGATCCACACCTATACCGGTGCTTGGGTTTGAATCAAATAGATGGCAGAGTAATCATGTCTCTGCTGGACACTTCAGCAGAGATCATAACCCCAACTGCTGTGTTAGATGCTGCCCCCCCCCCTGCCTCATGTGGAGCAAAAGCTACTCTCATTCCCCACAGGGATGAATAAAAGTACCTCTCTTGAATTTATGAGTCTTTAATCTGACTTTCGTTTTATTGAAGGATGCATATGAATGCAAAATAACATTCCCAGGAGGTTCGGCTGGACGAGAAAAATGAAAGAGCCCTCCTGTTGTTCTGGGCAAATAAACCCAGGAAACACTGCGAGTATTGTAATGCTTATGAGATCGTATGGATTGGATGATTACTCTGGATTGTCTGCATCTGAAGGGCGAAAGCCTGCATCCTCAGTCCCTCGCTCAGAATTGCTGACATTGTGCACAATTTGGTCCGAAGGGGTCAATGTCAGAAAGCCTACCAGCAATAACATAATCGAGAAACCTTTATTAGCCCGGTGGAAGGGGGGGTTATGAAATAAACTATGCCTAGCAAGCAGAAGGCAATGTTGGGGAGACAGATAACCTCATTAGTGCAGGGATATAAGCTGTAATTCTGCACACAGTAGGCCACAAACACTGCCACAGAGCTGGAAAAATGCATTTAAAAAACGAATCTAAATAATTTGCACCATATTCAATACATCAAGTAAAGCAACACCATTGAGTCTGAGCATATTTCTTTTTACTGAGCAAACGAAGCCAAGCAGTACTTGTGGATTTAATAATTATGAGAAAATAAAGACTTTCCTTGAGGAAACACATTTGGTAAGATACTGACCAGAATAAGCAGATAGACAGACAGACAGACGGATGGATGGACAGATCTGGAAAGAAACACATGGATAAGCTACTGAAAAAGTACTTCATGATAACTTAACAGAAGATACTTCTGTGTTGGAGAAGACTTTAAACTAAAATCACACAACACCTTAAGCACTAAACATGAAGTCTGCACTATCCCAATTAACTTAAAGTTGGGTGAGACAAGACAAGCAAATATTTCTCCTCACACATTGTTTTGTGTGTCCTTAGTGGCAAACGATGGCAAATCAAGCCTGCTAATCCTTATTAGCCTTGCTAAGCCTAAAGGAAGTTTTAGCTGCGTGAAGCATTTAATTTAAAAATGCCTTAAATGAGCCACAAAATCGAATGTATACAGATCCGAAATTAATTACTGCAGCTATATCAGAGGTTGGTGATAGATATCATGCTTGGATCTACAAAACTGGCCTACTTGTGTTTTACTGTAGGTTGTTTATCTAGTCTTAAAAGGACATATAAAGGGTGTATAAATAACCATTTATAGCAGGAATAATCTCTGCTACATGGAATCCTCCTACTATTATCACCAAGGTTCTACCTCTAACGCACCTCTGTGCAAAGTCGTGCTACATTCTTATGTTTGTTATTATTGCAATTTAGTACCAGATAGCTGTACTTGTCTTGTATGTATTGTCCTATTGATGTACTCGATGGAACTATACTTTCAGGAATCACAAAAGCATGAATAACCAAACTAGGCCCAGGTACACATGACAAGAAGAAAAACATGAAAAAGCAGTATCAGAAATTTAACTAATTGCAAAATGTTACACAGATGATTTTTGTAGTGTCTTGTACACTAAAAGATATTTTGTAGATATATACTTTCTTAAATCCAACTTTGTTCTGACATTATATGAAAGCTGCTACAGATACTCTCTCGTAAAACAAAACATTTTGCTACAATGCACAAGAATATGTGCAACTGTAACAATATACATATAGATGTCCAACCAGGAAAAAAAAAACAATTTTCCTGAGGGGGGAAAAAGAAAGAATTTGGTATAAGGATGCCAGCAAAATACATGAAGACTGCTGTATTACAGTACATCCACTAGAGGGACGCCACAAGCACAGAATACAGTATAGTCTTGTGAATTTTCCCTGATAGAAGAGGAGAAATATACTTCCATTATATATTACATTCTCTCTGTTTTATATGATAAAATTAATTCAATCACAAAGAAATACCTTTAATATTTCAAATGGTCAAAATGGAAAAATCCCAAACTTTAGATTGAGTGTGATATAATTTCAGTTTCCACAATATTGCATTTGATCTATATGCATTTTCATTGGTCGAAATAAAAAACATAAATCACATACAAAGTAACTTAAATGTCAGTTATTGAAAATGTATCGTACCATGTTCGGTTAACTTTAATCTTTGCTTAAAATAATTGCAGACTGAGAGGCGACTGTTAAATGGTTTACTTGTGGAAGAGACAAGAATATATATAATAAAAAAAAACATAAGCACCACCAAGTGGTCCAAGTATTCTACTCCGTGCAATGTACTGTATACTGATCAGCCATAACATTAAAACCACTGACAGGTGAAGTATATAAAATTGATTACCAAGTTACAACGGCACCTGTCAAGAATGTCATTATATATTAGGCAAGTGAACAGTCATTTCTTGAATTTGATGTGTTGGAAGCAGGAAAAATGGACAAACATAAGGATCTGAGCAACTTTCACAAGGGCCAAAATGTGATGGCCAGGCAAGTGGGTCAGAGCATCTCCAGACAGACAGGTCCTGTGGGGTGTTCCTGGTATGCAGTGGTCAGTATCTACCAAAAGTGGTC
>JAODKF010000001.1:42990072-43011256 GCA_026779585.1 Mormyrus proboscirostris | reverse complement strand
CCCCCCCCCCCCCCCCCACCTTCATCTACATATGAATATAAGACATCTAGAAAATAAGGGAAATATTTAAGGTGCCTAAACGCTATACCTCAACATTGTTTTTAATTCAGGCAGTGGTGGAATTATCAAATGCACATTTAATATATCAATTTCTTGTTAGGTAACAAGCTTTTCAAGATTCCCAAAGTTCTGCATTACTGATGTTCTGAGGGCACATGTTTAGCACAGCTGCACTCTGGGCTCATTCCTCATCAGTATATCATCAGGGAGACAGAGAAACAGTTGCGTAACCAAAGGAGTTTTTTTAATCAAAGTCTGATTTAACCAAAATGCAAATACTACAGAGGTCGGCGATGGGGAGGCCAGGTTTCAGTCTAGGGTGACCATGGCAACCCCTTGTCTCCCTCCAGATCTGCGTACGGATACAAGGCAGGCCCAGAGACCACTAAACAAAAATCAGATGGAGCAGCAGAAAAGATCCATCCTTATGACTAATTGGTTGTCAGTTCAGAACAGATTAAAGCAAGAGTTACTGTACCAAGACTCCACCTAATCATTTACACATCACAATCGGCCATTCTGGAAAATCCCCAAAAAATTACATTCATTCAAAAACGAGCATAAAAGTTCCAACATAAATTTTTGTTGCAAATGTTATTTTTAAATTCAGAAGTTTGACCAAGCAAGAAGCACCAGGCTTTGTAATGTAAGAATTAACTAAAGACTACATTTGTCTGTTTTATATTCAGTGCGTGATCTATTTTATTTGTATCATCATCAATGCGTCCATCTTCTACTGGATATGCTGCTCAGGGAGGCTGAACAAGGCACCATCTTCAATTCTATCTGAGTAAGAGCGGAACAGAAAAAACACATGTACATATAAGGAAGTACAATATACACTGCTACTGGTACTGTACCCTTATTTTAATTTCATAATATGAGCCCAGTTTAGATATTATTATTGTGTACTTTGATTACAAATGAATCATTTTGAGTGCTCCGGATATCTCCAGTCTCATTTACCATGTAACAAAGCTGCATTTTGACAACACTCAACTGTATTAAATGTCTTCATTCAAATGATAAGACATCTCTAATTCTGACAGTTTCGTTAGTTAAATACTGTGACTGTGCATAAAGGGGGGAACAGCCATATGTTTTTGGTTCAGTTTTGTAGTCTTTTTCCCAGTTGAAATACCTCTTATTTTTCATGTTTTTCCTCTGTTGGTCCAAAACTGAAGTGGTGTCCCTGACCAAACCTAGCCTCTTCACTGCATCTTGTGGTTCTGTCTGCAAATCAGACCTGAGTGATATCACTGTGTTCTGTGCGCACATTCTACAACAGAAAAACAAATAATAGCAGATTTCTCATTTTGCCAGCCAGACCTCAGAAATTATAACCTTTCATGCTTAAACCTTAAACAGTAAGTATCCTAATAACCAGATTCCCTTGTAACTGTTGCAGGGCCGTACGTTGCTATGACAACCTGTGTGCATCACGAACGCCGAGAGTGAGGTTGTCCCTCGAGCTTCTCATACACAAAGCAGTGTGCTGCAGCCTCCTTTCTTCATTACACGGTATTTGTCAGCTATACGTGGGATTGTTAAGTTCAGAGAACCAGCCAATATCAATAACCAGGCGAAACAGGGGTCCAAAGGAACCATAAATAACAGAAAGATTCCATCAAAAGGGGATAGGAATGGAAATAAATTAGCACAGACTCACAGCAACCCAAGTCAAAGTAACTCCCACAAATATCTTAATGAAACGGATGTAGCCCCCACTGGGAATAATACTGGAGGGATGTAGCTGATCCATTTTAAAGACATGCATTATACAAAATGTGGGTTTTACTTTGTAGAATTGGCAAAAGATGATCATAGCTTGCCTTTGGCATGAAAGCAAATCTTGTGCACCAAGAAGTTACTTTACAGTTGCATCGGTGAATAATTTGTTTTTCAGTAGTCCGACGTGCAAAAACTTGTTTGTAACACAATTCGCTAAAATTGTGTTTTTTTAATGTATACCTTTATATATATGCTGTAATCAAAAGTAAACAAAAGCTACGGAAAACAAAAACATAAAAAGAAAAACACTTTCAGAGCAGTCTTTCGTTTTCATGCCAGTGTTGCAATATCTGTCAAACACATTATGGAACAACCTGACGCATGTTTTAGAAACCAAAGGGAAAGTAATAAAATACTATTGATAGACAATGAGAGAAAGAGCTGAGTATTAATTTCCCATCAAAACATCAAAGGGAATATGTGGAGTATAATGTATGACGATTAGAGGTATAAGGGGCCTCTTACTGTACACATCAACTCTAACGTTGCACACACACTGCATTTAAAAACCACATTCAATATTTGGTTTTATACAGTTTACTCTAGACATCCTGTTGTCTGGTCAACTGAAAGGAAATGTTGCGCCATTATTTTTCGTTTGGATAGACTGAACAACAAAGACAACAAAGCAGAACATATCAGCTTATCTACTACCAGGAACAAAGGAAGCGGGACTAATTAATCATTCAAGATTACTGTCAGAGAGAGGGTGCATGCCACCATCATACAAAGTGCAACACCCTTAGCAATGAGTCTAAAGCTGGGCTGTGGCCAAGGATATGTAAATGGCATGAAATAATATAGATCTGCCATAAGATTTCTTGCGTGTGCATGACAGTCAGAAAGAATGAGTGTCACGCCAGACGCGTGACTGTTGGCAACCCTGTACGGGTACACATTACATCATTCTGCTCGAGCTCTTGAACACCTTGTATTCCCATGGCACACCCAAAGTCAATTTTCTGACTACACCACAGGTCTAAATATTGTCTCATAACTTCCCTATCACATATAACACCAAAGACATTGCCCACGGAAGCTTCTTTTTTTGCAGAAAACAAGCCTGGACAAAAGCTCAAACAAACCTTTTAACACTTCCTCACTCTGAGGAAAGGTGGTAATTGTTTTTTTTGCACAATTCTAGATCTCTACTGAGGAATGTATAACAGGGGTATTATCCTCACAGAGAGAAGCACAGTGACCAATTAACAATGGGATTGGGGAATGGTAGGGTGTTAGTAGTCTTCGTTGAAACGTCACAGGGAGTCCTTTGGGGTGGGAACCATCATAAACAGATACACAGAAACAGATCTGGGAAACCTGCCTGTGGGTCATGCTGGGCGTTTAACCACTGTGCTCAGAAATGAGGCTTCAGCTCCAATGTAATGTCCTGCATACAAGAGAAACAGTGATGACCTATCAGAAACGCCTACTTTATGGAAAGATAGCCAATTAACACAGTCACAGGCCTATTGGAGGAGAATCAAGTTTTACTACTGTAAATGTCTCCATTAATATATAAACAATATATAGACAAAGGGCATGGGTTCGTTTCAATGGAGATACATAATAAATACATCAGAAGTGTTGCAGAGTTGGAAGTAATGTCCATGCACAACTCATCTGCCAGGGGTTTTCCATGCGTACAGTCCATATCGATGCTTTCAATGTGTCCAATGGGAGGTATGTTAAAAAGGTATCAAATCACTGGAAAATTTATATCAGCTAGTATGTAAATATTATGCTTACCTTGTAGGAAATCTATAGAACACCGAAGCACCAGATCATACTCATGAACACTGCACGGCCTGCTGAGTCTATGCTTCTCGTCCATGATTATTATCATGGCTGCGCCCCGCATTGCTGCGGCGTTTCGTAGAAGGTGATGTGTGGTTGTCATGCTTCGCCTGTTTGACATTTGATTTTAGAAAATACGCCTCTGGCCATTTCGTAACTCATGGTAGCTAATATTTCAAATCACATGCTCCTCATGAAACGTGATGTTGCACAGGGCATCCATGTGTAAGAAATTTAGATGATGCCATCAAAAAATGCGGGGCTCATAATGTTTGATGTGACGTTAATCGACACCTGCATCACAGACAGAAAGCAAAACTTCATTCTCTGCTCTTTGCACAGATCTCTACGCTAAAGAGTCGACGCTAAAACTGAAGCAGTCCGACACGTTTTTTTGTGATGTCTCCAGTGGAACTTCATATGGATTTTGCTTTTTAGATGATGGATTTTTTTGAGTGAAAGTTAGGAACAGGCAAGGACATAATGTGAAAACAGCACAGTCAGTCATTAGCTGGCCTGCTTGGTTTTGCCAGGAGAAGCAACACCTTAGCTACCTGCGCATGCTGCATTCACCCTGGGTACTGATTAATGCATCCAGGAAATCAGAATTTTTGGGAAAAGATACACCCTTGTAGAAGCTGAAATTACTTCCAGCTCCTGGCTTCTGTATTCTGGTGTTCAGGTAAATGAAATTTCCATCAATCCAATAAAACCTACCAAGCAAGCCTTGGAAAAGTGACAGCATGAGGCGTATACAGTATCTGGTTGCAAAGAAGCTTTTACTTTGCGCATATGCTAAGTAAGTGTTTCTTGGACTCTGAATAGTTAAAAGGCCCAGGAAGAAAAGCTTCCTTCTCCTTGTGTTATTATGTAATCCGTTAGGAGAGAACTGTTTCACAATGAATCCATATAGGGAAATGAGACCATTTTAAAGGGGACAACTCAAAAGAATGAAAAGATACAGGAATGCATTTACTGTCCATCAATCTTAGTATCCATCTCCCCAAGGCTTATGTAGCACATGGTTGCCTGAAGTCTCTCCCAAGCAGTGTTGCAAAGATATTTCTTAGGTTGATGATTTTCGATGCAGCGGCTCTGTGGTTTAGGGTTGTAGGTCTTAATCCTGCCTGCACTCTGTAAGGGTGCAGTTTGCATTCTCTCCCCATAATACACAGGGTTCCGCCCGCAGTCCAAGGGCATGCAATTTGGACTGACTGCTGTCTCTAAATTGCCCATAGATTGTGACTCTGTGTGTGTGTGTGTGTCCTGTGATGGACTACGATCCAGACCTTCTGCAGCCCTGACCAGAATAAGCCCTATAAAAAGGATGGATGGATGGATGGATGGATGGATGGATGAGTTTTGATTAACATGTGCTGCAAAGGGGAAACAATGGGGATGCAAAAAGAAAAGGGGGGGAATAGCTTCAGAAACAGACATGAGGAAGGATGCAGAACCAGAGCAAAATCAGAAAAGTAGAGGGATGTATGTGCAAAAGTGGGAATAAAGGAGAAAATGGTTCAAGTAGGAGGGAGAACCGGGGAATATGCAGGAGGTACAAGGGAGGTAAGGAGGGGAAACCAGGAGAGGCAGGAGTAAAGGAAAAGGCAGAGGAGTCGTACTAAGGAGCAGTAGGGGGATGGTAGCAAAGGACATCCCTGTTCAGAAGAACAGTCTGGTACTTTCGGTGCTAGGAAACACTGAACATCTACTTGTCTTATTCTGGTAAAACCAGAACTTATTCCTTCAGGGCTCCCCCACATTACAATTCACAACATCCTATTTCTGTTCAGGTCAAAATCAGTACTAAATTTAGCAAGAAAAAGTATCTTTGTAAAGCATCTTTCAAATATTACACGTAACATCTCTCATACTCAAAATTAAAGAGCAAGAAAAAATGTTTTCAGAAATACAACCTCCATCTGGACTGACCCCGAGGTTGATTGTGATTATTCCTAAAAATGTGTATAAATAAACTGTCTTTTTTTTCTTTACTGGGGGGGGGGGGGGCTGGGGCTGGAGCCTTTCCAGCTGAGGCACAAGGCAGGGGAAGACCCCCAAAGGGGTGCCAATTCATCACAGGGCACACACTGGCAGTCATCCACTACAGGAAAACCAGTGCAAACACAGGGAGAGCATGAGAATTCCCATCACAGGGTTAGGAAGCACCAGCCTCGGAAGTGTGAGGTCACCATGCTGCCTCAAATAAACAAACACAAACAAACAAATAATAAACCATGTGTGACTACACTTAGCTTCAATAAACAACAAATGTCAGGATGCTAAATGGCATCTGACCATCCTTTTTCTCCAAGATGCTGAAAGGTCATTTACAAGTTTTTACCTTTTATAAGAGCAACAGGAAGTGCAGTTGCCACTGTTTGGCTATGGCATGCCAGAGTATGGGGCACTTGTTCATGATTTTCCAGTTAAAAGCAAGCCAGTAATATCCAGTCATGTTCAATTTACATGTGCATAAGAAAGTGTTTCTCAACCCGGTGCTTGGGGACCCCCTGACGGTCCATGTTTTTGCTCCCTCGCAGCTCCCTGCAACACAGTCCATATTTTTGCTACCTCTCAGCTGGATTGTCAAGGGACCAGACTGAGAAACTAGCATAAGACTCTCAGAAATTGTTGCAGAGTTTTCAGTTAACCAATACCTGGTATTAACAGTCTACAGTTTAAAGACAATATTCATGAAAAACACTTTCATAGGACTAAGTGCAGCACACCGTTGCATTGTAAAACATTACTACTGAAACCATATATAAGAAAACATATAACAAGTGAACGGGAAAACAGATACCACAACAACAGGAACAAGGAATTTATTAGGTGTTAAAAATCAACATAACAAGAATAAAATCTTTGGAATTACCCTCTTGTGACACAAATGGTCGTCTTTGGAAAAGTTGATTAGAAACAATGGCATCCCAGTGCAGCTGCCCTGTGATATACATTTGTTAATAAGCAACAAGCACACCACTCGACATTCCATTCTCTCCAATCACTGAACTTCTGGGAGCAATAGGCACAGGAATTTGACTTGTACCATCCAATTATTGTACCATCCGCTTTCTATCAGGTGACACCCTGGACAGGATGCCAATTCATTGCAGGTGAAACAGATAAATTTTATTTGATGCTGCAACATGTGCTGTCGGTAACCACAAAAAGACAAAAAAAAAAAAAAACATAACTGAAAAGCAAATTTCCAGAAGTCAGTTTCCTAAAGTCAGGTTTCCTCATCACATGTTACAGTATTGGGAGTCAAAACTTACTCTGCCTTCATGTCATCCAAAGAAGCACTTTTAGTCAATTTCCAAAAAGTCCACAGAAATAGTACTTACTGTATGAACTTATCCCATCCATGTGGGTATATGGAGTTTTCTTCAGTTATTAGTAACATTGGGGTATGTAAACCTCCTCATCTGCCCCTTGTTGCCAGGGTAAAATGTTAAAAGTAAAACATTTGGTCGTAACACTATAGTCTTTGTAGACAACACATTTAGACATTGTTATCTACATGCTCAGTATCCTGTTAGTTTGGTATAATGTCTCTTTAAATAACAACAGTCAGTACTTTTATGACATCATCATCTGGGAGGTAATCATTTATAGTGGGAAAACAACAGCACAAACATCAGTCAGTATTAGCAATGGCTTTCATTTATTTTGTAGTTTTACTTTGATAATAATAATAACAATACCAGATTTTACAAACATTTTGAACAAGATAATGAAAGATAAGAAAATAACCTTTTCATCCTTATTTCACTGTTGATTCTTCACTGAGAAATATTAAATTTACAACCAGTTAATAGGATGCAATATTCCTCCAAACAAAAATGGTGAAATAATTTAAAATTCATAATGAGTTACAATTATTTGTGATTTCACAATAACACAAAACTTCATATTTGATCGATAGAAGGAAATGCACTGCATGGTACGAATGGCCCTGTGTACATTAATACACAAACAGGGTTTCCGATAAAACACGGAACCCAAATTTTTTACACAAATGATTTTAAAGACAGATGTTATCCAGAATAGAACAGATGCCTCTGGATTTCTGATAAATAAAAGTGGATTTTTCATGCATTTTACTGCTTCTCGGAAAAGGCCAGAGACAGTAGAAATATGCTTTAGTCAGCTATAAACACCCCTCCACATCTTTCCAAAAGGTCTGTGACACTACAGCCATTACTTACAGATAGCCTGGTTGACAGCATTGCATTCTTTTTGCAAGTTTTACCAAAGCCAGATATTACACCAAAAACACTCCTCCGTTTAAGACAAGTTTTAAGAACGACAAAAGAAAACGAAAAATGGTCAACTGAAGCGGTCACAAACCAGTTCCTGGACGAATTAAAAACATCTTCACCCATGTGAGTGTTGTTAATGTCGACATGAAAAAATATATAACTGCCACTTAATTATTGCACTGTCATCAAGTAACATACTTTTTCTAGTGTTCCCACAGTTGTGTGGTTTCAGTCTGCACTAAAACTTCTGTTCTGCCCCTAAGAACCAGACTAAGCCATTTCAAGAGGGGTCATTACTTAAGAATAGACAGGTTCAATTCATTTCATTTTGATAAAGCCCCTTTCACAGCAAAGTCACCCCAAGTTACTTAACATGGGAACATGGCAATACATTATTAGTTTAGGGAAACCAAATTGTTCATGAAAAAAAATGGAAAAAACCAGAAGACGATAAAGAAGAGGAAGCAAAAACTGCATAGTATGAAGAACAAAAACGTCTTGGGTTCCAAGGTCGACTGGCTACAGAACCCATGCGGCATGGAAAAGGTCACGTCATACTTTTATTAATGTAAGGTTGTTACAGCCACATCACAGCCCAATAATCCCAATGGGGCTACTTTGTATAAGCAATATATCAACCCTCATTGTACCGTCTATTGGAGGGAACTAAGAGGTTCATCATTGTGACTGTGATGTCTATGCGATGTCTGACTACAGCAGCACCGTCCACTCACAGTTATTGAAAGACTTCTCATACTAGGTAGAAGGCTAACCATGTCCTGTCTATGTGACCATCTAAACAAATGCAGCTGAATTTCTTTTCAGTAGACAGTTCCTTTGTTATATAATTTGAAGGACTCGAGTACTGTAGTAAATTAGTGTCACATCCGTCCAATGATACCTTTGGTGAATGTGGATGAAATGTAATGTACAAATGTCCGCAGCATCTTCCCACAGCAACACTTTTGTACATGTTTTTACAAGTATAGCATCATTATACATGCAAGGAAAACTCTTTCTTGAATCTTGTTTGCATGGAAATACATACGCACAAACACTTAATGTATCAAAACAGTGGTGATTACATTAAACTGACAACGCCAATAAAAATACATAAACCCCCACCTGTTTTTTTTTTGGCAATATATTCTTATCAGAACTGCAGAGCTGTGTCCTGGGAAGTCTGCATTTAAATTCAAATGCTTTCCAACCAACAACATTTTTATCGCATACTGTGAGGGCACTGCATGAGGACACTGCATGAGGACCACTGGGGTTCAGTGACTGCCATGACTGCTTAAGGTGAATCACTCCACCCGAAATTCTGGAAACCAACTATATCTTGTGAGCAGCTTACTGGCTAACAATGTCGAAGGCGGTTCTTTTGCTATGCTGTTTACCTGTTTACATGTATAATTAAACACAATGCAAAGCCCTCATCGAAAGTTGCACTTTGTAGAACAGATCTATGTATCGATTTGTTTGTTTGTTTGTGTGTCTAACTTGCCATGTTATATGTTTTTGAAGTCTAGGACAAATGCTGTTTTGTTTCATTGCATGTCTACTTAGCTTGAGATGACAACAAAGTCTGATTTGACCTTTAGTGGAGAACACTGCGCGAAATTTTTTTTAACAATGTTTAGATATCTGAAATATAAAATTACATATTTCACATACGAGATGCACTCAAACACAATACTAATAACTTCATTAAAGTATTCTGCATATGCATACCTATTAATATGGGAGTACACACAATAACAGAAACACATGAAAAAGTACTCCAGTTCTGAAGTAACTAAATCATAATTATAAATGCAGTTGGAAAGGTGAGTCATATTAAGTTGGATGCCAATTGGTAGTATGTGTTAGATATGAAAATGGCCTGACAATCAGCAGCATGGGTCAAAGCCAAAAAGTCGGTGTCCAAATTTCAAGTGCACTGGTCTCAAAATTACATACAAGGGAAACATACAGTAGTGACAACATGCTAACATACAGATAAACTGTAATAGCAAAGAGAAAAAATCACAGACACAAGATCACTTTCAAGAGGAGATAGACATTTAACAGGATATTTACTAAACATCATAAATTACACAATTCAGAATTCTCTAGAATTTAACCGTATCCTTCACAATGTGTAATATCTATGTCCACCAGGCACCCTTCCAGTATTTATGTTGATATCCCTGCCTAGGCCTACCATAGCCCTCAAGAATTAATGCTACATACTGTAATCCTACAATTGTTATTTAATCAGGGAAAATAGTAATGGCACAAATAATTCCTGAGACTGAAGCCAAGATTCTCTCTGGTGCCTGAATGAGGTTCTATCCTAAACTCAGTTAATTTCTCTAAAGGAAAAATGCTGCAGGACCCATGAGAAGGATAAACATTGAGGTACGGTGTGACCCACTGAACAGCGTTACGTCCAAAGTTGTCACGCCCCACATGCCTTTTTCCCCTGTGTTCACCACGGTGTGGCACTAATGAGCCACACCTGTTCCCAGTTTAACCCTGCCTCTTGTTTTAGCCCTCGTGTAGATGATCCCCAGGTGCCTCTCATTTCAGCCCTCATGTAGATGATCCCCGGGTGCCTCTAGTTTCAGCCCTCGTGTGGATGATCCCCAGGTGCCTCTAGTGTCAGCCCTCGTGTGGATGATCCCCAGGTGCCTCTAGTTTCAGCCCTCGTGTGGATGATCCCCAGGTGCCTCTAGTTTCAGCCCTCGTGTGGATGATCCCCAGGTGCCTCTCGTTTCAGCCTTCCTGTGGAGGATCCCCAGGTGCCTCTAGTTTCAGCCCTCCTGTGGATGATCCCCAGGTGCCTCTAGTTTCAGCCCTCCTGTGGATGATCCCCAGGTGCCTCTCGTCTGCTCCTCATCTGTGATGTATGTAGTGCCTCCTCGTCCTGAGCTCCCTAGTCTGGTCATTGTATTGTTATGTGTGTGATCCTACTGCCTGCTTGTGCTACCCCTCTGCTTACCCTGCGCCCTGCACCCTGTGTCCCCCTGCTCTGCCTGCCTTGTTTTTACCAGTCGCGGTCTGGTTTCTTTGCCCTTTTGTATTGTGTTTTGTTGAAAAAAATCCCCTTCCGTTTTCCCCAATGCCTGCCTTTGCCCCCATCCTTCCTAGACCGTAACAAAATGTGTCTTTTGAGCACCTTGTCAGACATTGAAAAGACGGTCTCTGAGGAGCCAGACTGAGAGTTTTTATGACGCCTTCTGAATTTTCAGCCCTGCACCTGTCTTGCACATCCACAGACGTCCGCAAAATCTCCTAGTCAGATGTTCAATTATTTAACTGCATCCAAGAGGGTTCGTAGTCAGACGTCCGAATACAGAATCTGATTTGCATGTCATGTAGACATACAGAGATGGTCTTGGAGAATTCAATATAGACATAATCTACATGCCTGGCAGATATCTCATGCTTGCTGGGGAGATGTTTCATAGAATTCCTGTTCTATCATTAAAGACTGACATATTTGATATAAGAATATTTGATTCTGTAGCAATTCAGAGTACTCATTTTTTATGAGTATTAATAGAGTACTTGTGAATTCCGCTAGCATTTGTCCTTGTGGCTGCTGATTTAGCTTGTCAGATCTGTTTAGTATTCTCTTAGCTATGTGTCTGGGAATCCCAAGTACCTACACATCACTCACGCACTCAGCTCCATATGCAGACACATCGCATCCTCCAGTACAGGAGTCCTTAAAACAAAATTACACCCTTCATACCAAACCGTACTTCATACTTTATCATTGAAATAGATAATAATATAATAGAATATATAACTTCAACACGCTGCCGGCGAACCTCTCATTTAGTCACAGCCAGTCTGGCAAGGCTCCGCCTCACTGGAATTCTAACAAACCTGTGGCTCATTAACTTGTTTATCTGGTGGGGAATTTTAGTACCGTGTTTTCGGTCACCTCTTTCACATCATTACCTAGAGCTACACTGTGTATGACTTTCTGTCAGATCTGCCAGTTTTCTTGCTTTTTGTCAAGTGTTTTGGGTTTCTGGGTTTCTCTTGTCAGAACTGCAATCTACTGCCTGTGTTTTGACTCTAGGTTTTGGCGATAATCGCCTGGATCCTGTCTCCCGTGCCGCTCGAAGCTTGTTCAGCTGGGGGGGGGCTACAGTGTCCCATTAGCCTGTGTGGCCTGATGGGCTGCCTGGTGCTACCTGTCTCTCATCATTATGTTACAACGTAAAAAAGAAAAATGAGAATGTATCCCATTGAAGTCAGCAGCAGCATTTCGTCCACACTGCCGCTAGCCAAGAACTGAACCTTATCAGTCACGCCTTAGTTATATATCACAAAGATGTAAGACCCCAGGATGGACAGCAATGGACAGAATATTCTTTATTGCTCTCCAGCAATGATCTCCCATCCATGAAATATACACGTCGCACAGGGATCATCAGACTCATCCATTGGAGGGACATTCATTCAATATAGTGACTAATATCTCATTTTACAGTGCAGAAGACTCAGCTACAGAGAAGCTGGATCACAGGACACAGAAGAGTAGAGTATTAATCATCTTCTTTCTTACACCCAGTCTGGTGTGCTTGGGATAAGATGATGCAGTGTTATCAGATATGCTGCACACAGCACATCTGGTTTTTACGTTCACGGGTTTCAGAAGATGCTTCCTGCAGGCTTGGTCACCTTTTGCCACCACACCCACTGTGGGTGGTTCTAGCTTAAGGTCACCCACACTGAGGGTGTTTCAGAATGTCGTGATGGGCACCATTTATTGGGCGCCATAGGAATTCATGGGGTTCCATGGCACGTCTGTTCCCAGTCCAGAAACATGCTGAGGTTAAAAGGAATAAGAGTGAGTGAGAGTGTGTGTTGTTGGTTTGCATAGATCACATTTAAGGACCAGACTGTCCCCAAAGTGTAGTAAAACCTGAAATTCTCCTACTTTTGGGGACATCTTTTGAGGTCCCCATTTGGATAACCTCAGTTTTATAAAAATCTACTGGTCAAATTCTGGTCAAATGCAATCAAAAAAGTAAAAATGCCAAAAGTCTTGTATTTGGGTTGGTTACTTATGGTTAAGGTTAGGGATGGGTAAGGGTTCAGGGTGTCATGATTGGGATTAGGGTTTTTCCTATAGAAATGAATGGACGGTCCTCATTTAGATCAGAAGACCAACTTTTGTGTGTGTGTGTGTATTCTGTGATGTGTTGGCCCCCCATTCTAGGTTACTCCCTGCCTTGTGCCTACAGGCTGCTTGATTGGAACCCCCCCCCCCCCATGACCCTGAATAGGATAAGCGTTTAAGGGAAATGCATGGATGTTCAAAATGGGACAGAGTTATGAATTAAGTCTGTTATGTGCAATATGACTTTTCTATGTGTGATCCAGTAATATTAATCTATTTTTAATTATCAAAGGTTCTTCTATTGGTCCTTTAGATAATTCTCTAACTGCAATAACGACTCCAAGGGCTGCTTAAAATTGGCATTGACCAGTGCCTTTTACTGAGTAATATTAGCAATCATTTAGTAGCATGACAAATTACAAGTGACACAAAGACTCACATTTCTTTTCAGATTTAATAAGCATGCAATGAATTTTTCGATTACAGCTCACCAACATATTTAATTGAGCATTACTGTATGCATTCTCCATTCTTTATGTAAAATGTTATAGGCGGACATTAAACTGTTTTTCAAACATACCAATTTAGAAAATAGAGCATATCTGCTACAAGGTAGAAAAACTATTTCTTATTTTATGTCTCTATATTATGACCCTGGAATAGAGCTGAAACACTTCATGCCCATGATTAATTCCCTTCAATTTCAGCAGATATTTCCCAAATTTATATAAAGAACTTTGTCGGCAATGCAAGAAGACTTAAACAATAAAGGCCAAGGAGTGATACCTTTGACCTTGCTAGTTTATTGAGTGTCCCTGTCAGTTACTTTTACCTTTTCTCAACATCAATGAGCCGAGAGCTTATAAATCTACAGCGTAACAAAATGATCCCTGAAAATGAACAGACCTGACAGCAGCTAAGTATAGATTTACTGAAACCTCACTTCAGAACATAGTTACAAATTAAATTACCTTATATTCACACCCCTTCATCATCAAGAGATTTGCTGCACACATATCAAAGCTGTCAGAATAACTCCCGAGCTTTCCGTCGTGGGTATGGATATAGCATATCACTCAGAGAGTGAACATGAATCGCCTTCCACACACAACATAACAGTAGTAACCAATTTCTCTTTAACTGCAATCTAACCTTGCAGACATAAAATAAAGTGCTTTATATTGCCCTTTTGCTAAAATATGCATTTTATGATTTTTTTCCTGCAGCTCTGCTGTCAATGTATATCCCATTACTGTACCTTGGAACTGGTATATCCCAAGTCAGCAGACATTGATCTATTGAAACACCACACAAAACCTAAGCACTTACCACTTTTAAAAATGCTGACTTTGACTTTACAAAGTTGCATATGGCTTTTTGCCTTAATGCCATTAATTCTCAAAATCAGAGAGGGACTGTATTTCTCCTGTGTAGTTAATCCTGCTATTTTTGAGAGGAGACTGAAGATCATTTCAGTAATCAAGGAGCATTTGATACACTGAACTATAGTGATCGATTGTCACACGAGATCCGGTTTTACTGACTTGTTACTTTTCATGCAAACTGAGAGATAAGAAAGTTGCATTCGCACAGAAAGCTGATACAAAAGGGACTCAAGGAGGGAAAACGTGCAATGCAAACAGAATTTTAACAAGGTAGTTCCTAGCAATTCTGATTGGCATTCTATCTCAGGAGAGACTTAACAGACATTCAAAGGTGAAATGAACTGCATATACTATAGTCCACATATGACTGATCATGCAGTGTTTCATTTACAATTCCATTTTGAATATAAATGTACTTTTCATTTGTTATCATTTTTGCTGTGACTCTTATAGTAATTAAATATTGCAGTTTCTCCTTGTATTATGTGTCTTTTTACCAAACATAGTACTCCCGGTCATATTCATATATCGGAAGACGATTTTTTCAGTTCGTCTTGTGTATACCATACAGTTGCGAAAAAAAAATCCTTTGGAGTATTTTTTTTCTGCATTAATTAATCATAAAATGTCATCTCATCTAAGTCACAATAAGACAGACAAATGGTTTCAACATTCACGATTCTGGCCGGAAAAAAGTATGTGAACCCCTGCAATTAGTAACAAGGGTTCAACTTTTTTCCCCATCTGTCCAAAGAACAATCTCCCAGACGCAGGCCCAGCGTCTCGGGGGGGGCAAATGGGGAAGTTGAGGGGGGCAGGAGAGGGCACAGGTGGGATGGGCTGCCTGTCATGAGGCCCGGTTGAAATTAATTTTGTCCCACGGTCACGTACTATGTGGGGCAAGCCTGCCCAGAAGTACTGTGGAACATCTCTGAAGGCCATTCACAGTGGTTTCCTTTTTGTACAGTATTTTATACTGAACACACAAACAGAGGCTTCAAGAGGATTCTGCGGGTCCTTTGCCGTTACCCTTTGGGACTCTTTCACCTCCTCCAGCATTTCATGCTGCACTCTTACTGTCATCTTTGTAGGACGCCCACTCCTAGGGTGAGTACTGAGTAGTAACACTGCTGAATTTTTACCATTTATGTGTCTGTCGACTACAGACTAACAGAGGTCCAAGTTTTCAGTGCATATCTATTATCTGGAGTAACAGAAAGGTCTATAAGAAAAAGTGCAATGGAATCAGATCAGACAGGTGTACCATAAATGTCATTGATGCAGGGTGTGCATCTATCTTGATACGTGATATCTTACTCGGAAAAAAAACATGTAAATGATCACGGCTTCTTAATTACAGATAATATTCAGTCCACTGATACTCAGGTTAAAGCCCTGTATATGCTGTAGTGCACAGCAATATAAGATTATAATGCCTTTTGTGGATCCCCCAGAAAGCAGCAAAATGTATTTTATACGTATATGAAGACATTCTAAATTTGCCTTATGCACGGCTAGGCAGCTGCATTGACTTCTCTGGTATATAGCAACAAAAGCAACAATGGGCATGCAGCAGTGATTCATCCATCCATTCATTCATACTTAAAAATTACAAAGTATCACTATGATATATTGTTCACAGTTCACCGTATGGTACCCAGTCACAACTTTAAAATGGCAAATAAGCTTTTGACAAGTTTCTAGGTACAATGACACAAAGAATACTCATTATATCCATTTTATTCTTGCCAAATTTTTACTACTAAATATATTGTCTTTAGAGACAAAGACAAAACGAACAAGCGCTAGTCAGAGAAGGAAAGGAAGCAGCTCTTTCTGTAATTGGTTCCTTTAATGATAATTTAAAATACCAGTGACCACATCCCACCGATATGTGAAATTGGTGAAACTGCAATTTTTAAAACTCAGTTTGAGAAACCTACAGAAACTACTAATACAAAAATTTAAATGGCAAAATTAAAAATCAAAATGATAGAAAAATAGGTATACTGACAAATTAATTACAAGTTCCAAATAAAAAGAAAAAGTAAGAGAGAATGAGGGCGTTTGAAATCAGGTGCTTGATTACCATCATAAAACACTGGCATTAGTTACATTTGAGGTGCTGTTTGGGAAACACATGGTAAATTAGTATATTTGAGCTTATTCAGCACTGGATGGTTGAGAATATGTTTTTGTTGTCAAAGGGTGTTGGACTTGTGCTTCCAAAATTAGAACTACTCATTAAATTAATGAATTTGGAGTTCAGATTTTTCCCATTGATTTTAAATTACTGAGCAGGATTTGGCAGAAGAGAAGAGAGTGGGTGCCTTGAAAATCTTCCAAAGCAGGGTGTAAAAAAGTACAGAAACAAAAACCACGAGTCATGTTTAGCACTGGATCAGGCATTTCTTCTTAGATAAGAAGACATATTTAAAGTAACTATGATAACTACAGCATCTGAGGTTGGCCCATAAAGGGCAGTCTCTGGCTTGATATAGGTTTTAAATAGTAACTACATTATATGCTATACTATGTGTTGGGGAGGGGCAAAATCAGGTGACGACCCTAGTCAGGCGATGGCCCCAGTCAGGTGCCGACCCCAGTCAGGCGACGGCCCCAGTCAGGCGCCAGCCCCAGTCACCTTCCCCTAATCGGATAAGAAGTTGTTTTATCTCAATGCAGTAAAAGCCCTGAGACCCTGAGCCCAACCCCAGGTTTAATCCCTTCTGGCATCTAACACCACTTGTTTTCCTTGGTGTTTTTCCTCCACCCTAATGGCTTTTGGTGTTTTTCCTCCACCCTAATGGCTTTTGGTGTTTTTCCTCCACCCTAATGGCTTTCGTTTCTGTTGTTCTTTCTTGTCATCCCTTACCAAACCCATCTCCACTCCCCTCCCTAAAGGAAGTCCCTATTCACTGCTCCCATTCCACATTTTACATGCCACCCAGCACAAGAGTTACAGTGAATTACTTTATGTGTATGAGGGATGCTGTGGTGATTCAGAAAGGGAGATCTAAGGTCACTTCTGTCATTTCCAGACGTTCAAGGCAGATTTCCTGTCACTGTCTGCCACAGCCACAATGCTATCACAGCTTACCATCTTATTAAGGTTCCTATTGGTTCTTGACTGGCCTTTTCACCCAACTATTTACAACGAGTATACCTTTAATGTCACAAGTGATTATAATGCCAGGTCAAGCTTTAATTGGAAACTGACAGATCTCACTGACCTCTAGAAGCACAAACTGAAACCTTAGATTATATGTTTTACTACATCTACACATTTATTTATTTATTTATTTAATTAAAAAAAAAGAGCTTTTTGTTTTACTCTCATTTTCTTTGTTTACATGAACAAAGCATGTCACATCAAATAAATCATGCTGCACAATGATGAACATATTTTAAATGATACCTAAATTAAACCAAGTCACATGTTCTTAAATGCTCTTTAAAGGGCAACCATCTCATCTATGCAGCAAAATCTGTCATCCACAACCCACTGAGCTATTATTTGTTCTCTGCTCTCAACCTACAGTATAAGCTCACAAAAACAATATATTTATCTCTGGGATAACTCTTCATTATGGTTTCTTATTGGCAGATTGACTAGCGCCAGGGGAAATCAGAGATTAATATTATCATATTATGATGGCATCTTTGTCTCCCTGCCTTTAAGGCAGTCCTGAAGGCAATTAGACACTTAGACAAAGACTTAAAATGCTTATTAATTATACATAATGATCAAAGGGGAACAGAGGATTATGCCGCAGGTTGTATGTTATTTGTATTTTGGTTACGAACAAAGTGAGCAAGTGACTATTAGGAATTTAATTTTAGCACTCAATTAAGATGAAATGAAGCTTTAATTGTCTTTTGCTCAAGTACATTGCAACCTGTTAGCATATGCCATCGTGTTCTCATGTTTAAGACATGCACAAATAAACAGTTGAGAGCAAAGCTTGGGGAGCACAGAGTCAGTCAGTCATTACAGATAGAGCATTTTTCGGGGGGGTGGTTAAGGGCACAGCAGAGATGTGCCAATTCTGCCAAGCACGAGATTTGTAAAGGCAACAATCCAATCACAGGCACAGAGCTCTAACACACTGAGCCACACACCGATCAGAAAAGAATGAAGAGATATGATATGTATATATGTATATCCAGCCTCCAGGTATCCATCCTTTGCAATGACACTTGTGAATATCCAATTCGGTGAAAACCTAGAACCAATAATGTTTAAGGATTACATATTCACAACAATGCAGATTAACAATCAATCACCGCAGTGCTAGATCATACCGACATATTCGAACCACTTACACCGTACAGGGTTACAGGAATTAATATTAATAAATCAGTGCATTGATTCAGTTAATTTCCATTTATTCATAAGTAATTCGTATAAAGCAGGATGGCATGGTGCCTCGCGTGATTACCACAGCTTCATCGCTTGGACTGTGTGATTTCTTCAGGTTTGCTTCAGGAGTTCCTACCACGTGCCACAAACCTCGAGATGAATTGATCTTTATCTCTAAACTGCCATCATTCTGACTGCTATTTGAGTGTTACTACACAATATTCCCTTGTGAAATTACTGCCACAGAGCCCAATTCACCCATGTCCTCTTTGTGTCAGTATATACGTTACTCTTTTACTTATCCAACGAAATAGCATTGAGTTTATCCTAGAGTACACGGGGAATAGTATATTCCTGATGGGATGTCAGTCCATCACGGAACACATGCACTAAGAACAATTTACATAAATCCCCTTCTACTGCTGCAAGCAACTGCGACATTCTTCCCAAAAGAATCCCTAATATAGGAAATTAAGTGCTGCTACCAGTCTTGCTTCCATTGCTTTTGTGTTAATATATATAGGCTTATTGCACTGGGTATTTCAAAGTATTATATAAGAATAAAAAGACAAAAGTTATTGCTGTAACATTATCAAAGTCATCTGTGATTCCAATGACAGAAATAACAAATAACAATAATTGGCAATGTACAAATCATACCATTCACAAATGGCGAGTCAAAGTAACACTTTCATTACGAAAAAGGCCTCCATTTCAAAATCACTCTAAAATCATATATTCAAATAATCAGTTTACATCAATGAAACACCCAAGTAAGCTAACATTGTGTCTGCTACATTTAATCAGAACACAAATTAATCAGCTACAAATTTTCAGATGGCAGTTTGAAAACTGGATTCTAGACTCATTAAACAATGTCAACTTGAGCATAAAACAATCATACATCTATTGCACATAATAAATTTCAGGCTGGCACTCATGCAGCCTAAATTATATCACAAAATGTAGTCTACTTGATGACTATAATGTTGCAATACTTGCTATGCTTTTGCTTTAAAACAATAAGATTTTATTTTTAAGATTTTTACTAATGTATATAGAAAGACAGAGAGTAATAAGCACCTGCAACATTCTCCATCCCCTGATGCATATATGCATTTTTTCCCCACAATTAACAATGCAAATTGTTGCAAAAGAATCCCACAATTTCACAAAAAGTATTCTGATACTCTTTACTTCCGTTATAGTAAACGGCATTAAAATCTGTATCTTGGCAAGAAACAAAGCAACTTACAATGAAGCTGCAGTTGTAAACTGACCACACAGCTATATTACCACAGACATGTCATGAAGTGGTTAAACTGCAGCCCAGAATATTCCTGCTGCTTCACCCTTGAAGAACACCATGAGCTGATTTATCAAACATACCATACACTATAACCCCCCTATTCAAATCCGGCCCTCGATTCCAAATCCAGGCCTTGTTTTCAAGTCTCCCAGGTAGTCAGCTTAATAATTCAAAAATTGGCTCAATAATTTAACTGGCCAGAGGCCAACTGGCTCTCAGGTAAAGGAAAGCTGGAAAAACAGCAGTGCTTGGCCCTTGAGGACCGTGATTTGAATAGCCCTGCACTATAATATAGCAGTACGGCATAAAAGTTAAGAATATACAGTAAAAAAGCTAAGACAGAAGAAACTCACTCTATTGTATTCTGTGTTTTGATGTGCACTTTATCAAGGAGTTGAACCAACAATAAATTGTTGGTCTTTTTTCATGTGAATTGCACATCAAGAGCCGCCAACATGGCCCATTGTCTGTGTATGAGCAGATTTAGATGTATTCAGACTCTATGTCTTCACAGGCATGACTTCCTGAACTCGTATTTCGCCCCGAGGAATGACTTTAGTGTGATGTGAAGTCAAGCTGTTAGGTTGATTTTTCTCAAAACTCACAGCCCCTGTCCTTCTTGATAGATCCAGCTCTGAATATATCTCACATTTGAGTCAGCCCCAAAATTTCAAAGAGACCAGATAGACTGCTGCCTGATTAAGCTCTCTGGCATTAATCTGACACTGCATGTTTGTACCTGCCCTGTGGAATCTATGAGAGGCAGCCTGACACACTGTTAACTGATGATGCTTGGAGCTAGAGGAAATAGTGACTGAGACTGAGGGAAGTTTCCAGTTTGCTGCAAAAGGGAGTCTGATAAAATCGCCCAGGGCAAATTAGCCCTGAACCTCCCGTCACCTTAAACTGACACGGTACTCCCACAAAATCGGAAGGGATGGTGTCCCTACCATCTATGCCCAAATCTACAGCCTCGAAAACCACCACAGTTCTGTAGATCAGTGGTTCTCAACCTGCGGCCCGTGGGCCGCATGCGGCCCGTCACAAATGCAAATGCGGCCCGCGATGCTGACCACGTAAAAAAAA
>JAODKF010000001.1:42964675-42987910 GCA_026779585.1 Mormyrus proboscirostris | reverse complement strand
AAAGTTATTTCTGTGACCATTGTGAGTTTTTCTTTCATTGACTGAAGGGTACCAACAATTTTGTCCACGTGTGTAGGCAGATTTTTATTATAGTTGAAACAAAGACTCCTTTTGTACAGTTTTATCACACATTCTGTCACTTTCATGATAATTTTAAAGCCCTGCATAACTGTTTTCGTGCAATCTTTATGAAAACAACAGAATCTTTTAAAATAACCATTGTTCCCCTTTTTGCACCACTAGTGATGGTAGAGCCCAGTGTGTGATTTTGCACTGACGAAAGACAAATATCACCAAGCACTATGGAAGAAGTCATTTACAATGTTCCCTTCCATGGAGCACTGAATGTGACATCAACAAGGACTCAGATTAAACAGAAATGTCACAACCTGTCTGTAGTTCTAAGGTCAAATCACAGGGCCAGTTGTTCGGTTATGGGAAATTATGGAATAAGGTTAAATAAACTGAACAAGCAGCAAAAAATATCTCCGCAACCATGACACAGCATGCAAAGGTTCTCACCAAGGATACAGAGTCCAGGTTACAAAGGCACTGACACACTTGTTGCATCCAAACTGACGGCACTATGTAAAATACTTTACAAAAAGGTCAGCATGTTTATTGTGTATAGTGTTGTCTGTATTGTGTGTTGAACTACGTTACTGTCAAAGATGAATTTCCATCTCATGTAAATTTGATGGACATTAAAGAAGTATTCTATTCTATTTTATTCATGACTAAATGTGTGCAGACAGAAAAGGATGGAAATGTAGGTGAGCAATTATAATTTAATAATCAGTGTTGAATTGGAAGTAAAATGTATTTATTTTTAATGACGGGAACACAGAGGGCTAACTACAACATTGTCCTGGAAGCGCACCAGACGACCCTCGTTACAGCTCTCAGAACAGAAAGATACGCAGCCACTTGTCTGAAAATACTTTTTTGTACTGGCCTGATTTAGTCACATTCCAATGCGTCTTACTCATATATACGCGACAGGTCACAAACAGTAACCAGACACTGCTACGAGGACACTTTGGTTAGCTATGTTTGCATTTTTGGTTCGCTTTTTTATTTTACTATTATCCTGAGCATAAAAGGATGCCCCAGCCATGATTACTGCAGAAGATACTAGCAGAAGACCAACTACAAACGAATTTTACGTCCATGGATAATGATTACATGTACAATGGTGAAGTAATCAATGCAGACTGCTAGACATTGACAAACTCAGGTTAAGTAATATGCTTCTGTAACTGTAACTAAAAAGGCAACTATTCATTACTTGAATTCTCCGTTTCCAAGGATTTAAATGGTAACACTGTGTATAGGAATCAATGAACACATTTATAATACACTATAATGCATTCGTAAACAATTATAAACACGGCTATCAATATCTATAACACATTATAGCCATGTTTATTATGCGTTATGAATGCTTTATGAAGCTCTCATGTATAATGTATGATAGATACCCTCATAATGCAGTACATAGCATCCTTAATTCTTATACCACATTATTATGCATTATGAGGGGATTTAAAGTGCAGTATAGATGGAAGCTTTAAGTAAAGTGTTACCACGTAAAGATTAAAGTTCACAAGATCTAATGCAACACTTCTAGGCCTAATATGACTACAAATGCAAGCCCAGTTACATGCTGGGAGAAGAATATTCTCATGTATATCCAGAAAGCTGCCCTTGGGAAAAGTGCACTGCGGTTTGACAGATTTTTACATGATCCAAAAGTTCTTGTGTTTAAATGCATTGGGTGGTGGTTGTACACTTTAAGGTCATTTATTAGCATTCATGACAAACATATGTCTCCGAAGGTAATTTATAAAAGAGCAGCACAAAGAGCTGAGACTATTTCTGGCTTCATTAAATATCTTAAGCATTCTTTAGCGCGCCAATTAAAAGTTAAAAAGGAAGCAGAATTAGAAGACTGCAACAATGCAATGCGAAAATGTTTTATTGGTAATTTTTAAAATGCATACAAATAAGCTACTATTAAAAACAGCACATCATGCTACCTTAGTTCGATAGATCGCTCAATTTCATTGAAGTCTACCAAAAATTTTCATGTTGTTATGAAGAACAACTGTAAAACATAAGTGTCGTTGTTCTACTAATATCTACTTTACGTGAAGAACAGAAAGAAAAGTTTATTCAGATCTCAGATGGGCAAAGTGTTATGCAAACGAAAGAAAGCAAGAAAATAAGCCAGCAAGAAAGAAAGAAAGATTAAATGATCTTCCTGCCAGTATAAAACTACGATTTTTGTCTGTCAAACACCCCCTTAAGTCACCTCAGTATTTGCAGCAACCATTCAACACACCAGGGTATTTTTTGACTTCCCCAGTACCACATAGCACACATACGTCTGGCCAGTGTCCACCCGATATACCCATGATGTAATACTCAATTCATTTGCTATTTGGCACAACGCCTATTTTGGATTGTCAGTTTTGGATATGCAGTAATTAAGAACTGTTTGAGATCTTCTAGCGATGTTTTTAAGTTGCCTGATACGGCAATTGGGGCTGTGTGTGGCTCAGTGGGCTAAGCCTGTGTGCCTGTAATCAGAAGGTCGCTGGTTCTACAAAAAAAAGTAAGTTGAGGGCAGCATAAAGACAATTTCCTCACAGGGATCAATAAAGTATTGATTATTATTCAATCACTTTCACTGGTTGTGAAATTTGGAATGAAAGTGGTAAAATCATCTAGCCACCCAGCAAAATATCAGTAACTTTTTGAAGAACAGAAGTAATTCTTGCTGGTTTTTATTGTTGCTCTTAATTTAGATATGTTCTAATGTTAAATTGCATTGTTTTTTTGAGCAAACATATACATACTACACAGAAAAGTAGGTTTAAACATTTTCTTTATCTGCCTAAGACTTTCACACAGTCCTGTGCACAAGGAAGCCCAGTCAGGCGGAAGGATTGAATAAAGCAGGAGTAACCGCAGAGTAAAGACTGTATTTCATTTGATCTAGTCACAGCTGCTTTTTCACATAGCGCACACTGAATAAGACCCAGATGAAAGGATCACTTTGCCGGACAAGGTAACAGTATTCCATCCACTTCCCCAGAACTGCTTATCCAATGCGAGGTCACGGCAAGCCTTCCCATCAGAGGACACACACAGGCATAGGCTGTCACTTATTAATTAAAGCCAGCCACACATTAAGTCACGGAATGAGTCAACACCAGAAACCTGAGAATGCAAAGTCACGACTGAGCTACCAATGCCACACAACATATAATGAAGATACTATGTATATTACATGACGTAACACTTACATCTGTGGTATGGAAACAACAGTCTTTACATGGGCACTGGTGTATCACCCTAATAGCAGCTGCAAGTGAATACACTGAGCATCCCTTCCATTGCTCATTAATTTTAATTTCATTTAAGAATCATTACTCTGCATTTGCTATTTTTGGTAGTTACTAGTGGGACACGACAAGTGCACCCTTTTGGCTTACTCCTTTCTCAACAATACATGAAGCTGTGACGATGGTGCTTCTGGGACCCAGCTCTGCCCTGCACTCCGACGTGACAGACGGGTGGCCACGTGGACTTTCCAGCACCTTGGACAGTACCCACTGGGTCAGGAGATCAGGTGCAGTGTTTTGGGACCGCTGCCTCGCACACAGCCACAAGGAAAAGCTGGCTGACAACACGCGGCCGGAAAAAGCTGTCATTGCCCTCCCTGGATACCCGTCTCCCCCAAAAGCTCTCCCTCGATCGCGCTAAGGAGAAAGCTTCCGATGCGACTGCCAGAATCGCTGGCTGTAATAGCCATTCTCCCAATAAAACGGCCTCCCCAGGGTTTTAGCTTGACCACCCCCGTTGCCCGTGTGCCTCTCTGTTATAGGATGCAGTCTGTGAGCCATTTTTTGGTGAGATTTTTCTCCCCCCCCCCGTCTTCTCTTCTCGTCATCCCTATCTGTGCATCCTGCACTTTGCTGTGCCATCACCGAAAAGTGGGCCAAGTTCTTGGCAGAACAGACACCTGCCATCACTCACAGAGGAAGGGACAAGGTAACAGCTACCTGCAAAGGTGAGGATGGTGGATATGTACCCTGAACCCTGGAATGGACCAACATCCTCATCCCTTTTTTGACCTGGGATGCTCAGTATAACTACTATAACTACTAAGAATTACCGACAAATGAGGCGGCAAAGCAATCCATTCCTCTACCCAAGCCACATATACCGTGCCTCTGCCTCATCAAGGTCATCACAATGTCAGAGCTGTTATAGACCCGGAGAGTCCACTGCTGAGTGGGCAGAGAAGCAAGTGGCGGAGGACAGCTACGTGTCACCTTAGCAGCACCACCCTGCACACAGGCTGGTAGAACTTTCCAGGAGCTGACTCTGGAACAGACAAGCCAACAAGGTCTCTGGAACATGGAGCAGAGAGCCACGGACTGGCCACCCGGTCATTAGAACCCTCTCAGTGAAATCCCAAGGCATGCAAACTCCATGTGAAACACCTGTGGATGTCAGTCCACTACACCCAGACCTTGGAAAGGATGTTGTGGTGGATGGTAAGCAAGGATAGGTGCAAATGAGACCTCATGACGCTCCATGGGCTCTTTGCTCTATGGGAGATGCCCCATGCTTTTTCCGGCGATACCCCCACGGTCCTGTTTTTCTTGAGAATAAACAGAGGACTTTACAACGGGAGACAGTCCCTCGGATTTGCTGTCTCTTGTTGGTGCCGGTTTTGCTGTCTGTAACTTATCACTTTGGTACAACTACATCATTCGTCATGACTTCACGATTGAAATATGCCGGTAATCACATTCCAGATTACACCTGCACCAGAAGATCTGCTGAACCATTCATTCTTCCAGCTATTGATTTGTATAGTTTTGTAAATATGAAGTTTCTAAAAAAAAAAAACTATGTAGTGTTTTATTGGATTTTTGGTTTATGTGGTTCTTTTCCCATCGTACCTACCAGTGTTACTATCTGTACTAGGTACCTGGGAGAAGACACACAGTTGGTTGACCTTCTACACAGTTGACCACCTTGGTGCAGGATGTTGCTGTCATGCAAACTGCCAGCACTGCATAGTACTATCCTGCAGCGTAATTTAGTTTCCAAAGTTTGATCCAGAGCACCATTGACATAGGAACAGTTCTGGCAGACATGGAAGACTGAAAGCTAGTAAGAGTCTTCTGGTAGTTTTAAAGAGGGTTTTCTTAAAGCTTTTCTCTCATCAGGATTTAAGCCAGAACTGGAGATCCAGACCAGACAAAGGTTGCAGTGACTGGAGCGCATCCATGATTTTGCCCGATTATCTGAGTATGAGCCATCTGAAGTGACAGCTCAAAATGGCTGAAACAAAGACTGTGCATTGGATTCCAGATGATACTAATTCTCAGATGACACTGATGAGGGATACAGTAAAGTCTGGATCCCCCATTGAAAAGAATTACACTAGTCGGCAGGTTGTGTGTGTCATCAGCTCAGGCAGAGGCGTTGAGCAAACCAAATTTGTGGGTAGGCACCAGTTCAAAACCACATACAAGACATAAAAAATACACATACGCAGATATTTACTGCCAATGAGATGTGAGTCATGAATGTCACAGTGTGACAACTTATTGATGATGTGTGGAGTTTTCGGTATTAGACTAGAATGATGAGGGATGGGGGAGGGGATTAAGAGATGCAATCTGATGGAGGAAGCTCTCTCAATGGCCAGATTATCCTGAAATTGATGAGGAACGGGGGAGGGGATTAAGAAATGCAATCTGATGGAGGAAGCTCTCTCATTGGCCAGATTATCCTGTAAATGATGAGGGATGGGGGAGGGGATTGAGAGATGCAATCTGATGGAGGAAGCTCTCTCATTGGCCAGTTTACTGCAAATGTAACAACATGTCATTCACAGTCAATGTAGTCACATTATTGGTTGATTGAGTACTAAATCTGTATGTTACATTTTTACAAAGTATTGTGTAGGCATGTGTCTACCTAAATTGATTGAAAACTGAGCCCAGGGGTCATTGGGGGGACAACAGGGGAATGACTAGAGACAGTAGAAGTCCTTCGATACCAGGACCCTGTTTTTTCTGTCTCATGACCTGCATTGATGATATTCCCAATATAAGACAATGGGAGAAATGGTTTGGCCCTACTAGACATCGGTTACCCTCTTCCCCAAGCAACGTACCCTATGACAGCTCATGAAATCCATAGCTGAGTTCACTCAAGTATTTTCATGCCAGTCTTCATTCACAGATGGGTTTCAAAATCCAACACTGGGTTTAACAAAACGTATCACCCAGCTTGACCACACCATCAATCTTATTTGTTCTTGCTGATGAAGACTACCCATCCATTGATGAAGACTACCCATCCATTGATGAAGACTACCCATCCATTGATGAAGACTACCCATCCATTCATTTTCTGCAACTTTCCATTTTCCACCCACTGCAGGGCACAACCCACTGCAGGGCACCAACCCACTGCAGGGCACAACCCACTGCAGGGCACCAACCCACTGCAGGGCACCAACCCACTGCAGGGCACGCTCACGAACCAGTCACTCACACATGTAAAGCTATGGGCAATTTGGCAACTCCAATTAACCTCAGCAAGTTTTTGGACCATCAGCGGAAACCCCATGACGACACAGGGAGAACATGCAAACTTCACATACATAGAACCCTGGCAGAGACTGGAACCCTAGTCCCGAGGTGGTAGGTGACAGTGCTAACCACTGTACCATCCCCAGTACAGACTAGCCAATGCTATAATCATTTTATCTTATTAACCTAAGTCATATTTGGCTGGCCTGGCCAAAAGAGCATTTAATATTTTCACCAACCACACTAGAATATGTCAGCTTTCTTTTACAAGGTCACCTGGGTTGAGGCTTTCCAGAATATGGGTGACCTCTCTGCCCTCTTTTTTGTCTCTGGAGTAACCATGGTAGGTCTGAAAATAGATGATGGCCTAGTGTATCCTGGGCCAACAACACAGTCTCACTTAAATAAAGCTCTTTTACTTCCCTACCGCCTAAAATTGATGACCGGCTTAGCATACAATCCCTGCGACTCGCAAACTCGGTTCCGGGGGTGATTTGTTCCCCTGATTTGAAACCAAACCTACACCTTTGCTTACAGGTTATGTAATATAATGACTAAAACGTATGGATCTCATTTATAACATGTTCCAAAATGTTCATGTGCTTAATAAGCAAAACATGGCAAATTGTTTGTGGTGATACGGACAGTGTTGAGACATGCTTCAAGTTCTGAGAAAAACCAAACTACATGCAATGCATATAAAATATAAGGGTAAGAAAGCTTTTCTATGCAGAAATATGGCATAATTGATAAAAAAAAACTGCAAAATACTATGTCACCATTCTTTTCCCTCAGATTATTTCCAATCAAAATAGCTTTTACACTCTGCCCTTCATTTAAATAAATTGGAATTTGATTCATAGTAGATCTAAAAATGGCTGCAGGTCCCAAGACTGTCACATGACCAACGCTCCAGTCCTCGAGCCGTTTCATGTATTAGATAGAAATTACTTAAACTATGCATTAGTTTTCTATTCCAGAAGGTTAAATCAGCATGAAGAAAAGTCATATGATCACGTAAAATATCTCCTGTCAAATATTTAGCGACCAAGAACATTTCTGAGGTATTTGCTTTGAAAATAAATCAGAAATGCCGGAATGTTCTGATATATTAAAGCTAAGGCTCATGCTTTTAAAACAAAATGTAATGATGATTCAATGATGATGCACATTCATACTACACTGCAGTATACTGAGTCTTTACTAGGGGGGGCTGAAGGCAAACTATTCATGACTTCAGCCAACAAATACTTATTTATTTGTGGAACGGAAAACATTTTTAGGGAGCTAAAGCCCCCCAACCCCCCCGCAAAAAAAAAATAAGCCTAAAGACACCCCTTCGTTGCAGTATTATTTTTGACTTTCTGTGCAAAACAATGCTGATTACTTTGATCGCAGTTTCGATTATATGTTCATTACTGAACTGTAACTGCATTAGACGTCTGTTTAGAAAAAAAACTGAAACCGGAACACCCATATACACTTCATTAGGCAGTCTGCCGATCGATTATCAATGCACAGCATATTGTAAAGGTTATGAGCCTCACTGGACGTCTCTTTATTTTCCATAATTTCCAATCAAACAGAACACTTGACCCACAGCACGTGTCCCTAACTATCTGCTTTAGCAAAATCTCAATGGATAAAACACCCTCCGGTATTACAGAGCTGACAAAAGTCAAAAATACAGAAAAGCCCCAACGATAAAGACACAAAAACAACTAACAGTGCTTTACTGCAGAAGGGATGCTTGTATTATAATTACAAATCAGTTTTTAGACCTACAGAGGTACCCAATGACATTTAACCCAACAGTAATCCGAATCCTGGAAATGTAATTGTTTTATGTTATTGGTTGTTATTATGCATGTTATTTTTTATATTCTTGGTTTTGTGTATTATTATTATTACCTTTATTATTTGTATTAATTCAATTAAATCACTATTTTTAATACTATTGTTATTAAGTCCATCCATCCCAGGATGCGGAATAACACAGTGGATCAACAGAGACTTGGCTCTGGCACTGAAATGAACAAGCTACAAGCAGACGGCCCTCAAAATTACAGGGTTCAAGGCAGTCCATGTAATTAAGAATCTAAGAAGTTACACAACAGTTTAATAAGAGAACAACCGGGGAATTGGACAAGCAAACCATACAATTAGTAATACTTCAGATTCTTTATATTTTTGCTTTAACAGGTAGTATCAGTTGAACTAAATATTGAAAAAAAAGTTTTTATTGTTAGACTTTTGCCTGTGGCTGTTTTGTATCACGGCTTTTAATGTGACCATTCTGATGTAACCAGCTTTCCTATTGCAATGGATAAACCAACCCTAACAGCCGTCTTCAGACATACAAGTGGCATAAGTTGCAATAAATTTAGGAATACTGTATCAATGTAATATTCAAAATACAGTAACCGAATGTCCACTTTGAAATGTATGTCCATTAAGACAAGAAGGTCAAATATGTGTGGTTTATAATTGTAAACCATAGCAGGTATCGCCGAACAGCAGGTAAGTTTTTCTAATGATATAAAAGTAGAATTTTCAGAGAATATGTCAATCCATATGTCAATCTATTAAACAGCTCAGTGTTGGGCTGTAGAGTGTAGAGAACAAATGGGGTCCTTTTGTCCTCTGGTATTTCAATGTACAATCATACATTGGGGTTTATTTAGGCATCAAATGCACATGTACTACAATCTAGGTAGAGAGCTTGTACAGATACTGCCATTTAAATGAAACTGTCTGGGTCCTCATTGAAATATCCTGATGAGTCTCTTTTCTGTTACTTGTCATATAGGTTCAGGGCCGGCGTGGGCTAATCAAGCACCCCCAGAAAAAACCCCCTCCCGACCAAGAAAAGGAGGGTTGCAGGAGATGTCACACTGTAACACCCGCACTACGCAAAGGTCGTCATCCACCATGTTGGTGAAAAGTTTCCCCATCTGCTGCATCCGAAATCACACAAAATGCGCTAAAAAAAAAAAAAAAAAAAAAAAAAAAAAAAGAGAGAGAAGACATAGGAGGAGGCTGTGGACAGAGAACCAAAGAGAGGCAGAACCAAAGAGGCCCTTAGACAGACACAAGTGCTGATCAGTTAAATTATTAAAGTTAATGTTTGTTCATATTAAAATATTTTGCAAATACAGTAACTGCGTCAAGTCTCGAGTCACTGTCAATCTTTCATCAATGCAAAAACTAGGGAATGCAAATGAGGACAACTATTCATTAGCGCGCAAGGTCATTGATTAATACCATGCTGCACCAAAAAAAAAGGGCGCGACCAAATCATGTGCTGGTACGAGCAGTTGAGAAAGCTGGTAGCACTGGAAGAGTTAGTCTGGATCTCTGTACAAGCATCAAGAGAGGAACACAAAAGGAAACAACTCAGACAGTCCCTTCACCTAAGCTGCACATCCAGAGATGGAATAAATCAATCAGCAATTTACCTTTAAAACACATTCACTTATGCACAATCATACCAGAATTCTTGCAATAACAACAACTGGCACATCACTGCAACGCTAAAACTTTACAATGGCATGATGAAAATAAGACGATAAATAACAATAATAAATGATGAATAATAAGCAAGCAGATTTATACTTGTACTTACTCGTGAAAACACTGAAATTCATTCACACTTTCCCTCTGCAGTTTTTATACCCAGCCAGAAGTAAATTAATATTCCAGATTTCTAGTCACTTTCATTTTCTTCGGTATTACTACACTTGTAAAAGCATAATTAACGATACCCTTGTAATGGACAGAGGGTGTCACATACAATGGTATATGTTCCCTTTTTATATTGTTTGCTTCAATAACATTTTATTTTGCTTTTATGCTTTATACGTTATTTCAGATCACCACGCGCAGTGTAATGAATATGATGGCATGACTTGCTTGCATTCACGCGATCAGAATACTCCATTACCTTGTTTGCTTATCGATACCTAGAACACAAAGCATATCTTTGCATTGTTGGTGTTCCCGCTCATTAGCGACTCCCAAGAACAAACCTGCCGCACAATGGATCAGGGGGTCGCTCTCATTGGTGAGGATGCAGCTGATGTATCTGTGATATTTAGGGATAGGCAAGAATGAAATCCAGGGATTTTTACCATCCACCGCAATTCTATTCTTGAGTACTGGAACTGTACTTGTCCAATGGAAGATGACATCAAACAAGTTCCTGAAAACACAAGAACCTTGAAGTACGCAGATTGATGAAAACCCCAGGACTGACAATGCACCCAGATATCGGCACAAGGCAATTGCGCAATACTATTATAACCCTCCCAGTGCACCCCTTGTGGTATGGTGCCCCCAACAAATGCCAGGTTTGCCGGGGCCTTTGCGCCAACCCTGCACAGGCCTGTCACTTTGTGCTTCAGAAGGAGAGTCACCCCTCAGCAGTGTGTGTTGGGACACTTGTCTTATCAGCACCATCCCAACCAAGAAGTTTAATACCACCGACAGCAGCCCGTCCCGCCTGCATCACTGGAGCGCAGTGAAGCCTTTAATACTGCAAACAAACATGTCCTCCATTGACCTTAAAATAATCGTCCAGGACTTTTCTGGGGCAATGTTTTGGTTTCTTCTCAACCTAAAAAAGCAAGCTCTTTCCGGTGAAATTTTTCTGTCAAGTGAAATTTGCAGACCCCAAGCTTGTGACTACTTTCCAGATTCTTTACACATTTACACACAATCACACTGGTTGACCAGTTAACGAACCACATTGCCTGCTTTCAATGGAAAAAACAAACACCCAGATCAAGTTTCAGCTTTAGCTTTTCCTCTGAGTGAAACGGATTAAAAGCTGCAAGGAGCCAGAAGCACATGGATGTCACAGGGTAAGGAGAGGTCAGGTGAAAGGCTTCTTCATTCACCTAGCTGTAGCCTGTTTCTAATAATACGGACTTCTGCTTCTCTGTCTACTATTCAAATGCAGCTAATTATACCAAAGGTAGTACCAGTAGGTATAACAATATGCTTTAAACTGTGGTCTCCAACCTTTTTTACAGGGAGAGCAACAGAGGCGACAGTATTTTTTACTGAACCAGGGTGGATGGATGGATGGATGGATGGATGGATGGATGGATAGATGGATGGATTTTGCTGATCGGGGGAGAGGGGTTGGAGGTTGTGGATGATTTGGGCACCACTGGCCTAAGGAATTATATGGATTAATGCGAAAAAGCACTAATCTTACAGTATCAACCTAAGTAAGATAGCACACACTGAAAGAAGAACTGACTATATACAGTAGTTTCATAATTTCTCCCCTAGAATAGCACCCAAAATGTCACCTGTGCTTCCGACTCTTGTAGAATAGCACAATCACGCTCGGAACTACAGAGGCAGACATTTCGATCAAAGCACTTTTTTTTTTCTTAAACAACCAACGCAAAGCTACAATACGACAGAGGGAGGATGACTCAAGAGTCAAGACATGTAAAAATGTCCAGCACATTCTTCTGTAAAGCCAACATCAGATTTCACTAGTACTTTACTACTGCCAAAGGCTGCTTTCTTACCAGCCTGCAGAATGATGGCTGTAGCCACTCTGAGCAAAGAGAGGGCAGCTGCATTAAAATCAAGGAAGTCAAATATCTTTTGGAAAACAATAACATATAATTTATTTATGCAGTTTGACATGAAAACTGGATTTTTTCCTCCTCCAGAGAGGGATTGGCTTCCTTGCTACCTCATTAATCCTGTCCCCAGTCCAGGGTACACCTGTAGCAGGGCAAAAAGGAGTTTCTTGTAGTTGCTGAAAAAAGTATAAGTACTATGTTAGTTATAATGAATGATGAATGAATATAAAATAAAGGTATTAATCAATTCAGAGAAATGAAAATCATTTTTTATCCTTTACTGTACGCATCAAAATTCTCTTACTATATAATGTATTCACCACTTACTAGGTAACGTCATGTAATACTTTGAAACCCATCTGTTGAATTATTTATATGATAACAAAATAATAACAAAATAACAGTAGAAGTAAAAGTTTTAATGAAGAACAAAATTGTGCGCAACGGTGCACATTCCAGGCATTCATAAATTAAAATGAATTGCATATAACATACCTTTGAATTTTTCTTTTCAAAACAAAGCTTTCATTTTTCTACCAATTTCATAATCATGTCTGTGCTGTCGCTTCATTCTTTTGCTTTATATTTATTTTTTAGACATTGCCATTAACTTAGGATTTGTCTTTACAATGAACAAACTGAACTGAAAGGAAACATATTTCACAGTGCTATGTTTACTCTAAATGTTTAACATCAATACTGATACAGAATATAATGGTCAGTATAATAAATGGTAACACCACTTGTGTTTAATGCATCAAAACACTACAAATGATTACTGCTGGAGATCAAATACATTGAAAGTCATTGGTTTTAATTAATATATTGGCCCAGTTTTGATTTATTCTTACAACATCAGGGCAAGATGTGAACCTGTCTCAACCTGTCTCTATCCAATTATTATATTTATATTGTATATTATTGTAAAGGGACTTCAACATCACTCAGGACAGACTGATGAATTAAAGAGATTCAAATATGATATATATTGCTTTGGAAAGTCAATAAGAGAAATCACAGAGTTCAAAGGCAGTCACTGTGTGCTTTTTTATGATGGTGAGCAAATCCTCTCATTAGAGCCTTGCATCAGGCTACATCAGTGCATCTGCTCCAGCTTTTGAAGCTAAGTAAATGGAGTAGATGTCCTTCTTTAGTGTTGAGTAGCTGCAAAACTCAACTTCAAAGTCAACATCCACCCCCTGGAGTCCTGTCATTAAGAAGCGCTGAGCACCCAGAAGCAGCTCTGCAACCAGGCTGCCAGTCCCGAACACACGTAAGCTCAAAAGCATACAGTACATACACACCGATTCCCAACAGACACTTCACTTAGACCCCAGCAAGCATGTTAATACCTGTCACCCAAGCCTCACCTTACTTTCAGTAAATGTAATTTACACAGCTACAGTAGTAGTGAAAAAACACGAGTTGGAATGTTGAAAAAGTATCATTCAGAAATACCTTTCACCACCCCCACAATTGGTTGATTCCATTATAAAAGTGCACTCCTTGACCACACGTAGTCTTAACTGCGTGAAGGACACTGTTATTTCCACTGCATTTAAGCAATTCTATGCATGATCTGAATATTGTCTTAGGTATAAAAGGTTAATGGCTACCTACACAGGACGCCCTCCTTGAATTCAAAGAATTAATACATTCTGGAAACTAACATCCCATTCAGGGAAACACCCCGGCATGGTGCACTGGGCGGAACCCGAACAGGTGAAGTGCTTAGAGGATGGATGGATGAATTCCAGAAGATATATCGATTGTTAAGAAATGGACATAATTAGAGATACTTTTATTGACCCCTGTGGGGAAATTCTCTTTTCACCTCCACCGACTTGCTCTCTGTAGGTGAGAACAAGCTGCCCACAAAGGGCAGCCACTTGTTGAGGCGTGCAGGGAGCTGGGGGTTAAGGAGCTCGCTGAAGGACCTGCAGACGTGCCGAGGCCGGGCAGGAACCAGCACACTGATCACAGGCGCAGAGACTGAGCCACCCATTGCATTTTGCTGAAGAACCTGGTCTGTGTTTATTTTCAGCATTTCACATATAAAAGTGCCAGAGGTTGTGAACCAAGCAGCAAATCTTCGGGTCAAAAAACTGGGGAGATGAGGCACAGTGCTCCAGGCCCAACATGCCTTTACACATAAAAACAGGATAGCTTGAGTTTGCTTCTTTAACAGTGGGTGAGAAGCTTCTGGAGCTTATTCCACACAACATCTTAATTACCTAATCAAATGAATTATATGTTCGTCCAGAGTCGCTTTTTAACTACTTCCTCTATTCTTATCAGTAGTGCACCATTTGTTGGCTGATCCTCTTATAATATTCACCACTTAAACAAAAAAAATTTGGGAAGTATTTATGATATGCAAGATCAAGTTTAATAAGGTTTCATTTAAAAGCCCTAACAAACGAAGAAGTTATAAGGAATTTATTTTAAGAATTTATTCTGAATTTCAGATTACAATGTTATAGCTGGGAAAAAACAGTTATGGCAATGGTCAAATTTATACACAGAGTGCAGATTAAACTCCACAATAATCATGGGCATCAAAACCTGTGCAGTTACCTTCACTCTGTCAAACTGCTAATGCTGCTAACAGCATTACTGTGCGTGTGTTCGGCAAACACATGAAACAGATCAAAGGATCTTGTATTTCTGCGTACCGCGGTAACGATGGTGTGTGCTCCAGTTGCAAAACATTGCCATGGTAAGGTGGGTCCTGACTATTCAAGACACTGAGAAGCTAGGACTTTTGTATACAGTAGGTTAGATTACTGGAGCACCACTGTTGGAGAGCACACACCACACATTAAGCACCTTAAAGTGCTATTCAAATTGGAGCAACTAGAAGAGTTACCAGGAATTTAAAGTATGACCACATAACCTCTGCTTAGCTCCCTTCACTGGCTTCCTATTAGATACAGGACTTCCTGATATCTTTTACTTACTGTACATATCAAGCACTCAAATGTCAAGGACCTACCTACCCAACAGAATTTATTATCCTAAAAGACACATTGTACACTCCGATGACATAATGCAGGCCTCCTTCTTATCCCAAATATGGTATTTATAAAATAACTAGGCTAAAGCTTTTAGCTTTTGGGGCTAATGCGTTTAGCTACAGGAGCAGTGGGCTAATTTATTTACAGGATGCTGAATTGGTCTCAGTTTTTAGATCGTTACCGAAGGCCTTTTACTTTAATCTTGCCAACCGGGACCTTAACACACTGTAACTATGGTTGCTGGTGCTGATGTAGGTGCCCTCACAGTCCATTGTGTTTGTCCATCAATGTCTGACCACCCATGCTGAGCTGGAAATGCCGGATCTGCTGGTTCAGTCCCAAGGAGGTGTGACATCGTGGATGTGACCTATAACAGAGACCTGCACAGAGAACCGGCTCCTTAATGGACTGTGACCACAGTTTACACCTTTACTTTTACTAAAGCATGATCATTTTCTTTCCATTATTCGATATTAGTGGGGGACAGTTAACCTTAGACCCCCCAGAGGTTTCTTGGCTCCAAACTTTCCATTTACTAACCATTTAGTAAACATGAACTAATAATGAATCGCAACACACTCTTATCAAGCACTTACAGGCAACTGTGTTGGGAAAGATGCCGGATAAGATAACTGGAAATGAACTGATGTATGGCGTGGTGGCACATCGGTTAGTGTGGTTGCCGCACGCCTCTGAAGATCAGGGTTCAATTTCCTACCATAGCTCTATGTGCGAGGACCTGGCACACTGTATTCTTCCTGTGGGAGTTTCCTCTGGGTTCTATGGTTTACCACCCACAGTCTAAAGAAAGCATGCCAAGGTGAACTGGAGCTGCCAGACTGTTTGTGTGGGTATCCAGGGTTATCCCCTGCTTTGCACCTGTTGTTCCCAGGTTAGACTCTGTGACCCTGAGTAGGACAGGTGGTATAGAAAACAAATGAACAAACATATTGACAAACAGCACATAAAAGCACTATAACCAGCCTTCTACCTTGGTGTGTCTCAATGGAAAAACACTGAATTTTAAATAATATATAGCATAGCTAGTATCTGAGCCGTGAAATATAAAAGGCGGTAGAGTGCAAACTATTAATCTTACACTGATGTCTATAGATGCCACTGGAGAAATATCCACAACAATAAATGATTAGACTTCTTACATGTAAAATGTCACTATTTCAGTTTTATAGTTAAAACTACCGTTTCCAAAGAAGCTATTTTACAAAAAACAAACATTGTGCAAAACATTCTTTTATATAACTTTTCAGGATGGTATTAAAAAAAATTAAACAACAGAATTAAGTATCAGAATGGCAGGATTTGTGGTGGCCATGGGGTTTAAACCAGACTTTTAAAAAGGTACAATTTCTCCACAGCTGTTTTACATGAAATATATGATTTCTAATAATGCATCAGTTAGAATAAAGTATTTCAAAATAAGACAATACTTTCCTAAGAGGCATTTTTCCCGCAGCAATTAACAAAACTGAGAAAACAATAGACGTTATATCCTCTTAGTTGTAATAAATTATGTTTTTATGACTAACCAGGACCAAAATTAGTCAAATAAAAATGTGTCATACTAAACAATTTACCTAAAACCCTGCGGCTGCAAACAGCTCCCGCAAATTACTCATTCCACCTGTAGAATCAAATGAAATCTACTCCCCAATTAATCTACTCTGAAGCCAAACCCCTGAACCACTTAAAATTTGCATGTAATAACTATGTCTGAATATCAGGTACACCTTGATTACCTACTAGATAGATGTTTATTTTCATACATATTTCATGACATTGTGCCTCAATGGAAATTACTCTACAGTATTTCAAACAGAAAAAACAGTTTTTAATATGCAGTGATATGAATCAAAATGAGTTTTATAATTTTGTTTTTTACTACTAAGGCTAAAGCGTGGTCAAGTAATTGTACGTTCTCTAATTCTTCTGAGTATATTTATCTTTATATTTTATTAATTCTGCAAAATCAATCATTTTAACTTTCAAATGGCAAGGACACAATTCTTTCCTGCATAGCCAGCTGGGCCCCCCACACGCAGACTGCAATAGATAAAACAAGTTACTTTTTAAGTCAGGTGTCCCCAACTCCAGTCCTGGAGAGCTACTATCCAGTAAGTTTTCTATCCTACCTGGCTTCTGATGAGCCACACTAGTTCTCAGGTAAATACCAGTTTTAGGTACTGCCAAAAGTGGACATTTCAAGTCCAGAAAGTAAAAATCCAGATCAGGATTTTGTTTCAACCAACCACTTGAGTACTATGTGATTGTGACTCTTTATGCTCAGCTGCTTGGTTGAAATAAAATCCTGGTCTGGATTTTTACTTTCTTAACCTGAAATGTCCATCTCTGGGTACTACCTCAGCAAAAGGTGTTACATGGTTTCTTAATGTCACTTTAAAGACAGATGGATAATTTCAGTTCTCTAAGGACATACTCATTAGGTTTCACACTGGCACCAAATTTTAGGTCATGTGCTTCTCCATAGAAGTTCTACTAGTAAACAATCATGATCATATGACAGAAAACCCCAATGCAACAGAACAACTGGCACTGACTATATCTATTCTCACGTTAACATAGCAGATCATCCCACACATCTACATGTACTGTAAGATCCATCCATTCTGGATTCTAATCTAAAACATTCGAAATATCCTTTAAGAGTACGCCAAGTCTGTCAGTGTGTATATTTCCGAAGCAAGAGAGCTACGTACCTCTATCCTTATTTTTCCATTAATACAAAAACACATAATTTGTCCCTTAAATATCTCATTTCATTTCCATATGGACTAAATTTCTGAATTTTAGGGAATACCCGTTTCTGACATTCACTTTTGTACAGTCAGTTGAAACCAGCCCCATATTTACAAATATATCACCAAAAGCCCTCAAAAACTGCACAGTCAATACTTGACTTGGTCTCTGTCAGGGAAAAATTAGACAAGCAGGCTATCAAAAACTGCCGTCTGTGGGAACAGCGACCCACCTCACAGACTTAACACTTCAGCTGGTGAGAAAGCAGCAGCACTAAAAATACGCAACAGTTCCACAACTGTTCTGCATGCCGCAGATGATGTCCAACAACCTATCAGTTAGAATAAAGCACTGCAAAATAATACAATACTATGCTTTGGCAGGGTGCAGTAATTTCAGAGCACACGCTTCTGTTATTGAAATCGAGAGAAGTTACAGGCTTGCCCTCTGAATCTTAGCATGTCATGTAGGTATTGATGACAATCCAGGATGAAAATTATTCAAAATGTGTCATTCAAGCGAATTTACATGGAAAAAGGTGCTATCTGGAACTGGGCACTAGCAACACTGACGCCAAACTCCAGTTAAATTACAATCATTTTAAATATTACCAGTATTGCCAATAAGCTTTACTTTTTAACTAAAAGCTACATTATAGCTTTATACATGATACATTTTCACAGTGCACTTAAGATGATTTTGTTGTATAGTACGAAGTTAACTGTAATCATGTAACCAATTTTCTTCTGAGACGTCATTTTATTGGTCTGAATTGGTGGTATATTCCTGGAGTGCTACTTCAGGAACTTAGTGTCTCACTGCAGTATATTTCTTTGAGAAAGGTCCTACTAAAATTCATACAGTTACTTCCTTCGTCTTGTTATATTTGGTGGCTTCTGCTAAATGCGGCTAGTTGCCTTCACACAGTTTAAGTTCGACTGGACGGCAAATGTTTTTCCTCATCAGTCGTGCGGTGTCAGCAATGCAAAATAGCCGTGATCTACTACACTGCAGTACCAGTGCCGATAAAGAAGCATTTTTACTTCCAAGCCACCGATTCAGAGTATTTACCTTTGATCTAGCCCTGAGTAACAATCCATTAAGCTTTTGCAATGGCCTATATATTTTCAATTAACCTCTTAAAACGAAAATTTCTAAATGTTTTGGGGAAAAAAAATACAATTTTACTATAACAATGATTTAATTGGTATATGAGCCCTTAAATATATTGCAATTCATGACATATCACTGTTCATGCTAAAACCCCAACTCAAATTAAATGCGGAAATGAAATGAAAATGAAAGAAATTTGTCATAACACAACTGCATGCAAAATTGTAGATCATACCAGGGCATTTCTCGCATTTATAGAAAATAAGCCCCAGATGATAATAAGACAGATAATGATTTATTATGTATGTTAATGTGTCATGTATTCATATATATAGGACTGTATAAATCCAGACACACAGAAGCATATACAGTATTCTACGCCTGACCGTACAGTCTGCTTCCTTGAAACACACTGAGAAGTGGTGCGGGTGAAAATGCCGCTGCAGCGGCTGCCAGGATATTGAAAAGCTTACAAACCGACAAAACCTGTATCCTTCTAACCTCTTCATAACGTCAGAAAGTGATATACTAGCGTAGCACTGGGCCCAGTGGGCAAAAAAGTTAGAAGCACAACGATTAGCGTTGCTTTGGTGTTGCACGACGTTTTTTTTTTTTTTTTTTTGGCTGCAAGGTTGAAACGCGTCTGGTTTGCCAGCACGGACACTATACAATAACTTAGCCCCCCCCCCGTTCCCCTACATTTAGTTACTGCACACATATAATTGCAGATGTCGCACCATTGCAATAAACAATGTGAAACAGAGCAGTACTCGAGAAATAAATCAAGGCACTTAGGGCTTACCACTTGGGTTCTTGTTTTTCTTAAGACTCTTGCCACAAAGACACTGCAGCATATGCGTTCCTTTGCTGAAAATGTTCCAAAGAAACCACATTGATTTGGGGGATGAGCAATCCAGCAGCTTAGACACCCTGATAAAGAAGAGATCCTTGCGATTGCATAATAATACAATTGGATCAGTTCTCCTGGACAGGACTACCAATAGTACCATAGAAAAATATGTAATATTCCAATTCTCTGCGCTTTGTTCACGTGATAAAATATATTACAAGACTTCTCAGCGAAGGTTATTTTTTTCCAGCTGTATATAAATTGTGGTACCACCCTAGGTAGTCAATAATACAAAATATACTTTATAAATAGCATGTGTCGGGCAGAAGAAGTGCAGCCAATAGACAAATAGAAGCAATGCGAAAAAAACAACATTAAAACGCATAGGATTTCCGAAGAAAAAGCATTGCCTGTTAGTACATCACTCTAAGGAAGGGTGGAACTGCACAGCATCAAAAGCCAAGAAAGGTTTCATCCCAGGGAAAGACCGCAACGGTAGCCACAACATAACATAACCACATCAAACCTGTTCGCTTCAAAGTCGATAGCCGAGGTTAATTTCCTATAACCTCCTTCTTCATTGTTTAAAAAAAACAACGTTGGATGGACAAAACATGTATCATTCCGTTTAAAAACCAGATGGGTATCCGAATGCTTTCTTTTGCGCTATTCCTCCGCTTTCTGCTTTTCTTATTAGTAAAATCAGAGCGACGAAATCCCCGTTTCTTCCAAAAGTGCGCTGCGTCCGGGATACCATTTGCATGTATAAAGCTTTTTCCTTTAGATCTATGTATTAGAAAATAGATGTGGAGGAGGGGTTGAATTGAAAGATTGGCTTTCCATTACGTAAACACGTGGTTTGAGCACCGTCACAAATGAGACGCTTTGGCGTTACAGGGAGAGACAAAATATTGTCATAGATATGATGAATGAGTGTGAGGTGTCGGTGCAGTGCATCATTTGTATAATTCTGAGCGATATAATCGATATTTGTCAGACAGCAGATCAGTGATGATTTTCGTTCACGGCCAGCAATTTTTCGCGCATCCAACACGGGGGGGGGGTTGGGGGGACTGAACCGCACAGCACCGCACCGCACCGCAAACTGCTGCTGTTCAGAGACTCACCGCATCAAAACTGTGTCGAAACACTATGGTAATATGCTGATGTCAGGCGCTCCTCACTGCAATTCAACAAGTTTGCTTTCCATTTTTTTCTATTTTTAGCCTGCATTGACGGGGTATGTTCAGAATAGCCTACAGCATGTCTGCAATAGCGACGGATCTTTCCCTAGTGAAAGAAACATCCTTACAAGCGAGCTTTGGGGAGGAAAAAAGTGATCATATCTGCCAACACATCGTGTCTGTGTCGTACAGGTGTCTATATACGCCTATTAGAAGAAAATGCCTTTAGGTCAGGCCTGTAGATTATGTGGTGTGCTTCTAGTAAAGACAGTGCGCAAAAACGTTTGATGAGCATGACAAACTAGACTCTGAAGAAAGATATGCATGTAACTGTGCAATATTATCCTATTCAGTATAATGATGTGAACGCAAAAATAAATGTTATTTGCGTTTTAAAACGTTTTAAATGTTGTCTTACTGTACATGCGGGTAAAAGTAGTGATTAGTCTAGAATTTTTTTCCCTGCCTGTTATTTTGCCCTAGTGAGTAGCTTATCTATAATCATGTTCTATACTGCAGACCTAGATAAACATTTTAATAAAATCCTACAAATATTCTTGACGTTTGTGAAGTGCCAAGTACCTCGTCTCCCACTGTCAATTGTGAGAACTAAAGCAAGGGAGAAGGTTACTGTAATTAACAATTTGAAGGTAAAACAAATCGCAGAACTTTTAGCAGTCTAGTACCATGTTTACCTTAGTTAATATATGGAGATTTTACTGGGACCAAGTCCTTATCTCCTAGTAGTGTTCTTCTCCCCTTACTGTTAGTTCTGGGGCTTAATATATACCCACTGGACGTGTTAAACCACTTAAATGGTAATGCCATATAATGGTGAGATATAAAGGAGCATTAAATGCTTCCTGGTATTAAGTGAACAAGCTCATGTAGACCCCCGAGCTGCTGCTATAGTAGAATATCTATCCAAAACACTGACAAAAGGTTTCTGTTTTGTCATTATTTTCACTCGCCATGTATATTCTGTATCAGAGCTATTACAGTTCTCGAGCCTCACATTTTTGTTTGCATGTAATTTGACTCAACCATAGCTGGAAGGTGAGGTGAAATCACTATGCCTGAAATCTATTGTATGGTTTGATTTGACCTACTGCAAATTCTTAAAGCTCTTATGTATAGTAATATTTCAAGATTAAATAATTAGCTGAGTTTTATGTAATGTAGAATGTAATTGTACCATCGTCATTATTCAACATACTCACTGTGCTATATATACATATATGGAGTGTGTGCGCACGTCCGTGTGTGCCTGCATTTATATATATATGTGTGTGTGTGTGTGTGTGTGTGTGTCTCACACCATTCCTTGGGGACCTCCAGACGGGCCACGTCTTTGCTCTCTCCCAATTTCCTGGGACTTGGGCTCTGGGGATCCGGGGTCGAGAAACACTGATCTAATGTGTGTACAGTATATATACATAATGATCTAACTCCCCAAAGGTGACCAGACCTGCTTCTGCCGCTCTGTTTATGTTCTTGCTGCTCCACATCCACCAAGGCATTTTGCTGTATTATTTATTCCGGATCATCACAATATTTGACCAAGACCACAGAATTATTGGATTCTGAACTCTGCCACTATTATTTGTTGTCTGTCGGCATTAGTAAAAGCAGACCATAAGGATTCATGAAATTAAAGTTCTAATGAGACAAACAGGAAATAAGAGGTGCGTGTTAAATAGCCTGTTTTTTTTACGTACAACACGTTAATATGTAGTTAGGCATCAATGGAATGTGGGCATACTTTGATATGATAAAGTGCTTTTTCGTAATGGAGCGGAAACGCTACCATGGAGCTCTGCTGTGAGACTCTCCCAGGTTTCGGCATAACCTAAATTGGCAGCCACATCTGGGAATAATGGCTGTCTTCTCAGTCACGGTAGATAGGGAGCACACCTTAGAGAATATGGCTTATTCTCTGCAAACCCCCCAAGATCACAATCTGGAAAACAACTGTGCTCTGTGGCAGTCTACTGACCATGTTTTGGGATACTTCAGTATACATTCATAGTATTTAGATACTTTAAAAATGTTATAGACTATATA
>JAODKF010000001.1:42929602-42948482 GCA_026779585.1 Mormyrus proboscirostris | reverse complement strand
GATCCGTAACACCTTAAGTTACATTTGAGGAGAATTTTCCTCAAACCTATTTACTCTGTTCTGTGAACTGAGCAACTGAAACTTCAACACTTATTTATCCTAAAAACCAAAGACAGCACCCAGCCCTGTCCTCCTTTGTAGTGACACATTGGAAACAAGCTATTGTGATTGATGGCTTCAATACACTTTCAGCTAGACATCACATCAACTGCGAATAACCTTACAACAAGTAGCATGTTATTTTCAGTCAGGCAGGGAAAGGTGAACTGCTAATACGAAGAATTAAGATAAACGTTTCAACCGTCACTACCAGGGAGCTTCCACTTTACAATCGTACTCTCTAGGCTTGTTTTGGTTTTCAACATGGTTGTATGAATAAAGTGATGAATAAAGTGATGAATAAGATGTGAATAAGATGAATAAGTGCCTTTGCACCTTTGGTGTTTGGACCCTAATAATAGTGAAAAACCCTAACAATTACAATAGATGCCTTGTACCTTAGGTGCTTGGTGAGAGTGTGCATGTGCAAAGGGTGTAGCAAAGGTGTCAAAGGGGTGGGATTGGCTTTGAACCCCCAGCTCAGCATGAGACTGCAACACAATCCACTGCCCCACTGGTTAGACAATTTGTTAGACATAATATTGTTGTTATCACTAATTAATAGTTCTGTGACATTTACACTCCTTCTTAGGGATATTTTTGCTGTTTTTTTCTGTACAGTCCTTTATAAGATCAATCATTCTGTTTGTTGTGTGGGAAGATCTATGATGCCATGGTGAACCAGTTGCCATCCAGGGATTGGCTACAAACAACTCGACATTAGTATGTTTGATGCCTTTGGCCTTCTCCCATGTGATGTTGATACATACGCACAAAGGTGATTGGCTCATCCTATTTTCAGACTAGAGGTTAACCACTTAAAATGTAATATTTTTTTTCAACTCAGTTGATACAATCACCCATCCATCCATTTTCTATACCTGCTCAAAGACTGCTCTCCTAATCATTTGAAGCATTCTCCTTGATCGTTTGCAGCATTGCCACAAGATAGGAAATCTTGACGCATCTTTTGTCAGATAACATTTCCTTCCTTGTTAAGTGGGTACAGTGACATTGTTCGGTGTTGCATGCACATGCAAGCGAATCGGCTCTCATTTTCTAGATAGTGGAGACGTGCTTTCGGTGCAGCATCCAGGTTATCACAGATAACAATATCACACATCCCCGCAGCTGTACTGAACAATATGCGTGCAAAAAAGTTCCCCTTGCTGACATTATCTTGTGTTTATTGTACATGGAAGATCTGATAATAAAACCTACTTGACCCGACTAAGGACAGGTTAAGTGTTGTGTTAGCATGTGTAGCATCCCCCAGGCCACACAAATGCTGCAGAGTTAAACTTATACGACACTGTACGGTACTTCTACTGCACATATATCACACATTTGTCTCTACTGTATGTGTCCTGCTGTTAATACACAATGATGAGCTAACATTTTAACAGTCATTATATGTAACATACATCACAGATGCTATACAGTACTAAGTGGGGACAAGAGTATGACTTGTTTAAAATTATTACTTAAAAACCTGTATAAATAACAGGTAACAGACTGCAGTTAGATTTATCTTTTTGACCGCCATCTTTTTTGAAAAATTCTACACGAAATACAACATTACATCATATCCAGCTACTCAATAAAAGGACAGTTTTAAAACGTGCCATTAAAAAACCTTATTATCTTATTCAACAAAAGTGTCCGTCCATCTTCCCGTCCCAGCACAGGACCCAAGGCTAGCGTACACTCTGGACAGGGCTCGACTCTGTTACAGGGTAAATACACATACACAATGCAAACTCCATAGGCAATTTAAAAAGCTAAAAGACCTGAACTATTTTTTAGTTTATATAACTTTTGATTAGCACCATGCAAAAATGTTTGATTTCCAAATAAAGATTCCCAATCAAACTGGTCAAAATTTCAGGTTGCAGCAATCGCTTATCTGAAGAGGTTCGGTGTCTTCATCGTTTTTCAAAGCACTGTATAAATCCTGTTTTTCTGTTTGTTCTAGCTGGGGGCTACAGCAAAGCTGATCACTCCTCAGGTGGTCTGACGCGACCCCTTTCAAGAACGGAGACGTCACGCCTCCAGCTGTCTTCAAAAGCCAACCATGAGGGCTGAGTTCACAGCGGCCGATAGCCTCTCATTCCCGAACTGCAGTGTGGTCTTCCTCTAGGCACAGATATGGGCTGCACGCCATCTAAGTCCAGCACCATGTACACCCAAGGGAGGATATGCCAGGACCTAGACACCTGCTCTACTTTCGTCCCAAGCCTCAAGAGCTCCTTATCCACACCTGAGCGACCTTCACCTAGGCTCTGTCTGGAAATAAGCAGTGGCAGGCAGAATTCTCTCAGCGGTATGTATTTTATAACTTTTACTATAGTAAACGATCATATTTGATGTATTTTTTGTATACAAGGACATAAAACAGTTCGATTTAACTATATATCAAACTGTTTGCAGACACTGTCCACACACCCAAGTATGTTTTGACTCAATGACTAGCACACCTTATATGACTGATCAACAAAAGAATGGTTTTTAAAAGTAATTTAATTAATTAGTTTAGGGAGCTGGTGGTGAAGTGAAGAAATTTAATAAATACATCGAATGGTTGAGGTGCCTCTGAAGAGAGGTTTGGGAACTGAAGCGGTGTTCATCTAGCCATCCAACTAGATATCAGTAACTTTTTGGAGAACAGAAGAAATTGTTACTAGTTTTTACTGTGTTACTCTTAATTTGCATATGTTCTAATGGTAAATTGTTTTTGTTTAAGATTTTTGCAAAATACTGTATATGCACATACACATTTGTATTTATATCTTTGTGGGGACTCTCCATTCATTTCTATGGGGAAAACTTTAATTACAACATGACAACCTCAACCGCTACCCAGCCCTAACCTTAACCATAAGGAGCCAATCAAACCACAAGTCTTTAGGTATTTTTATTTTCTTGAATATATTGATAACGTCAAAAAAACAGGTTTTTATTACATTGTGACCAAATGTCCCCACAATGCAATATGAACTTAATCCACACACAATCACACACACACACGCCTTAGGGTTGTAACTCAAAAATTGAATTTCATGTCAAAAGTAACAACGATAAGAGAATTTTAATAGGCGGTATTCCACAAAGCAGGATTAACTGGATAATTAAAGTCAACAGTCTGAAAACTGTCTACTAGGAAGCTAAGTAAGTTCCTACTGGATAATCCTTACATTTTTCTAGTTATCCGGCTAATTAAGAAATCCTGCTTTGTGGAATACCCCCAGGACAATATATCTATAGGATATATATATATATATATACAGTATATATATGACTGTCAAGGATATAATGACTTTTTATGATGAGACAACTTACTTCCTAACCACTGATTTGAGGTGGAAATGTAAAACAAGGACTTTCATTCGTCTCTACAGTGCCTTGTCATAATAGTCATGGCCGGATCGTGAATCAGCCCAACACAGCAGACGACTGGAGTACATCCCGTACAGCCATCGCCAGCCCGGTGCTTCTCGCCCAGACCAATGCTAAGGCCAGTAACACTGACAGTGACTCCTCAGAGAATGAAGCTATTCCAAGTGGCCAGAGGTGATAATAGCCTTTTCTAAACTGGTCCTTACCTAGTCGTTGTGTAAAATGTTTTGTCAACGTATAGCTGCTTGTATATCAAAATGTTTTTATGCTGTAAATATGTAGGTCCTAAAGTGGGTAACAGTATGTATTTGCTTTATTTACAAGATCTTGTTGCTTGTTCTCCGCACAAAACTAAAAAAAAAAAAAAAACGAATTCACTTTCGTTTCGTCATATATATACCACAATTTACAAATTTATAATGTATAAAAGTATATAATCTTTCATTATAAACAAACAAGACATTTATAACTTCTTGTTTTATTTTATAAAAATGGACGGGTTTCAAAACAAAGTATTGTTCTTCTTTTAGAATAACTGAATAGACCTCCATATCTAAGAGACCTCGACAGTCAAGTAGGTTTTTTTTTCACTTTTTCCAAGTGGCGAGACTCAACATCATTGTGTAAAATGAACTTCACGTGAATTCTTGTAAGCGATCTCTTCATGGAGCAGCTTTAAAATTCAACAATACCAAAAAAAAATGAGAACTTATCATTAATGCGATTGCATAAATGGGATCTTATCATTAATGCAAATCATAAAACAGTGCACATATGCTTTTTAGATGCGTTTTATGCATAACGGAAAGACGAAGTATATAATATAAGGAAATGGCAGCAAGTGAGTCGGGTTTGGAGGATTTTTCTGTGACAGCTCATCAGACAGCTTACACTAACCGGCTGGCTACTTCCTTGGGAACGCGATAACCCGTAACCGCTAAGCCTAGATACATGAAAACATCAGACAGGTGCGTAATCACAAAATTCTAGGAAATAGTCAAATTGAGATTTTGAAACTAACGTCCTCATTTTATGATTGACATCACTCAGAACCAATGAAAATGGGGGAGGTACCTGCGAAGGCGAATCGACTTCCGGGGGGGGTGGTGATTACAAGGACTACGGTTCCTATACAAACGAATTCATTCGTCATCATTATATTGTGGGTCCAAGTGGCGTAGTTGCTTTATCACTATTGTTTCTATTATTATTATCGATCATATTGTTATTACATTAATTTCAAGAAGTAATACTACTAGTAAAAAAGAAACAGGAAAAATGTACATTGTGAATAAATAAAATAAAGAGTATGTGTTGGTTTATTGTTTAGATACACTCATTAGCCACATTAGCAGCCAAACGACGAAATCACGTGCCCGGAATTGAATACACTATACAGCACCCAAACAGGATCTTGAGGTTCGGTGACAACGGCCTATACAGATTTTAGTGTGATGTTAGAACTAACGTGAAATACCCAAGTGCAAAGAAAGACAGCTAAGTGCAATAGTACGATGCCGAAAGGCATCACCGAATGGACGCCAACCCTTCAAATAGATACAAATGCAGTTCTTTTGACCTAGTGCTGCGTAGGTATACATAATTCATTGAGTGTATGCATTTATAATTAAATATTTTCCCCGCACTGAATATGAAGTATTAAATCTGAAAGAATGAACTAGGATGACCGCACTGGCCTCTAAGATATTTATGTATTTATTTATTGAACAAGTGTCAACAGTTGCATACAGGATATAATTATATATGCAGAAAAAGAAAAGACACCAGACAAAGGAAACCAAAATTACATGTCATTGCGTCCATGAACATAAATGAAGTTAGTATTAATATACATCGAAATAGAGTATATTCGGTATTTACCTGTAGACCTGGAAAACAAATTCGAGCATTAGCAAAGGTGCGCATAGATCGTGACATAAAAAGTTACAATTTTTTTTATTCGGCCTCCACGATTCTCTTTAAAGAGGGTTAAGTTTTATTACGTTGACCCGCCGGCCGGTAACTCATGCCGGCAACTCAAAACTCGCGATATTTGGCAAGCAGTTCTCGCGCAAGGAGCCTCCCGGAGAGCGGAGTCAGAGCGATGAGGTCCGAGAAGGAGGCTGGCACTGCGGCCAGGGAGAGGAGGATCGTCGAAATACAATTTAGAGACCTCCCCAGAGACCCAGACAATATTTCGACTAACCCAAAGCAGAAGGAAGAAAAAAAGGAAGTGTTCACCAAGGTACAGTTATTTTAAAATGCATTATCTTTATCTGATCAGTCTATGACAGATGGTGGTGTAGCGGGATCAGCACCATAGACAGCGAAATTGTGTGATAAGGTAAAGCCGAATTAAAAGTGTTTAGCACAAAATGTGCAACAGAATATTTCACATATTGTTACATATGAGTGCTAACGTCAAATTTATTTCTTGATGTGTAAATAATGTTATTCGGAGTTGTTAACAGTTTGTGGAGGAAAAAAACATGCTTTGTAAAATTTCACAAATTAATTTATCCCCTTTTCACATTTTCAAGTAGCTATTATGTTTATTCGATTAATAACAGGCTAGAAACTCTTTTGTCTTGTGTTCAAAAGGAAAGGTATGTCTCAGGTTACGTAATACGTTGTCGCATATAGCTACAGATGTAGTCTGGGTGTACATTTATATCCAAGAAATTTGCCTGACCTTGGGGAAGCTGTTTGAAGCTTTCTGGTTCAAAATAAAGAATACTAGTGATCAAAGTGCATAACTAAACGCTTTTTATTTACGTCACAGGTAGTTATCCGGAGACTTCCACCCAATCTGTCAAAAGATCAGTTAGAAGAACAGCTCAGCCCTTTACCTGCCTATGACTATTTCGAATTCTTCTCGGCCGATCAAAGGTAAAAATGCCAAACCGATTAATTAATTAGTTTAACCAGTTAAAGTGTTAAAACGTGTCGCATTGCAAAATGTTAGGTAACGTTTTTTAAAAGATATTTGTAAACATTTGAAAATGCTTCTTGAAATATATGTAACCTTTGCTTTTGGTGCTGTTAAAGTGTAAATCGCGGGGTTTAAGTAATAAGAATCAACATTTTGAAAATGTCTGCGCTGAATAAAAATATTTCCCCATTGAGAGATGAACGGCATTCTGTGTATTAATGGAATGCCGTTATGACAGTTTATAGTAACATTTTGAAAGAACAATGAAAAGACGTGTTTTGTTTATATTGTACTTGTGTTTTTCTTTATAGTCTGTATCCTCACCTCTACACCCGAGCATACATTAATTTCAAAAACCCAGAAGACATTGTCCTCTTTAGAGATCGATTTGATGGCTATGTTTTCATTGATAATAAAGGTATTTCTGAACTAAAAGCATTTACATTACTTTTGTCATTAAAACAAATCATGTATAAGAAATAACATGCTTCCATCTTTGCATTCACTCAGGTCAGGAATATCCAGCTGTTGTAGAATTTGCCCCATTCCAGAAAGTCTCTAAGAAGAAACTCAAAAAGAAAGATGCAAAAGCGGGAAGTATAGAGGACGGTATGACTTCTCCTTATAAAGATGTTTCCGTAATGTGTTTGCAATTACTGTTAATGCACATGCAGCCTTACCATTTTCAAATCAGACCCTGAGTACAGAAGGTTTTTGGAGAACTGTTGTGATGAGGAAAAAACGACGGCCAATCCTGAAACACTGCTGGGGGAGATAGAGGCTAAGACCAAAGAGCTCATAGGTATGGTGTTATAATAGGTTTTACAAATGAAATGGGTTATAAAGATATTTCAGCTGTGCATGCATAGTGAGTGCTTGCTGACATATTTTCGCTGTTCAGTGAAAGACATTAATCTACGAAATTCTGTGATTTTGTGATTGTTTACAAATGCATTATCTCAGAAACGGTTTTACAAAATAAACCTAAGGCTATGTAATGAGACAAGTAAAAACATACATTTGCATAGCTGACAGTGGACAGTTAATGTTTTTATGAATATACGTGGATTGTCGTCAGCAAGGCAAATACATCAGTGTCAACAAGATACCTAACTCATCTTGCTTTATAGTCACAATTAACAGTGATGTTAGTTAGCTTGCTACCTAGCTATCAACTTTAAGCTGTCAAAATGAGCAATATAAAATAATCCATACAAACTACCATCATGAATACAAATGTTAACTGGTACAAGCATAAATATAAGTTAAATAGATGAGTTAACAAAACATCTTTTCTTTGGTCAATTAGATGTCAGACGCTGTTAGTAGATATACAGTAGGAGAATGGATGTATTCCATTTTTGTAAAAAATCACAATTGTCAAAAAGTAGACATCAGATATATATATATTGTGTAGAATGAAACATTTATTCTAATCAAATGTTATAGTTCAAAATTTATTGTCGAAAACCTCACATTTACTCATCATTGCATGTTTTTAACGATGAATGTAAAATACAATTATTTTTGCAGCAAAGAGAACCACACCGCTTCTGGAATACATTAAAAATAAGAAACTTGAAAAGCAGGTATGATTCAGACGCATAATTATGCTTGTTTACAGCATTGTAATTGTACAATCAATGTGATATTGGTATGCGTGGTGCCTTCTGTAAATTCACGAAGACTCTATTACCCGTGGCAGAGAATCAGGGAAGAGAAACGAGAGGAGAGACGACGCAGGGAACTGGAGAAGAAACGCTTGAGAGAGGAAGAGAAGAGGAAGCGTCGGGAAGAGGAGAGGCGCAAGCGGAAGGAGGTTGAAAAGCAGAAGAAACTAGCTGAAAAAGAGATAAAAATCAAGGTGTGTTTTTGGTGCCACTATATTTTCTACCATAATCACAGAATGTAGCAGTATAGAGTGAATCATTTCAGATAAACTTTAAGTACTTTTTATGTGCAGGGATTACATGTGTGATCGGGCATCCAAACTCTCAAACCATTCCATTATACTATTGGGTCTTTTATTTTGTAATATATGGAGAAAGGTAATGTCTATTTTTTTTGCATTTTCAATTGGCCCTGTAGCTCCTGAAGAAATCAGACAGGGATGAAGAGTTTGATTCGGACAGACTGAAGGACAGAGGGGACAATGGAGATCCTGATAAAATCAAATGGGACAAAACTCCAGGGCATGTGAAATCTAAACACCTTGACAAGGACTTGAAGGAAAGGTAAGGAATCTACATGAGACTGGCTCTTTGCCCAAACGTCATATTAAAATTAAGTGCTTTCAACAGAGACATCACTATGTGTGATGTACGTGTGTGGAATCTAAAGCAAACCTAAGTGTAGTGCATCATAATCAGAGAAGATACACTGAGCAGCATGTTTCAAAACACAGTAAAATTTGCAGTTTTAAAATAACTGCGATTGCATAAGTATGGGAAATTACTATAAGTTGTGAATATTGACTTTTAACCACAAAGTTGCTGATTCAAGTTGCTATACACAAATTAGCATTACAATTTCATCAAATATATCTTGTTTTATAAATGTGTGGATTCTTCCATAAATATTATTACTGTTATTACTACCCAACCATTTTCTGTAACCACTTGTTCTATTCTGGGTTGTGGGGGGTCCAGAGCCTATTCCAGAAGCTATGGGCTCAAGGCAGCGAACAACCCAGGATGGGGGGGCCAACCCATCGCAGGGCGCACTGACACACCAGTGACTCACACATGCACACTTACGGGCAGTTTGGTAGCTTCAGTCACCCTTAGCATGTTTTTGAACTGTGGCGGGGGGGGGGACCGGAGTACCTGGAGGAAACAGGGGGAGAACGTGCAAACTCCACACACAAGGAAACCCGGTGGAGACTTGGACCCAGGTCTCAGAGGTGTGAGGCCTCAATGCTACCCACTGCACCCCCATGCTGGCCTGCTATTACTATAATACTCCCAATAATAATAATAGTGTTTTTTTATTCAGTAATTTGTTTGCATTCTTGAACGGGTTCACTGGAAATTTCAATTAAAATTTAAATTAGAAATTTAACTACAAATAAATATAAATTGTTCATCAAATCATTGACAAGGATCGTAATTAATTATCAAGATGATGAACAGTTTGTTACTATGTATCTGCATAGCGTTAGTAAAGCTAAATGCCTTGAGTTAACATTGTAGCCTACATTTGTGAATAGCTGAAAAGGATGGACTAAGATGTAAACACATGTGAAATCAATTACAGTTATTTGCTATAAGTACAGTCACCTTCTATCCATTTTCTGGGAGCACACGTCCTATTCGGGGTTGTGGGGGATTCAGAACCTATGGGTACAAGGCAGAGAACGATCCAGGATGGGGTGTGAACCCATCATGGGGCACACTCAGGGGCAGTTAGGCAGCTCTAATTAACCTCAGCATGTTTTTAGATGATGGGGGGGGGAATAGAGTACCTAGAGAGAGAAAGGCCCACGACAACATGGGGAGAACGTGCAAACTCCACACACAGACCCCCGGTAGAGAGTCAAACCCAGGTCCCACATGTGTGAGGCAACAGTGCTAACCACTGCATCACCACTTCCGCAGCAATTTGCTATCCAAAAACTCTAGTCGTGTTTTAACTTAATGGCCACACCCCCATTGGGGGCACTGGCAGGGGATCGTCTTAAAGCTTACTGGCCATAAAATGCCTTTTGAAGTGTGGCATTATTATAGTTGGGTAACAGTTGCTTGCATGCAGTGTCTGAAGAGTTTTCGCTTCTCAGGCAATGTCAACCTAACAGATGCGTTCTCACAAAGCAGAAGCGTTGGTGCCAGTGACACAAAATTTGCTTATCACCACATCAACCTCATGCTATTAGACACCAGCTAGAATGACGGTGTCAAAAAGACTTGAAAAGATATGAAAGATGTGCAACTGGAAAACAAGACCTTCAAGAGACTCGATAATTTATCCATTACTAACGATGTATGGACAAGCCCAAGTCTAATGGCATATCTGTCTGTTACAGGTTTAAATAATAAGAAGAAGGATCATAATCATAGGGCAAACATGGTGACAGTTAGTGCTGTAGTCTCACACCAGGCTTGTTGGTTTGATTTCCTATACCAGCTTTATGTAGCTATTTTCATGCATATGCAAAAAAAGGTCATGTAACGTATATTTTTGTCTCACTACAGAGGCCAAGCAGAGAGTGACAAGGAACAGAATGAGCTGAAGGACCAAGGGCAACGATCAAAGGACCTAGACAGACACCCAAGCCGGGATGAGGAGCGCAAGCGGCAGAGGCATCACTATGAGTTTGACAAGTTTGTGCGCCGTAGAGAAGAGACCAAGTGGGGCAAGAGCTACTGCCAGGACAGGGCAAAGAAAGACAGTCAGCATCACGGCTTCGCTTATTGTTCAGACAATGGGGACAAACCGGTGAAAGACGACAAGGACGATGGAGGCAGCAGGAAAGAGCGCATCCGCAACAAGGTGAGGAAGCAGTGCCACGTGGAGATACCTGTTCCCGCATTACCTACTTAAAGCTGGTTTCAACTGATATGGAAATGCTCAGGCCGGTTATTGTAACTAAGATACATTTCGAGTAAAGCTAAATACTGAACCTTACCAGGCGACATAAGCTGAAGGCCATGGTACTAAAGTAGTTCATGTCAAGTGTCATAAGGTGTTAGAGACCTACTTCTTTGTCGAGGTCATGCAAAAGAACTGTCTGTACGGTGTTTCTTTATCACAGTTGCTGTTAATCTTGAGTACAAATTTGCGACATCACAGGCACTTGTGTTTCGTCACATGCTTGTATGCAGCACGTCACTAGAGCTGGTTAGCTGTAATCAAACTTTGACAGCATTGGGTGACATTGACCAAAGCCACGTGTCTCTCAGTCTGTGTTAGCGCATCAGGAGAAAAGGACCTCCCAGTCTGAGGGGCAAGACCAGATAGGAGGGGCTCTGCCAGCTAAGGTACAGCTAGCTTTTGAGCCTTTCTACCCAGGGGGGGGCGGGGGTGGGGGGGATGTGGTGAGGCTCTGGGAGGCTCCGTACAGGCTAGTGTCTCATTGGTGACACCAAATGGAAAGGCCTGGCACGCTTTCAAGATCAAGCACAGTCATTCCTAATCCATCACTGGCTGCATAAACTAACGGTATAAAACCATTCCGGTCTGTGTAGAGTATGTTAATGCCCTTCACAAATCACTTTTATGACCGCCTCTGCTGAATATAAAGACCTGAAACATGAAATATTTATACACTGGGTGCCAAACTATATTATGAATATTAAGAGGAATGGAACATAGCATATGGTATTACAAATACTGTATAATTAATTTCAAATCAGGTAATAATTGCATTTCATTTTTGCCACTGGCATCTCCTCCTGGGTATATCCATTGTTCTTGCAGGGATTCCAGGGGTCCAGATCATCCCTGATCTGGATTAGCACTAATCAACTGTTTCAGTACAATTGCTATTTTATTACTATTGTTAATCTTTTATTCTAAACCGGGGAATTATTTCTCTATTCATTCATGTTTTTCTGTCTATAATGATGGCAACTGTATTACTGAAATGCTGATGTATATTAGGAAAAGCACATGGTATATATTCTCAATGTTACAATCAAAGGCAAAAGTTTGGGCATTTTTATTCATAATCTGTTTTTCAATAAATCTATAAGTGAACAGACGTTTAATAGAGTTCTGAAAGTTTCAGTGCATATTTAATCTTTATTTGCATTTTTTTTATATTGCAGCTAACGAATAAATTTTAGGGTGAATTTATCGAAATTCCATAACAGTGAGCTAATCCATTCACAGAATGTAAAGAAAATTTCCTAATTGACTTGCTCAAAAACTGCTCACACATATGCAAAAAAAAAATAAGACAACAGAATCAGCAGGTTATTCCAAAAGTTTAGCCTACACTACAGCTATTGACATGAAGACGTAATAGCTTGTTGTTGGAAGGCTTCTGGATGTATGTGTTTTGCAGCTAAGAAATAATGCACATTGAGAGTTCTCACATTTATTACTTGAAAGTCGATCTGGGAGTTTTATAGAAATATTGTACAAACCAAAGTGTAAATGAATTCTAAAAACAGCAACAGAGGGATTATATTTTGGTTACTAGCTGTTATTTCTGCTGGGAGCTGCTTAGATGGTTTCTCAAATTTTGCAGGTGCCACATCCACTTATTTGCAATTTTTATTGCAAATAGAGTGATCATGCATTGGAATTTATATAACATTTTGAAAATTATAGAAAAATTGTGGCCCGGTTTCCCGGATAAGGATTAAGCCAAGTCCTGGACTAAATATGGAGAATCCCCAGACAAAATTTCAGTTTAGTCCAGACTAGGCTTAATCCTTGTCTGGGAAACCATGTCTATATGTTTAATTTTATATGATGTAGGCAGTTTAATTTTTGTTCACTTTTATGTTTATTGAAATGGGCCCCTACAAACCTTTACATAGATCATGACCTGCAGGTAGTAACATTTGCTCATCTACAGGTACCACAAAGGTGTGATAACATCAGATTTAAGGTAGTCTGGACTAAACGTTTATGATTGAAGATAAAGTCCATTTAAACTGGGATACCTTGAATCCCACAAGTTATCCAGCTAAGCAAGAAATCCTGCTTTGTGATACAAACCTCAGGCTGATTCAAACAATTTCCATTCGTGTCACAAGGGAACATGGCTTAACGAAATGGCCCAATACTGTGATCAAATGCCTGGATCATTGCTACGGATCATTTTGGCAGTATAAGTCATGGCACTGGTCAGATATACTGTGCAAAGTGAAATCTTGTCGTTATGATAAAATGTCTTGCGCCTCTCTTCTGTCGTTCCTTTTTTTGGCTCAGGATCGGCCTTCCATGCAGCTCTATCAGCCAGGGGCACGCACACAAACAGGTTCAGGGGGAAACGGGTACGACCATGGCACCAACTCCCCCGAGAGGGTGGGTGAACGTAGGAACGAGATCGCCACAGCAGCTGGCACTGAGAAGAATGGTGAAGAGTAGCTGTAACTCACAAAAGGAAGAGAAAAATGACAGGAAACTACTGCTGCTTTCCCAGATTAAATTCTATAGTATTGTCTTTAAGTGGAACTTTGAGTGGAAAATTCTCCATGTATATATATATCCTCTCCTAAGTGATTCATGAACATGATACACTTGTGATGCTAGACATACAGTATGTGCCCATTTTATTTTAAGTTGTATTGTGAACTGTTTGAACTTCATGCCAGATAACACTGCCTGATAAAAGTTCTAGAGGGTGCTAGAGGGCAACATTGTTTTATTAAAAAGAAAAATGCACACATTTTACCTGTTCTCACCACATGCCTAGCAAATTATTTCAGGACCTCCCCAATTTGAGATTCATTTAAAATATTTTATAGTTCTTGAAAGTTTAAGTTAAATCCTCTATTATAAAGAAAATGAATCATTTTGTAGTGAAGAATCATGTAGAGTTGTTAGCAAAAATACATAAATATATATGTATATCTTTGCATGGCAAATGGACTTTAATATTTTGTCATATTTTCAGTATCCAAATGTACTTTTTTATCTCACATTCCAATATTTGGCTTTTTTTTAATCACTCACTTGTTATATTACTTTCACGTTTAAATTTATGTGGATCTGAACTGTAGATTGGATTGAGTGTTTTTTTCCCACCACTGGAGACGAACAGTCCTGTATCATAACCAGTTATTGTGATTCAACTTACTTGCTATTCTATGAAATAGCTTATTAATTCTGTGGCAGACAGTAAATGTGTATAATGTACGTACTGTGTGTAACATGCCTAAAACATATATGCTAATAACAATTATACTCTAAAATATTTATGGCACAGATATTGGTTATGTGTTTTTATTTACTTTTATTTACTTATTTTTTTTTTATCTGCGTGTGTACGTGTGGTTAAAACATGCCCTACCATCTGGGTAACCTACATTAGATGGATTCTCCTGTATGCAGAGGTAGATAGCTCAGATTCAAAAAATAAAAATCCAGACTTTCTTTCAACCAACTAGTTGTAACAAAAAAAGTGTAACGTCTGTAAAGAGATTGTAAAGAGTCACAGTCAGAGCACTCAACTGGTTGGTTAAAACAAAATCTTGCTCTGGATTTTTCCTTTCTGGACCTGAACTATCCAGACTATTCTAACTGCTGGTATTTCTGTGTATGTCAGGGTTCCACCCATGTCATACACATGCATATCACATATTAGCAACAAATGTACTCAGAAAAGGCTGGTCTTTTCTACCTGGAAAGAGGATCTTAATAAGCACTCTCTTGGTATGAGTCTCTTCTCTGTGATGCTAATGATTTATTTTGAAGAAACTTTACATTAGCCTGTGTGGATGAAGAATTTTAGAATTACAGCTCAAGCTGAAAATTAGAAAGGGTAGCATGATTCCAAATTTAAGTAGTTTACATAAATTATTGTTTATATATATACCCTGCTAAACTTCTGTAACTGCTGGTCACTGTTTGGTTATCCATAGCTACACAGAATGCCATCTATTGGCAGATGAGCATGAATAAATTTTTAAACTTGTGTAACCTCTGACTCAACATTGCTGAATAATTAATCTATTAGTATTGGATTTATAAACTGAAAGCTTTTAGATAAGATTGTTTTAATCTGACTGATTTAACTGCAGTTAGAATGTGTCTTACAAGATTTATTTTAGCTTGTCTTGTTATATGCATATTGAGAAACTATGGTTTCTGAAAGACCTACTCAGAAATTTAAATGACATTGTTTCTCTAATCTATACACACAAATACCCATTTTCCATAGCCATTTACTCAGCAGGTTTGCAACAATCACAAGGCAAGAAATAGAGGGATCGAATGTATGAGATACAGAACATGAATATAGAGTATTTGTTCAAAGTCTTCAACAATGAATCGACATTTAGAGGCCATTGACACAATTTCGTAACAACATGATCCTTTTTTTAGATCAATATTAGTGATGTACTGATGTTAATAGGTTATATTTATGTAACAGAACAGATATTAGCTAGCTTCATAAATGTCACCTGACATTTTTTGTTGATTCCCACAGTCAACAAGCTAGCATTACCATGTCTATTATTATTAAACATTGTATACATTTGTAACTGGTACATTGTTTTATCTAAAGCCACAATACATAACAAAACTACTTAATTGTTACCACCAAAACGATCAGCATTTGAAACGCTGAAAAATGTGAAAAGGCCATGTATTATGTCTGGTATCTGAGTCATACTAATTGCCAAATATGTGGATGTAAGCTCATTATCAACTGATTATCCTTCCATTATCACCCATTTTTTGTTCAGCTGCTGTCTCGAAAGGCACTGCATTCAACAGGATGTTAAACTCCATCCGCGAGAAATTTCCCATGCTTTGCATTTTAAAGTAGAACACTGCAGAATGATAAAACAGTACTGTACTGTTAAAATGTTATATGATTGCATAACTTGAGCATGGCTCAGCTTTTGACTTGCTTTTTAATTGCAATCTGGCTGTAAGATCAAACTTGATGACTTGGATGGACTGTCATCCTGTCCAGGACTTTCATCTGCCTTGCGATGCTTGCGAAAGGCTTTACCATAACAGGTTGCACAGTAAGATGAAAAAGGGAAAGCTCTTTTAACATCACAATTTTTACAGTAATAAAATATATTTTCGTTTTGGTTAGGATATGTAACAAAATATTGTTGAGTACTGCACTATTACAGAACAGCAAAAAATTGCAAGATGCAATCAATTTCAAATTTGACAAACATAAAAAACAGTGGGATTAATTTTAAGAGGTTTTGTAAATATTAATGTAAGGCTCCAACAATAAAGGGCCTTGAATTTTGAAAATGTTTGCCAGACACATTAGCTTCACCATGTGATTAACGTCTGATGAAAAAGCAGAACTTTCACTAACAGGAAGTCGTCGGATGACTCTTGTCACACTAGATAAGAAACAGTAGGCTTACACGGAAAGCAAAGTATTTTTGATGCATGTTGGCCTATCCTGTTTTTTTCTCATCTCAATATAATACCACCATATGCTGTTAGTTAAATAGTACTGAAAGATTCCTGACTCCCCTCATTTCAGTTTTCAAACACTCAAAACAATAACAATAATGAAATGTCCCAAAAAGTATTATTCACTATATCTGTACTTCTGTCAATCTTTCTAGACCCATACAGAGTACACTTGGTAACAGAAATGCTCTGACATTTTATCAACTGGAAAGAGTTCAGACTATAGAAATCAATGCTGGATTTCACAACAGAACCAGTTGTATGTGAGAAAACTCATTCGTGCATCAGGATGCAAAACTGGACCTATGGATACTTTCTCTTCAATGTGCGAAAATCTGATAGAGGGGAAACTGAAACAGGGGAACCAAGTGAAGGTATCACTGCCACAACCACAGCGCTCATTCTTCAACCCCGCTGGTGGAAGCACTCAGTGCTTTATATAGTTTACATGTTGGTTTAAATTCGTAAGTTTAGCTTTGATGTTAAATCTTCATTCAGTGCTTTCAACCAGTGGTCGATACAGAAAATTTTACATGGTGTTGGCAAAGGAGTGGCAACGGATTTTGGTAGGGTGTCATGTGAGTGCATGCAGTATGTGGTAGTTCTCATGTAGAAATACAATTGTACTTCAGTAAAAGATCCACAAATCCACAAACGTTTTACAATATTTATTTTGGCATTATGGTAATACACACTTCCCCAACAACAGATGCAGTGTTCATGTAAAAAAAATTGCAGCTCTCGCTGGTTCTGCACTACCCACCAGGTCATGTCTGATCACAGAACATGTATTGTTTTTCCAATAGGTCTTTATGGATTTTTTTTTTAAAAAAAACTAAAAAGTAAAAACTATAAGTAAAATACTGTCAATCTCTAAATAAAGTAAGTGTAATAACTGGTGTACCAGAGGGTATTTAGCATTAGAACAGACGTACGAGTTGATTTTGACCAGATAAAATGCTGTGAATCACACGTTTTTTCAATAGGGTGTAATACGAAAAAAAAACGATTTTAGAAGGCATTACATTAGAAATTTTACATTTTAACAAATGTAGTCGTTCCTGTATCAGATGGTATTGAGCTTCCGAACAGATGTTTTAACATTGACAAGATACGACAGAATACGACAGAACGCGCGCTACGTCTATTTAAGGTGGAACGGAAGAAAACAACTTCAAGTTCAGCCTCGTCTGACAAACTGAAACGCAATGGTTTCAAACGTACCAATGATTTGCAGCTTTTTGTCTTTACTAAAACGAAAGTTAGCTCAATAAATATAAAATGTTCATAGAAATCACGTCTTTGAATTCCGTTTAGCGAGCGACTTTAGCCTACTTCTGGCTAACGTTACAGTAACGGACTCTCGTTGTGGAATCGCCATAGAACTTTGACTTAAATTGGTGTGTTTGGTTAAACGTCAAACGGCGCAGCTCGGACCTTAAGACGCTGAGTAGCTCGGTGACTCCGCACGCCCATGTGTCGTGGTGGGCGAATCGATCCAAGCATCTATAATATCGAGAATGTTGGTATTGATATTGATCAATACCAGTTTAATGAGATCAATACTTCGGTTTCAGTTTCTCTCCTGAATGCACTGCGGCTGTTTGTGTAAGCGCTGCTGCTCTCAACTGCCGCTCCCGGCTGTCACGTGACTCAGCGGCGCCAGGCAAGCGCACACACACACACACACACACACAGTATAATATTTGTAATAGAGTATTGTAATAGTGGGTCGCTGAGCCAAGCTCGAAATAAATAAACAGCAGGGATAGTTCGGAATTTAATCATTAGATGGCGTTTAATACACCCGTATCACTTATACAACACACATTCACTCTGCCCACCGTGCTTATCGTCCAATTTACTCCTCATACACACGGTGGGCGCGCGCACAAATACACACACCACGTACAACAATAAACATTAACCACTATACATAACATGTAACACACAGCACATTTATAATCACACAAGTGATTATTGAAAAGTATTTAGAAGCTGGCATCAGTCCAACATATCGCGCTGCCGGCCGGTACCTGCGCGCTACAGTATTATTTACTTATAAACTTTGCCCAAATTCTGTCCTGGGTTTACTAATTAAAACACTTAAAGGTAATGAAAATTAATTCACCTTTAGCAATTTGATTATGCGTCCACCTTAATTATTAAAAAAGTATCGGTATCGTATCTGCGATACTTGCCCTTTATTTACTTGGTATTGGATCGATACAATATCATGTAGTATCGCACACCACTAGTATACAGGCTCTCCACGCTGCGCATGTTTTAGCGCATACTGTAGTTTTTAGTCCATGCACTGTTTGTTTCAATGATCTGAGCAGCCTTGCGGATGTACGGGTGATTGATTTTTTTTATGAGTAGCCTTTT
>JAODKF010000001.1:42884299-42896771 GCA_026779585.1 Mormyrus proboscirostris | reverse complement strand
GTTTGGATATTTTTCTCTAGTCGTTTTAGAGACTTGCATAATTAACGTTGATAATTAACGTTGATAATTAACGTTGATAATTAACGTTGACAGTTTGCTTGATTTTGGGCCTGTCCTCATGGCCACAGCCCTGTTCCTCTTTGTCTTCCAGGTAACCTTACCTTAAATAGCCCGTGTTCAACTCCCAGGATGAATCTGAACAGCAGTGTAAATGGGCAGCAGCCCTTCACTTCCATCCAGCTTCTGGGGCTGGAGATGTTACTACACTATTGTATGGGTCCTGCGGTTACAGATGCTGCAGCTCAGCATAAGCTACAACTCAGTCTGGGTGAGAGTTTCTTCCTTATTTAAAACTTGCGCACTTATCTGCTTACTTGGATAATAGGTGTAATTGTAACCTCTCCCCTGCTTGTCTACCAGAGCCCCTGATCTGTCCCTTACTAGCCAGCCCATCAACTTTCAACAAGTTCTCAAGTGTTCTTATCAGTGCAGTTCGGGATGGGTTCATAACTGTTGGCAAAGATGCCTCAGGTAACGTGCTCCAATTTTTAGTCTCTAATTTTAGAAAAAACTTCATCAGTATCGTTAAAGAATTTACGTAATGAGTGTTGTGTTTAGTTGCATAACTTCTGTTTGGAAACTGTATCGATCTCTTGGTAAAAGGACCAATATTGTCATATCCCGTTTTGCCACAGATGCCTTACTTGTCCTTATTTGGAATAACCTCGTTGGATTAGTTGTGGCTGCGGTAGAGATGGGTAAGTGGTCAGAATTTGGTCCCACTGGAGATTCTTAAATCAGTGAAATTGTCTGTCTCTATCTGTATCTTTATCTCTCGCTATATATCCATCTCTATATTGTTTTAATTTTGCTTTAATTTGAATATCCCTTAATACTACATTCATTCTCGGCTGTATAAAGCAAGTAGGAATTGTTGTTTGTGCGCATTTCTGCATTACCATGTGCTGCTGCATGCTCATTGGCCTGTGTTCATTACAGCTGCCAATAAGAAGGAGAGGCAGGGTTCTGAGGCTCTGACCCTGCTGCTGCAGAGCCTGCAATCTGTGGTCTCCTGCGAGGCCCTTCCCACTAACCGCACCTTGGTAAGTCTGGCTGCTAGAATTCCGAGGCTGCTGGAAATGCTAATATGCAAATCATATCTCGTAGATATATGTGTACTGCGTCATAAATTCCCAGTGCAATCCCAAGTTTATTAAAGGCAACTAGGCTTGGTTTTGTTTTGTTTTTATTTGTTTTGGATTTGCTTTGCTTTTTGTTTTTTGTTTTTTTTTTTCATTCTTTTGTTTGCAACATCAGTGTTCCACAATGGAATTTGTTCTTGTATGTAGTCGTCTTGAAATTGGGTGGCATTTAATGTCTCGTTTGTCTTGTTAATCAGTCATCATAACATGAAGGATGCTTCTAGGTTGTTCTTGTTTGATTGTACCGTAGGCTCTTCTTGAAGCTACAGTAAAAAGACTTCCTCACAAGATACTGGGTTCTGCTGTGTATCAAGTGGCCAACATGGATGTTTTAAATGTACGTGTAGCTTTTTGTTCCACAAATTCTGTTCAGTTTTTGTTACATGGATTTTTTTATGCAGGATGGACTGAAATATTTAATATCTAATGTTTAGATGTATAGCAATTTCTGGCATTTGTTGACAGAGACCATGTCATGACCTCTGGGGCACTCGCCAAACAATTGGTATAAGTTGCAAAATTTTCTGAATATACTGAAAAATGGTATGTCTTGGTTCTCCCGCACCCCTTGCCCTGATATTTGCTAATATAAAAATCAGGTGGTCTCAAGACTTGATTTAAAATCTGTTTGGACATGGCTGCCATGGCGTGTATTGCACATGTAAACCAGTATTTACCCTCAACCCTTTCCTTTCAGGGTACCCCGGCATTGTTCCTCTTTGACTTGTTCTTTAACAGCTGCCTCTTGCCCTCGTTTGTGCTGGATGAGAGGTGGGTGTTTCTGTTATGTTCATCTTGCTGCAGCCGCGGTGTTTTTCTTGCAAAAGAAAGGGCTCCGTAACATTACTGGGATTTGCTTAAGGGCTGGTTCATGCGTGATTTATAACTGATCTGTGGAATACTAAAACTCAAATGAAAATAATAAAACGGAATAAATCAAAACTAGTAACATTGATGCGGAAACATGCAGAGGTTTATGGCATTGTAGCACAAACATTTTATTTTAGTTTGTAGCCATCTGGGAGTCTTTCTGCTGCTTTTTTGCCATGGCCAACGAAAGATTGAGATTCACTTGCATCGCTAAATGGAGTCGTGATACCGTGATTAGCCAACGTAGTCCATGACCCCGACGCTGAAACTGAATGCTGATTTTGGCTCAGCCTTGCCTGTGCTGCTTGCTTGCCTGAACTTGCTGTCATCTTCTGCAGGTTTTTCGTTTGCCTGGAGTTGTTGGTCAGTTGCGGCCTTTCAGGGCCCACATCCTCTCTAGCCTTCAGCGAGTCGGTCCTCAGGATCATAGGACGTGCTGCAGAGGTCATGCCAGACAAGCAGCACCTTTGGCGGATGTGGAGCATTGTGGTGAACCCGCTGACAGACACAATCATGCAGGTATGTTCCATGGCAAAAAGACTGAGCTGACATGTATGCATGGTCCCTGCCGTACACATGGCACTTACGTTGTATCCCTGTTTCAGACCAATGAGGTAAACCAGGGTGATGCTCTGGAACATAACTTTACTGCAGTGTATAGTGCCTTGATGTTTCCCCTCTGTCATCTGCTGCCTGGCCAGGCTTTACCCCAGGTAAGATTTGCTTCTCCTTTGCCTCCATGAAAGGTTTTCAAGTTTTCATGCGTGCAGCCATAGACTGTACTACTGTGTAGCAGAATTCTTTCTGGATTGTGCTTGAGGGGAATTGGCAATGGAAAGAGACTGTAGTATAAAAAAATATGAGAATTAAAGAAAATGATTGTGTAATGGATAAATACAAAGCAGTATATCAGCATAAAGTTTGCAATGACAGTGTGAGATAATCAGAGGTGGAGATTTCAGGTCCAGGAAGTAAAAATCCAAACCAGGATTTTGTTTCAACCAACCAGTTGAGTATAAAGAGTCAGTCATAGAGTGCTCACCTGGTTGGTTGAAACAAAATCTTGGTTTGGATTTTTTCTTTCTGGACCTGAAGTCTCCACCTCTGGAGATAATAAAAGAAACCTGCTGTGTTTATTTTGTGTGCAGATGACTCAGAAGTCCCTGCTGGGCACATGGTCTAGAATGTACAAAGCTTTTGCTCGCTGCTCCGCCCTGGTCGCTACTGCAGAGGAGAATGTGTGTTGTGAGGAGCTGTGCTGCAAGATAGTTGCTGCTTTGGACCAAGAGGCACTTGCGGTGAGTTTCTGAAACGCAGCTGTGTGGTTTATAATGGAGGCCGCATTCAGCGTTTGTAGTTTATTTCAAAATATGTTTGTCCATTTGCCATTTTTATTTCTTGCTCTGTGGTTTTATTTATCAGTTTTCTTTTGCAGAGTCTTTCAACATTGGATGCAGTCGCAAATATTCTGCTGGTTATCATCGAATGTGTGGACTTCTCTCCTTATACTGCTAAGTTTCAGCAGAAGATTAAATGTAAGATTAAAGATTTAAATGTGAATCGGTTTTATGGAAGTTTAACAGTGTGCTACATAAAATTTGTTTGTGCTGCCGTACAGATCCTGATATTAATTCACACCTCCCTACTTTCAGCTCCCCACACACCGTTGAATTGGGGAAGAAAGAAGAATAAGGCTCTGGGGAACCTTGCCAGCTTTCAGACTCTTCTCGTGCTGTCCCTGGACTCTCTCCTCTCCCAAGGGATCTCCGAGACTGCGGAGTGCTCCGGAGCGGCCTCGGTTCTGTTTGCCGCCCTGTCCGTTCTCTTTAACAATCTGGCCGTATCCACAGCCATCCAGGAGGTCGTGTCCGGTCTTTCTGGTCCGTTAGCTGCGCTCTTCGAGCGAGCGGGAAGGTGAGCGGCTCGTGTTCAGTGAACATGTCCTTGGGCTTCCTCCCTTATCCTTTTAGAATATATCTTTAATTATTTCTCATTTGTAGGCCTCAGAATGAACAGAAAGATTTCTTTCCAAGTGTTGCTCCAAAGGTAAGGATTTATGTGCGTTTTTTTTTTTTTTTTAAATATACATTGTTTTGGTATTAACTAGGCATTGAATGCATTTATGGTATTACACATACACATCGGTATGAACTTGCAGAATCATAGATGTTTGCATGGCTCACTTCTCATGATGAATGTCTTCACTGCAGCTGGAGAAGCTCATTGGTGAGATGCTGGCCTGTCTGCAGTCGCGAACCGTGATGGCCTATGACAGCGAGCTGCTCGTCTTGCTGGTGCCCTTGCTCCGTGTACTCTTGCCTCACAAGAGCAAGCAGATCCGCACACTTGTCACTCAGTTCTGGAATGCCACCTTTGGGAATGCCCCTGTTCTCACCTATCCAGAGGAGCTAAAGTAAGTGTGCCTGGTTCTGGTGGGTGTCTGAGTTTGCTGGCTTCCCCCCCCCCCCCCAAAACCAGATCTCTCAGAATGCTTATTGGTGGAAAACATGGTTTTATGTGACTACAAGTAGTACACATACTTTAGTCTGATTTGAATGATCTGACTTAAAACTCATTACAGTCATTACAAAAGGCGCTTTTCCACCCCAGGAACCTTGTTCAGGAACTTGTCACATTCCCACCTTGGGTACTCGGCTTAACTATAGTTCCTGAACCTTTTTAGTCCATGTTCTCAACCAAGAACTGCTAGGTTTATAACGATAAACTTTTCTGATTTTCTGAACTTTTCTGGTTCCCTGCAAGCACCAGCGCCAACTTAGAAGCTATTCTGGAAGTGTTGGGAGAACAGGTAGAAGTAGGGGAGCAAAAATTGAGCAGAGGGAATTATTTTTGTACCTTAATTGCTTTAAATGCATTAATGAATACTTTGTTTGGTTCTCCCATATTTATGCGTCAGAAAATCTGATCAATAACGACTTGTTTAATATCACCGATGCCAGTGGTGAAATTTTATTATTTTTTTTATTAGGGAAATATGACATTGTTTTATTTTAGGGAAAACAAAAGATTGATCTTGCTGGCCAGACTTGCCACAGGCTGTACAACGCTGTATAAATAAAATGTGATGTGTCCTGTATTTTCGGGCCAATCAATTGTGTATGAAATTGTGTGAAGTTTAACTTGGAAGCTCTTTGCGTCTCCCATGCCTATTTAGCGTAAAGGTTACAGTGCCTGTTGTGCGTTGGAAAAGTGACACACAAGTGGCCAGGAGCTACAAAAGCTTCAGGTTGAGATGGCCCAGCAACTCCATCAGGAACTAGGTTACTGAACTTTGAGAATATGCCTGTAGATGTAGAAAGTTCAGCAAATATTTATTCGTTTGAAGGTTTTTCCCTGTTGGCATATGGACATCCTCAATCCTAGTCATTAATTTTCTAATTGGCTGCCTGACTATAAGCAGTTCTATAGGCAGATATTTATTTTGCTGTGGCAAATGCCCTCGTAATAGATCTTTACATCAGATATGTCCATGGAGCTCTTTTTCCCTTGGTCCTTTTATGAAGGCTTCACAAGATAGCCTAATAGTCCAGCTGTCTCTCTAGCTCCTGGCTGGTGTTATGTATTGTGTGTTTGCCATTTGTAATCAGATGTAGCACTTTGTGTGTTTAATGTATCTAGTGCATCTTTGTGGGCCACATGTGGCGCTGTGGTTTAGCACCCTGTATCCATGATTGAAAGGTCGCTGGGTCAAGTCCTGTATCTATAGAGTGTTTTTACTGTCGGGCCGTTAACCCCACTTGTTCCATGGACTGTCTGATTCTACTTTGAGTTGTAGTTTTCATCCTAGTCCAACTTGGCCATTGGGGACCCCCAAACAGTCTCTCACTCTCCCTCCCAGAACACCTGAACCAACCAAACAAGAACACACTGTACCTGGTACTTGTGTGTTGGGAGCTGGCAGGGACCATGATGTGGACTGTCTGGGGGTCCCCAAGCACTTGGTTGGGAAACACTGCCCCAGACCGCCAGTCTAAGGGCGTGGGGCGTTATGCTGATTCAAGCTTTCTGACTAATGACTTGTGTCAGTTTAATTGGAAGTGAGTGGCTACATTGATGTTAAGCAGTGATGAACTGCCTTGCAGCCTCTATGTTGAGTCAGTCAGTCAGACAGAGTGGGTGTCCGTCCCTGAGCTGAATGTATCAAGCTTGGTGATTTTGCCAATTTGTAGCTGCCCTGTAGTCTTTGAAATAATCAGACTGTGCAACATCAAGGTCTGGAAAGGATAAAAAAAAAAGTCTAATCAGAATAACCTTGAATTGCTTAAGTAGCAGAGGAGACGCATCATGTCTGTTACCTTAAGAGTGCCCAGCTGGATTCGTCCAGGGAGTGATTTACCTTAGTCGCTCTGTTGATTATCTGAAACACCAGTCATGACTGAATGCTCTGTATAATTTGCAGGTTGATTTTGAGCCAGGTGAAGCAGAACACTATGATCATTTTACCTGGATTTCAGGCTGTAGATCTTAATGATGATTTCAGTGGGCAGTATTCAGTAAGTACTTGCTTCCTACAGACAGCCTTCTCAATTGTCTCCGCTTGACTGATCTCTAATGAAGCTTTTCTAGCATTTGGCTCATGCCAGTGATTATTTATACTGCTTCTGTGTGTTTGTGGCCGTGTAGGGTGAATGTTCTCAGCTTGAAACGAAGGTTAGTGGAGTCGGGGTGACACCATCTGGAAAGAGAGACTCGCTGCTGGCCCGGGCTGAGGAACCCCAACGTCCAAAAACATCTTCCAAACCCCTATTGGTAAGAGCAAGATTTTTGGCAAGAAGCAGTGATTTGACAAATAAGAATGGTGGTAAGGGAGCCAAATGAAGCTGTTCGGTCTTGCCCAGAAAGTCTTGATTGTTGGTGGTCTAAGCCATAGGTAGTTGGTATGTTTGAGGTTAGTGGGGGTGGAGTAATACCTGGGCACTGCAAGTAATTCATCAGAAAACCCTTGGCTTTGTTGTTGATGGAATTTGGCCCTCAAGGAAATACAGTTGGTTATTGTTTGTCCAGCTACATTGATTATGTAACGGATGGCTGATAATCTAACGTTTTGGTTTTGGTTGTTGCTCCAGGGTAAGCTTGATTTTGGATCCCCCAAGCGCCCTCGACAAGAGTTACTGGAAGAGGAGGCCTCTTTGGATTTTGTTTTCATACCCCCAGAGCCCAAGGAACGAGTGCTGACGGAGCATCAGAAAGAAGTGTTGAGGACTAAAAGGTCAGGTTTGCTACACGGGCTTACTTAAATAGTATGTGGTAAATTGGTCTAGTTCAGAACAACTTCTAATCTTTAGGTAGTTGGCTGTAAATTCATATAAAAGTATCCTTTTTACTGACACTGCTATGGTAGAACCGGCACCAAATTCCAACCCTTGCCTTTTTGACATTTAGAATGAGATCCATGTATCTGATATTGAAACTCATTTTAAAACTGTATTTAGTGAAGCAAGATTTTGAACCACGCCATTTACGAGATCACTCGACACCCTATCATTGCTTGTTTTATTTTACCTAGTAGGATTCGAAATAACCAGATAGAAGTCTCTTGTTGCTAATTCCAACTTTTGAGTAGTTATAGTGTAGTTCTTGATTGTTACAAATATTGATTATTTTCAGTTTTGAAATAATACTGAAACTTCTTGTCAAAAATTAGATTTTAGTATGTAGTAAAGCTGGACTATACTTCTCATCTGTTTATATATTTATATAGTAAGCTAGACTATACTTCTCATCTGTTTATATATTTATATAGTAAGCTGGACTATACTTCTCATCTGTATATATATTTATATTGCATATGTTTTTTTGCAGGACTGATATTCCTGCTATGTACAACAACCTAGATGCATCTTTGGACACCACACTCTTTTCTCAGTACAGCCAGACTCAAGATGAGTTAATGTGCGTCGTGTGTGTGTTTCTCTTTGTGTTGCTTGTTTGTGTGGTGTTTAGTGCTGACAGACATGTCACTAACTTTACTCAATGTGTTTGTATTTAGGAATAAGTTATCTGCAGATGACAAAGCTGCTGATACCCCAGTAAATGAGGTGCGTGTTAAGTAGTAGTGGGGGGGGGGGGGGGTTGATTGTTACAAATCACAGTTCTTCAAGGTGGCTGTTAATATCACTGTGAAAATTAAAAACGAATATCTACCAATCAGCTTAAACATGGGTTACTGAAATGGTTCACATTTGGTATTGCGAGTATATTTGCCCAGTTATTTTAATGGACTGACAGTGTGGCATGGCATGATACTATCATGAATGAGTAAGTTTGTGCAGAGACTTTTCCTGCACCATCTCAATGTAAAGCCACAACTAACCACAAGTGAATATGTGTTCTCTGAACAGTAACAGTTTCTAAACAAACTGAACTGTTTTACGCCTTTTTTTAAACCCGTCTCTCGAGTCTCGCTTCACCCTGTGTCTTGTGCTTTCATTGGCTCGTTGCCAGTTGCAACACATTCACAAAAATTAGATTCGACCGGTCCACATATTTAGCTTCCTAGATCTCCAGTCTGCAGCGCATCGGCAATAATATATTATCAGCATAATGTTTTCCATATTGAACATCTACTTGTGAATTTTCACCCGTATCAAGAAATAAATTAATTTCAACTTACTGGAAGGCACATGGCAAATTTGTGTAGTTACAGTCCTTGTCTTTACTTTAAATGTACACCTGAAATGCTCTTCAGCAAAATTTGTTTAAAATTTTCATGCCTATTGAATCAGCAAACCTGCAGTATATATTGATATTTCATCAGTTCTGACTAATGTTAAGGTTGCGCTGCATTTGAAATTGGTATTGAGCATATATTGCCAGTATGTGTATGTCATAACTTGTCTAGCCTTCTCTGAATAGAATTCTGGAGATTCATGTTTTAATATATACTTTTTATTTTTTGTATTTTTCATAGGCCCAACAAGAAAAAATGGATACTGAAGAATTAGCCCAGGAAGCAATCAAATTAAAAAGCAGTTCTGCTGAGGAAGGTGCTTGCAGTGAGGACGCATCTGCTGAAGCGGGCGATACTTCCAGGCAGAGTAATTTGGAAGGCAGTGCCACTGACTGCAATGTTTCTGGATCCCCAGATGTAGTATCCGGGACACCCCAGAAGCCCACCAGCCGTCGGCAGTCATTTATAACCCTAGAGAAATATGTGGAAGGCAAGACTGCTAGCCCCATCGCTGACACCAAATTTACCGGTTCGCTTAGCAGGACACCGGAAGATCAGGTCGGCAACGCTCCACTTATGGACACTGAGACTATGCAAAATTCCACAGTGAAAGAGACCTCACAAATGAGTAGCGCACCAAATGATAGCCATGCTGAAAATGAAGACCAGCAAATGGAGTCAGCCCAGCCAATGATCTCTGCAGATGAGGCTGAACAGGGACAGGAGGCAGATCCTGTTGCGAAAAATAGCGGCGAAGACTCGGAGGATAATGAAGGTATCATACCAAACACCCAAGTAGATTGTGTAGAGGCAGACATTGCTTTAGGACAGTCTATGGAATGCACTCCACTTGAAGAGCACCCTAATGATGCCCTGGACAGTTCCCAAAGCTCTCAGAATACTCCAGGTTCTGTGGAAATCAGGCGATCAGGCCGACGTAGAAGCAAGCCTATACGCCCCGGTGAGGATTCCACGAAGGCTGACGAGAAAAACAAGCTGGGGAAGGGGAGTACAAAGGAATTGCTGACAAATCGGGCAAATGTACAGAAAACTCCAGCTACTCAGCCGGAGATCTTGTCACAAGGTAGATCAAGCAGAAGAAGCAAAAATGCTGTTGAGTTGTTAGCACTGGAGGACAAAGTGAGTAGCAGAACACGCACAGACCACGCAAAAATGAGGCAGAATAGTCAAGGTAGACCAAGCAGGAAGTGCACAGTGACTGACGGAGAAGTGCTGGAGGACAAGGATCAGACGAGCGATAAATCTGCTGCAGAAGAAGCAAAAAGTAGCAAAAAAAGTGGGCAAAAAGCACAGTCACTCACGGCTGAGGCAGAGGTTTTGTCTCAAAGCAAAGTGAGTAAGGTGCGAACACCATTAAACAAGGACCAAGATTCCCAAAATGTGGCTTCTGCAGATTCACAAAATGTGATGCTCTCTCCTCCTAGTCTAGTCATGGGATCTTCACAGGGCAAGCGAACTAGAAAGCTGGCTACAGAGGCAGATTCTGAAGTAAGCAGTGCACCTCCTTATGAGGGCCTGAATGAAAACAAAGTCTTGCAGATAGGTGATAAAGAGGAGAATTCACAAGAGCCTTCCCAGGGATCTGCTAGGTACAGGACACGGCGGTCTTCCCAGGGGTTGCAGTTTAATGTTGACAATTCAGAGTCGGATGCTTCAGAAACCTGTGACAATAGCCATACCTCGAAAAGACGACGCAGAAAGCCAAACCTGTCAAGTCCTGTCTTGACTCCCAGTCAGACCAAAAATGAAGCTGAACAGCCAGAGGGAGTCGAGCAAGTGGAAAGTCAGCTACAGACTAAAATGGAAAGCTCAGAGCTCACTCAGACAGAAACCAAAGCTGCAATTTCTGACACAGTGGAACCAGCTGAGACTAAGGTGGCAGAGGAGGTTCTTCAGAATGATGTTAAATTGCCAGAAACGGTGGATTCGGATCTTTCTGTCAAATGTCCTTTGGAAACAAATGCTGAAGTTGTGAAAAGTATGATTGTTGTATTAGAAAGGACTGAAAAGGGACCAAGGTATGCAGACCCAGAGGGTTCTGCAACACCTGTGGAAGGGACAAGTAAGAGTGAGTTTGTGCATGTTTGCTCACATACTAAGAGGGGAAGGGGGCGTAGGCGCTATAGGAGCTCCCACTGCAAAACGCGTGGACCCTCATCTCAAGACATTGGCTCGCATGACTCTCAGAATACAGAGAGTCTAAGAGAGAGTGCTGCATCTGAAGACTCTCTTGCTGACCCAGACTCTATAGAATTTCAGCCTGCGGACTCCCCAGTCCATATTGGCGATTCTAGCACAGATGATGCTGTGTTTGAGACTTGTACACTAAACCCTCCATCTATTGCCAGTTCCACTATTGAAACACATTCGGATGTTTCTGTTTGTAAAGGAGACAGTCAGGAGACTTTGGGAGTTGAGGACACCATTGGTCAAGGTACATATGGACTTGAGGTAAATGAGGAATGTCAAACAGATGATATTTGTGACCCTGAAGAAATCGTGCCTTTGAGGGAAAGTGTGGAGGAGCATAATACAGCCCTGGAAGAACCCAAAGGGCTAAATGGAGATGAAAGTGTTGCTCCTTTACTTGAGCAGTCTAACCCGGCGTTGGAAGAGGTTGAAGGTACACAAGCAAATGACGAAGATGTGGCTGTAGTGGTTGCTAGTGCCACCTTGCCGGACGAGCCTTCCACTGTCCCACAGGCCCCTGCGTGTGTCGACTCTCCACCTAAACAGAAGTATTTGGACACACTATCAGGTTTGGTGGAAGTAGGACACAGTCCCAGCAGTGGGAAGACTCGAGGTGTCTGGTCTCCTTCTGCTTCTCCTTCCACCAGCATTCTCAAGAAGGGACAGAAAAGGCTACTGGAAGAGGAATCACCATCCCCGCTGCCAAAGGTAGTGTCTATGTTGTGGGTTGGCTATGCTGAGTGATTTATGTTGAGTGATTTGTATGATCGCTCAGTCTTGAGTGAGTTCACTAATGTCGATTTGGCTATATAACTTTGTAGTCTAGGCGGGTGTCCTTTGCTGACCCAATTTATCATCAAGAACTGGCAGATGACATTGATCGTCGAAGTCCTGTCATCAGATCCTCCAGTAGTAATTCGCCAAGATCCAAGAACAGTGCTATTACTGTGCAACAAAAGGTACTTTTCAGTTGCATTTCAGATATTCAGTGATGCAATCCTGCTATGTAAATTTTAACTTAGAAAATATTTTTTTCATAACTTGATTGGTTTTGCTAACTGCCGCTATTCATAATGTATGTACTTTTCACTAGCTCAGCTTAATTGTATGGATTTTCCTCATGTTTCACATGACTTTGTAATTTTAGTACATCACAACTCCAACCAAAGGCATCCAGACTCTAAGCCCACGAAATCTGCGTAGCCCGGGATACAAGAGCTCAAAGAAATGCCTGGTATGTGCAGCACGTTCATGTTTTTGCTAGCTTAAGGAACATAAGAAATTTACAGATGAGAGGAGTCTATTCGGTCCATCAAGCTCGTTTGGGGAGAACTTGACTAATAGCTCAGAGTTGTTAATCATATCTAGCTCTGATTTAAAGGAACCCAGGCGCTACATTAGTAGGAAGACTATTCCATACTCTATGGGCGCTTTTCCACCGCACAAAGTACGGTACTTTCGGTACGGTACTTTCGCTTTTCCATTGACTTCCGGTCGA
>JAODKF010000001.1:42855179-42884199 GCA_026779585.1 Mormyrus proboscirostris | reverse complement strand
AACCGCATTTTTCATCCTAAACTTTTATTTTTAATTTTGGGTTTTTTTTTTTTTTTTTTTTTATATATATATAAATATGATTTAAGCTGCGCTTTGTGACGATGTCAGTCAGGGGCGGTCACTGATGTCATTTGGTGCCGGTACCATTTTTTTTACGCCAGTGGAAAACCAACATGAATGAAGTACCGTACTTTCGGTGCTTTATGGAGGTACCGATAGTGCCGAAAGTACGGTACCTGGTGCGGTGGAAAAACACCCTAACTACACGCTGTGTAAAGAAATGCTTCCTCAGATTCGTTTTAAAATGTTCTGCTAATTTGAATTTATGGCCACGAGTTCTAGTATTTAAACTAATATTGCAATAGCCATTCGGCTGAACAGCACTCAGACCTGTTAGAATCTTAGGGTGTTTTTCCACCAGGTACCGTACTTTCGGTACTTCGATAAATTACCAAAAGTATGGTACTACTTTTTGTGTTTGTTTTTCCACTGGTGTAAAAACTGGTACTGGCACTAAATGACATCATCAGTGACCGCCCATGACCGACATCATCACAAAGCGCAGCTTAAATATTCTTTTGCTGAATTCTGTTATTTCACTCCTGTTATGATCATTCACTTTCCTGTAGTCCTGCTCAAGTTTTTTTTTTTTTTTTCTTTTTTTCAAGCGGCATTGTTCGGTGTTTCGTGTGTGCCCCATTTCTTCCAAGCGGCTTGCTATTACAGGAAATACTTTTTAATTTCGAGTTGTGCCATCCAAATCCCACTGGATCGGTTCATCTGACCGTATGGCGATTTAAAGCCTGTGTTTTCTCGTTTGTCCATCCTTCCATTTTACTTTATTTGTTTCTATTCCTTTTTATTTTGTTTTTCGCTGTTCTCTGTGTGTTTCAGAAGATGGCGGTTGGCAGATTGTATTTTGTTTCAACGGCAGGTTATTTGCTTAAGCGATCGACAGCAAATGCGTTTGCAAGTAACACCCCAAAGTACCAAAGACGTACCCCAGCTGGTTTGGCACTTTCGGTACTGGCACTCGAACGGAAGTCAATGGAAAAGCGAATGTACTGTACTTTTTTATTTCTGCTCCCTGCATGGATTACCTTACATTTATCTATGTTTAATTTCATCTGCAAGGTATCAGCTCAGTCGTTAATTAAATCCAGATCCCGTTGTAGTGCCTCTGCTGCTAGATCAGTATCTGCTACACCACCCACCTTTGTGTCATCTGCAAATTTAACCAGTTGACTGTATGCATTGGTGTCAATATCATTAATGTAAATTAGGAACAATAGTGGTCCTAGAATTGAACCCTGTGGTACCCCACTATAAATGCAGGCCCACTGTGACATTGTGCCTCTAATAACTACTCAATGCTTCCTGTCAGTTAATCGGCTTTCGATCCAAGCTGCTACAGTTCCTAAAATCTCTGCAGCTTTGAGCCTAAGCAAGAGCCGTTTTTGGGGGACAACACCAAAGGCCTTCTGGAAGTCTAAGTAGATCACATCGTAGGCCTTTTTGTGATCAGGAGTAATGTTCAGTTATCCAGCTGAGTACTTTCACATTCTGGTGCCTTGCCAGACTAGTTCCCCGCATTTAATATTCTGATGTGGCTTTTATGGCCTGCTTGTATCACTGGGAATATTTTTCCCATTGTCTTGTCTCTTGTGCTGTAACCTAGAAGGAACTGGGAGTTATTTTTCAACATTTGTATCCAATTCTAAATGCATCATATGGGGCCTCCATTACTGGAGATTAGGGGATGCTAGGAAAACTTGATAGTTTTATAATGTGTATAACTGTGCATGATTCTAGATGTCTGAGATGAGCCAAGAGCCCAAGCCTATTCCTAAGGACTGTGTCTTCCCAGCCCTTGTTGGCTGCTCTGTTCCTGTTGAGGCCATCTTGCCCCAACTAACCTCAAATATGTGGTGAGTGTCAGCAAGTATAGTTCGTATTTAAAACTCCTTTATGGATCATTTTCTCAGTATGCAAACTAACCCTCAAAGTCTCTGTAAAGAACATAAGATCAGGGCACAGTTGCTCCCATTTAAATTGTATTCAGTATGTAAAGTTTATGTCATAATATTTTTAATTGTGATTTAATATATAAAATAGTGCGCGTGATTAGCCATATCTACTTTTTAGTCAAATGACTGCGTTTGTAATATCTAGAGTATTCTGGATTGTGCCTTGGTGACAAGTCTAGCCCTCATGAACCTTTCTCACTGTTTCAGGCCCCGTGGATTTGGGCAGCTGGTGCGAGCCAGAAATATTAAAACCGTAGGAGATTTAAGTGCTCTTACACCCAGTGAGATCAAGTCTCTGCCTATTCGGTCCCCGAAGCTGTCTAATGTTAAGAAAGCTCTGAAAATCTACCATGAACAACAGGTAATATGAACTAACATTTTTTTGACTAGCTATTGTGGAACAGGCATCATGGAATAATAACGTTTTGGTATGGGATTCTGACCCAGTATATAATGACTTTAAATGTTGAAGCGGAAGGGTCGTGATGATCTGAAGGCCTTTGATGAAATGGAATCAATGACCTCTGAGCTAGAAGACACCGACGCACCTCCGAGTCTTGAGGAGGAAAAGGGGTCTCTGAAAGTCATAGGTGAGTTCCCCATTGATACTGAATGCCACCTCTTTTTCATAGGTTTCCATTTGTTTTAATGGTTATTTTTGCTCTTTTTTTTCCTTCTGATATGCTGATGTATTATGATGTGCAATTTTTTTTATGCTGTTAGATTTCTGCTGTATTGAAAAATGAGTGTTTCACACCTGATAACCCACGTAATGATTTCCGCCCTGCAGAGACAGAACTGTCTGTCACTCCTCTGGCCGCGAAGCAGAAGTCAACGGATCTGCCTTTGGCGGTGAAGGAGTTGGCCTCACACTTAACGATGGAGGAGCTGGACCACTGTTCACCAGAACAGCTGGTCGTGATGCACGAGCAGCTGAGTGGGATGATGAGAAGCATTGTGGTTCAGCTTCAGAGCCGGCTGCCCTGCAGCACCAATAACGGCTGATCTTGTTGGTCAAATGGTTTGTTTCCCTCCACTGAAGTTGCTCCTTCATGCAGCAGCTTCAACACGGTCATAATTCAGTCTTGGCTGTTTTGTCCCTCACAAGCCCTTGGGTTTTTTTTTTTTTTAAAAAAACTATTTAAACCTTTTGATATTCTGCTTTTAATAGCTGCTTTTAAACCCCCCCCCCCCATACAGATTTTCGTATTATTCCCATAGAAGGATTGGAGGGAATGCATCAGGCCTGGTGGTGCTGGTGTGCCCAGACTGGATGACTTTTTAACATGCTAGTGGATTTACTCACTTAGCACTTCAAAAAATATTGTATAAGACGAATAAAGGAGCAAATGGATTCGAGTGCAGTGTGCTCACTTTTGTAAGATTGTAATTGTCCTCATTGTGCCTGTGGAGGGAAATTATTGGGCTTGATATAAAGCTTGAAATGTGTGAGAGTGAGGGTCGCAAAAATAACAAGACGAGCATTGCATGAAGTCGTGTAGTTTATTATCTACTTACACAGGTATGTTATTTTACCCTTCAGACCTGAGTAATCAGGGGAAACATGTCACATGCAACAGTGGCCAGCCTTTACCAAAAGAGGGAAGAGGTGCTTGTTTTCAGTCTTTAAAAGTACTTTGTTTCAGAGAAGTTTCCAGGAATTAATCAGAAGTCATTTTGGATTTTATACTTTCCTTTACATTTTTGTTGAAAGGAAAAGTATTAAATCAAGTTGTATATTGCAGGGTAATACACTTTGCACAGGATTCTAGGACCATTAAGTTCTCAGATTGTTTGATACTTCACATTATTGATACATTTTAAAATATAAAAAGTGGCTCTTTAATAGTATGCATGAATGGAAAAGACATTCTCATATGTGATTCATCTGATTGCTCATTTTGTCAGTGTAGCACTGGAAATATCCAGGGTGGGTAGGCACAGTATGCACTTAAAACTGCATTTAATAGACTGAAGTACAATGTAAAGCATCTACTCTGGCATGAATACTACTAACCTAGAAGCTTGTTTTAACCCATGGATGTGCCCCACACCATGTGGACATTCTGTGCTTACTGCTGAGTCCTCAGATTGCCTCCACATAGTTCGCTGGCAGCATCCCAGTTTTCCCAGTGCGCTGTACAGTGCCGTACATCCAGCCTTCGTCGATGGATTGAACGTTCACAATGACGTCCCCGTCTTTGAAGGACACCTCGTCATTGTCGGCAGCGGCGTAGTCGTACACAGCACGCACCGTTTTCTGGGATAGGGAAGAATGTCACCATTATGACTGATGAAGCAGCTATGATTTTCCCGGTAAAACTATGTAGTGGGGTTTGGGTAATTTAGTGTTAGGTGCTGGTTATACTAATTTAAAAATGGTAAATCCTTTTGCTTGGTATTTGTGGATATACACTGGAATTCTTTGCCTACTCCATCTTGCTCTCTGTAGCTTAGGGGGTCACAGTGCAGGGTCAGCCAACATGTGGCACCCCCTGAAGCTTTGGGGGGGTGGGGGGTAAGGGCTTATCTGAAGGGCCAAGATAGATGTGATTGTTCTGTCAAGAGTGGGGTTTGAACCGGCAATCTTCCGGTTATGGGCACAGACACTTGGCTCGCCCCAAATTCAAGCTCTGTGTGTTGTAAGTTTGGCATAAATAAGTGTCTTGCTAGTGTTTCGGATTAGTTTAGAATAACTGGTTGCTTTGGTACTCACCCCAGTTGTAGATGGGTGGGATGGAACAGAGGAAACTGTGGTTTGCTGTGTGGCCACAGAGGAAGATCTCTGTTGGAGCTCAACTGTCTTTGCCTGTTGATACCCTGTAGTCCATGTGAGAAGGCAAGCTGAATAAGGACTGCTTGGCAGTTGGGTTCAAAGTGACTTTTGACTGAAACTTAATGTTTGCTCACCTGCTGAGGAGGTGGGGAAGCCATTGCTGTAGAGGGACATGTGGTGCTCCACGTTCTCAGAGACCTCCGATTTCTCATCGCCGACACTCATGGCACTGGTAGAGCGAGAGTGCTCCTTGCTTCGGCGCTGAACTTGGACTTTGTGGAATGGATGGGAGAACTCATTCTTACACTCTTGTCAGACAGTTACCTCAACCTGTGCAATAGGTCATTGGCATGATCTTACCAGACATCATGTGCAGGCTTCTGGACTGTATGTTGTCCTCTGCTGGGTCATAATCAAAGACCGAGCCTGGGTTTGTGCGCCACACACGCAAGTCTGGGGAGAGGAACAATGATGTTGCGGATCCTGTTTGTGTAGCTAATCGACAAACTTCTGTAGTAGTGATTTGTGTAGCTATACTTGTTACTTAGTTTATTTTCTGCCTTCCCTGTGAGAACTGGGCAGTCATATCGTGAACAGAGGCGAAATATGCATAAACTAAGGCAAGATTAATGTGGGGGAGGGGCAACCTGTGATGGTCTCCTGGTCATGCTCAATAGTCCTCCTCCTCTCCATTTCCACCACACGCCTCTGGATGCCTCGGTAGTTGATATCACTAAAGTCCTGCATGTTCTTCTTCACGCGCTCGGTAACGGGGTCGGTGACCACAGGTGTAAAGCTACCCTTCTGCTTTTCAAAGTCCTGGTGGTATCGTACCTGGAGAGAAAAAGCGATGCCACGAAGGACAAGATTGTGGTCTGGTCAGGAAGTGTATAGTGTGGATTTCTGTATTTACTGTAAGCTGTTAATCATTAAGAAAAGAGAACTTAAAAACGGAGGCCTTTTCAATTTTAAATGTTAAACACATGATGGGAAAATATTTTTAAATTGTACTCTGGTTTTCTTCTTTGGAGACATTTCAACAAGTATATATTGAACATATTTCTGTTAAATGCAACACTTTCCTTTAAACGCAAAGTGAAAAATGATTGAGACCTCAAATACCACACGATTTGAAATGAGGCATTTAGTTCAAAGACCTGCTGCTTGAAGAGTTAGTAATGAGCATAACTGGCCAATTGGCCTGAGAGTTTGCTTGTTCTCACTCTTTGCATGGGTCTCGAAGTACGGAAGCATGCAGTTAGTTGAACTGGTCTCTTCAAAATGGCTATAACGTGTGGCAGTGGACTAGCATCCCATCCAATGTGTTTCCTGCTTTGAACTGCAGATGTCTATCAGTTTGTACACCACGCAAAATGAGTTTGTCAGCAGTAACTTACACCAGAAATTATCCGCTGGGTCTCCTTGACACGTCTCATCTCAGGGGTGTCCAAGACAAATGCAGCTCTACCCTGTACCTGCTTGCGGAAGCTGTCAGAGTACAGCACCTGGGGGGTACGCAAGATACCAATGCGTTTAAGAAAGGTGCATTCTGTCTGCGATGCACGTGTCGTCCTGTATCCACAGGTAACGTACGGTGGAGACAAAAAAAAGGGAGCACAGAAAAGAACCTAGCCTTTTAGAGAAAGATGGAACAGTTTAGTCATGGTAGAGGCTAGAATTAGCAAGATATCCCAACCAGAGCAGAGGAGGGAAAAAGTTTGAAAGTGAAGAAGTTAGGCAGTGATGTACACCACACTTCACAGCGGTGATGTTAAAAACAGCAAGAATAAATGTAGTTAATGTAACAGATACAGTCAAAAGAAGTTAGAGGGTTACGGGGGACACTTTATGCACACATCTACAGTGGAGTACCGAGCTAATGTTTTCTTGGCTGCGCTTCACCCTTTCCATCTCTGGAGTATATATGACTGGTGTTCCCTTTGCCGAACTGCTCTTATACAATACCTGAGAGACAAAAGCACAGCACCCACAAAGCAATGAGACACTAGATCACACCCGGATTTTATTACCCAGTTTACGGCTTTACCTCTCTGTTGGCGCACACAGGCTTTAACAGCAACAAAATGGAATCGGAAGCATCTAGGCATTGAAGGTACTAAAAGTGGTATTAGGTAGATCATAGCAGAGTCTCGCCTAGGACACCAGAACAGCCAGGACTGGCTCTACTTGGATTTATCTACCCGACGTCAGATCCATGAGGAAGGAAGAGACAGACAAGACACACACACAGTCCCCCCAAAAATTTTAATATAATGAAAACAGAAATAAACCAGGAACACTGATATTTCAGCAAAATATTAAAAAGTCAATTAAATGTAGTGTTTATAAATTAAGCTAATATAAATTTCAAAAGGCTTTATTTATGTAAGTAAAACAAAAATATGCCATGAAACTTTTCAAAAGTGTATTATACGTTGATATTTAAGTAATTTGTTTTAAAATGTAAAGAAATGTATAATTTAAATGGTAAAAACTACTTAAGTTACCGTATACCACAGTATTTGAGGTATTCACTTTTACTCAGGTAAAGGGATGGTAGGAATCTGGAATAAACTGCAACAAACTGCTAATTTCTTAGCGTTTCTGCCACTGCAGCTCCTTCAAAACCCTATTTGTTCAGAATATTTTTGATTGATCTGTAGAGCTTACTATGCAACTTTGTTTATCGATGTCTACTTCACATGTATGATGCGCCTAAAAGCTTGCTTTAAGGGCTTTTAGCTGTCAAAGTTAGCGACAGTTTTTTTTTTTTTTTTTTTTTTTTAAATAAAAGAAAAAAAGAAGAAAATACTCAATCAAACAATGGATAATTAAGGTATATAGGTTTACAACTTCTATTTATGGCACATGAAATGTTGGGTCTAACAAAGTTGTGTTTATAATGTATCGCCTGAGTAGAGTCACAAAGAATCATGGGAACAAGAATCGTCTAGTGCTGTGGTCCTTTGGAAATGATGTGTTTATGTATTCACAAAAATAAACAGGAAACATTATGTACAGGGTTGTATATAATATCAAGCAACGTGGGTCCCAGATACTTACAGTGCTGAAGTTCCTCTGGTTCTCGCGTACCCTCTGCATCTCTGGCGTGTCCAGAACCGGTACATAATGAGACATGATTCTTTCTGCCTCTTCCTTGTACTTTTTCTGTCAAGTGTAAAAGGACTAAGGAATCAAATGATTTCCAGTGTAAAATTTAGAAATAAAAGCAACTTATTCTGGATACAGAAAAAACATGTCATTACATCTGCAAGCCAAAGACGGTAAGAACTCGTATCTGTGGAGACCTTCAGCACTTACCTGGCTGACAATGTTCCTGATCTGCTGTGCGTGAATTATGTCAGGGGTATCGGTCACCGTGGTATAGCTAGAGCGATCGTGCTCTGCTGTCTGCTTATACTTGCTCTGATAGACGAAAACAAATATTCAAAATGTTACAATATCAAAGAGCTCTCTGAGCCACTTAACCAAAAGCATGCGTTTAAAATATACAGCCGTGGAAAAAATTAAGAGACCACAGCACAATTTTTTTGTTTCATTCATTTCTCAATTTATGGGTGTGCATCTGAATAATTTACATATTTTTTTTGCTTCTCAGGGATGAAGGGCTTCTTCCTTGCTGTCCTGATATGAACTGTCCTAGCAGTGCACTTCACACATGCACTTTTCCATTCTTTCTGAAGGCCACTTGATGTCGTCCTCTGATTCATGAGAAACTCTCAAATAAGTTAACTATCATCTCTGCCATTAGAATGTCGCTTCTGCCCTTTACCTGGCTGGTTTCTGGTTGTTCCCAGTGTCTCCTCCTTCACTTTGTTGTTCTGTACTGCTATCTTACAAATTTTGAACCTTGAAGCAACCTGCTGCTCAGCATAGTCTTCCAGTAGCAGAACCACAAGTAATCCAGGATTTAAAAATTGCAGATTTGTTTAAAAATATAGGGTGGTCTCTTAATTATTTCCATGGCTGTAGCTCTAAGCATTGTATTTTTAATGGAGGGTATTACAGCATATGGACCGACCTGACTCAGGATGTCAGTAGCGTTCTTTGCTCTCATGAAGTCTGGTGTATCTGTGGCTAAAGCTAACATTCCCTTGCCTTTAATCTCTTGCTCCAATGCCTTCTTGTACTCTCTCTGCAGTTATAAAATTCATATTAGGCATTTCCATCAATACTGTACTATGTACTCAATACAAGGAGCTATTTTGATTACACATGTTTTTAAGGAAGTAAAGTTTAAGATGAATTCATTCCAGACAAAAAACAAGAGAAACATTTTACTGGTATTAAAACATTTGTCAAGGGCTGCAAAATCAAACCTACAACGGATTAAAGATGCTATTATTAAATGCAAAACTAGTGGATCCATTCAAGATGTTAGAAGACGTATACTGCTGGCACAAAAAGCATGGCTGATGAGAGGAATAGTTTTAGAAAGAGGATGATGAGGGTGAAGATCCACAGAGCTGGAAGAGAAAATCAGTTTTATTAAACCAAGAGGGATCCCAACATCTGGTTAAAGACAGTTATAGTACATAAAGAGATTAGTTTTCATTAGGTTTGTGAGACATGACACATGGAAATGCAACATTCTTAGTAGGTTCAGTGTTTAGGATGGAAGGGAGAGAAAATGGCAGTGATGCAGCCTGCAGTGATCCTACCTCATTCAGAATGTGAGTAGCATTCTTTGCTCTCAATAGTTCGGGAGTTTCCTCCAGCAAAGTTATCCCTTTACCTTTCACCCCTTCCTCTAGATCTCTCCTGTACACTTTCTACAGGACGAAGAAGAATAGAGAGACTGCAGGGTGACAGCACACAGGCACTCGTGCAGTGCTGTTGACCGAGCACTGCTCATCCACTGGGATCAAAGTCAGGAAGCCTCCCCCAAAGCCATAGCTAGTTCTTTCTTCTTCAGTTTTGAGCCTGATGTTCTGGCAGTGCAACTGGATGCATAATTTGTAAGAGTGCAATATTAGTAACTACTGAAACTGAAGAAGATAACATTTTTGAATTTGAATTGCAGTTTTTGGGGTATAAAACAAGGCTTTTTGAATTTGATCAGTAGTCTGATAAAAAATACACAAATATTTGTGTTTCAGCACAAGCAATCTGTTATTTTACATTGTTGGATTGTTGAATTCACTGTATTTCATCATATTTGATATGTAGACCACTGCATTAGTATACAAACCTAATTCATTTACTTTAGGATTTGTGACACAAACATCTGATTTGTATTTTGTATCAGACTCATTATTACCAACAGGTCTTCACACATTTCATTAGAAAAGACACAACAATGACCAGTAAGTAGATGCTGCAGCTGAAATACAACTTCGTTAGCTGAAGTTGCGATACGTCTGTTTGACGTTAACTCCATGAACAAACAAAAGCATACATTTGTTTTTTAGTAATAGACTAACCACTCCAACTTATCTACACTGGTCGAAGAGAAGAAAATAAGATAAGGTCAGAGGTCAATTAAGAGGGTAAGAAGAGAATCAGTCAAAGGTCAATTGAGAGGTGAGAAGAGAACCAGAAGATGGTGAAAGGTCAATTAAGAGGTTAAATGGAATCTATGAAAGACTCATGCTAGGAAGAAAAAGCGAAGAGAAGATGTATTACTAACAATAGTGTATAAAAGCTAAAATCATCATGCAGACACTGTACTTCATATAAGTGAAACCAAAGGTCAAAGCACTTGATGGATTAGCAGGGTGTAGTCTTAGTATGATTACCAAGATGGGAGTTGAAGATATAAGTGGGAGTAACTATTACCTCACTGGCTATTTTGGTGGCGTGTCTGACATATAACATGGCGGGGGTGACCTCCAAGCCTGAGAGGTTCCTGCCTTTAATGGACTCCTCAAAGTCCTTCTTATAATTTTTCTATTTATTGCAAAAATAAGAATGGAAAATGCATCTGAAATACAGTAAATTGCACCAAAAACCTGAGACCTTGCATCCTCTCTGTGGGTAATAGTGGGGTCCCTCGTAAATGTACAGCCATCCCCAGGTAATGAATGAAATCTGTTCCCTAAGTCAGTCTTTAAGTTGAATTTGTAAGTTGGAAAAATAACACAATACATCATGATGATGATAATAATAATATCTATACAGTAATAATAACATAACATATGGTACTTTACTGTACCTTCAAGTTGACATTCCGCTGAAGCCATGCAGTGTTTTCACAAGTGTCACAAAGTAGTGTGTACATTACGTGTTATTACGAATCATTGTATTTAACCCAATATTTTTTATATAACAGGCTTTATGGCTGTCCTTTCGTAAGGATGAGTTGTTTGTAATTTGGGTTTTCTTAATCCATGTATATGTTACCTGGATTTTTTAAGATAAAATCATGGAGTAAAATTCCAGGTTAAAAATGTCCTATGTTATATGGCTATAATTTTCTGTCTGGGTGAGTGTATCTGAATGTAAACCATCCCAAATGAAGTTTTTAAAAGATAGTAAGACTTTCTCCTTCCGGCAATCAATTCATGAATCAGAACTTCAGAAGTAAAGATTCTTTCATTTTGACTGAAACTGCTGTCTCCATGTAGGTCGTCGTCATCCCCAGTCAGTTTTTACCTGGCTCTGCATGTGCTGGGACTCCTTGGCTGTAACATATGTGGGCGTCTCAAAGTCCAGCATAGCCTTGCCTTTCTCCTTGTTATACTTTTCCTTGTATTTCACCTGTAATCACAAATTAAATGAGTCACATATAAGCCATAAACTGCAAGCCATCTGAAACAGCCTCCATTTCCTAACATCAGTGAGGTGCACTGCATTATAGAGAGTATGGATTTTTTATATTTTTTTTTTATAAGTAACTATCTGCAACAATCATCGCTTATCATGTACAAGATCATGGAGCCTATGCATGGAAACACAGGACATAAGCAGAGGTGGATAGTTTAGGTCCAGAAAGTAAAAATCCAGATCAAGATTTTGTTTCAACCAACCTTCATGGTGCATTATAATTGTCGGTATAAGTATTAAGGATGCTTTGTACTGCATTGTGAAGGTATCCATAGTGCATTACAAAGGAGAGCTTCATAAAGCAATCATGATGCACAATACACATAGCTATAATGTGTTAAGGCTTTTTCTGAATAATCATAGTCATGTTTATAATGCTTTATGAATGCATTATAACGTGTTATGAATGTGTTCATAGATTCTTATAGACATGGAATTCATAGAAAGTGGAGAGAGAATGAACCTCCACGCTACCCTAAGCAACTAAATATTTTGCACGTCCACCGTACCAAAAAGCCAATGACAAACTTCATTTTTATAGCACATATATGTAGCATGTAACAATTGTAACTGAAGAACCACTGGATGAATATACTGTTTTTTTTTTTCACTAACGATATACAGATAATTAGTTCCATGTTCAATAAAACTAAACACCATAAACTAATTCTGACACCTGCAAAAGGTTATTATTGTACATTATTATTATAAGTACATTAACATTTTTTTTTTTTTTTTTTTTAAAAAAAAAAAAAACCTCACTGCTGCTTAAGGGTTAGGTGTGTACTTCGTAAAATACAAAATCGGTTTGGGAAACTGGGGTACTGGGAAAGTGTTTTAAGGGGCATGTGACAGTTCAGATATAAACTGCACATGGATCTGTGGTCAGTCAGGTATGACCTTCCTTAAAACATCCCACTTACTTGGCTTTGAAGTTCTGTGGTCTCCTTGTGATGGATCTGTTCAGGTGTGTCTGGAATCATGTGGTAGTGACCTTTACTCTCCTCAAATTTCCTCCTGTACTGATACTAAGGGGGAGATTCCGAAGGCATCTCAATAATGCTATTCAACATGGTCTGCGCCGAGTGACCTCTGACCCAGTGATAATCATTCAAAAGGTAAAAACTTTTAAAAAAAAAAGAAAAATCTATTTATAAAAAAGTCACATGACATTCAAAATTAGGCTTCAGTGGCATATTATAAAATATTAAGAGGTCAGTATAAAAAGTCAGTGCAAAAAAAAAAATATATATTGTTGAAAATAGTGGCATACAGTGTTAGGTGACTTCAGCAAGACGTGTTTTATTATAACATGTGAACATCTTAAATGTCCCAATTAATGTGTGAAGCTTATTAAGTATGGTATAAAAACAGATACACATATATTAAGAAAAAAATCAAAACAAAAATTTTCAGAAGAGTTGGAACAAACACTTAAGTGGTGTCAAAAAAATGAAGAAAAATGGAAGCAGTTACAGACTGATGCTAGTGTGGAAAGATGTTGAGAAGGTTAGAAGGATCAAGGTCAATACCACATGATGTCCGTAAAGATTATGGGCAGGTAATGTGGAGTTTGGAGCCAAGTTTCTTTATATTAGTATTGTGGGGCAGTAAGACAGACAGTGATATTATATAACTTGAGAGGACAACAGCAAACGGTGAGCTGGTATTTCAGGTTAGTGAGTCCCTTACCTCACTGGAGAGCTTGCTGGTGCTCAGGCCGTGCTGCATGGACAGAGACTCTGCCATGTCTGTCACGGGTTTATGCATCTTCTTCAGGTCTCCCTTGTATTTCACCTGTGTGAGAGACGTGTGATTAGAGAATGTGCATGTAGTGAGAGTAAATAGTGAGCGGTGAGTGAATGTAGTAAAGCCTAAGTAATGAGAGTGGGATACAACCATCAACTTACCACACATGAGAAGAGGGGCATATCCCCTTATCTCAAGCCTCTCTAAAAACACACACACACACACTGCCACACCTCACATATCATTACAATGAAGCATTATGGTAACACTTACCTCACTTGCAAGAGTATTAGCATCCTTCATAGTCTGGTAAATCTTACTGCTCTTCAAGTCATACTGTGGTTTCACCCCCTTCACCTCTTTGTCGAACTTCTCTTTGTACTTCAACTAATGGATATTGACAACAGTACAACATCAAGGGAAGGAGTCACCTTTACAAACACTGTATAATAAGCCTGAAATTTTTCTTCATTTGTTAAATCCCTGTTGTAAATGTAAATCAAATCAATGAGTCTCTTGTTATACAGTGTAACCAAACAAAAGTTTCCTTTTAGGAGCAAACTGGCTTCAGTTGCCTTACATTAACGTTAAAGGCGTACTATGTGAATTTTCATTCACTTTGAATTACTGCTCCTAAAAGGAAAACACCAACCAACAATATACACAAAATAATAATACACAAAACAAAACAACACAATGACCTCATATCATAGACAGTATGTGGAAAGAAAAGTTGAAGCTTTCCATCCCAGCACATGAACCGCTCTCTGCAGAGGAACTGACCTGGAAACATTATCGTGAATTTCAAAAACCTCAGAAACAATAGTGTTTCTGGTGATTGTGTAAATCCAGCAGTCCAACAGGTTTAGTAAAAGCTATCACATGGCACGTAGCAAAAAAAAGGAAGCCAGCCAGTAGCCATAGAAATACATGAATCGCTCGTATTTTTTTTAATTTTTTTTTTTAGAAGACGGTTAGACAGGAAGACACGGACAAGAAGCAGTCAGGGGGCCCTAAGATTCAGGCACATCCTTACATCACTAGTCAGGACACTCATTTTCTTAATGTGACGCATCTGCGGGGTATTAAGGGAGGCAGTTCCGTGGGGCGATGGCCCCTCCACCTAAAGAAGTGCAGCGACACGGCAGGGTGAGAGCCACGGGAGAGGGAGGGAAAAAGAGGACAAAGCAGCTAACCCAGGTAAAAGATGACAATACAAAGACAAAGCGCTATACGTGGTAGAGTATTAATGCAATATTAATATAAAAGTGCCTATAGGGAATATGGATGTATGGATACAAAGCATTATGGGAAGCATGTAGATGTAAAATAGATTCATTATATTCATTAGTATGTTATTGAAATCTAAAACATTATTTGCTAATCTTAGTCGCTAATGTGCTGTTACACTGGGAGACTAGTATAGCAGGAATAATAATTCATGTGTAAGGTAAAAGAAAACAAAATCAGCATCACAATGCGATTGCTAAGCTGTATCTGGACATTTCCTTCAAATACCTGGCTGGTCAATTTGGCCACCTGTGTGGCCAGTGCGATATCTGGGCGGCTGGCCATGGCTACTCCAGCGGTCACCTTCTTACGGTATCCGATCTGTTAGGGATACAGCACACCGTCAGTGCACACTGGCCCCATGCGGTCTCATTTCCTCTGCCTATCCAGAAAGGTGGTCTGCTACGCAGCTTCCAGCTGCTTTCTGTCACGGTTCGAAGGCGTACGCACGTCGCTTATCAGCTTCGCTGCCTCGGTGGCCTTTTTGATGTCAGGACGGTCAGGAACTGCCGTGTAATGCAACTTGGCTTTAGCTTCTTGCTTGTAAGCAAACTGCAAATCAAAGGTGAGCTTGTGTTTGCAAACCAGAAAATCCACTTTATACACAATCACCTGAACACACTATAAAATACCGAACTAAAACTATAAACCACCATTCAGTGACTTACTATTCAGGAATTTAAAAAAAGTAAAAATAACCAACTACGCTTCAAAGATCAACTTATACTCCTTTATCAAATGCAAATAATTTAAGTGATGATACTTGTCAGGATCTCTCCCTATCATGTCCGTTATGTCCCCATTTGGTCAGCAGATGTCACTGGTCATCCCGCTTTACTCCCTATTAGGATCATCTAATGTGATTCATTATTCACACCTGTTCCTTGTTTAACCTCATCACCTATTACCTATGCTTGCTCTGGCTCTCTGTGGGTCATCGTTAGTGTTCTTCTGGATTTTAGTGCTCACTGTTAGTTCCCACTCCTGGTTTGTCAGTGTCTCTAGTATTTTGTGTTGCAGTTCGCCCTACATCACCCAGGGTTTTGCTCAGCCTTATCCCTCCTAATATATCCTCCACGTCTCTTGTTTTGACCCGTCGAGGCCCTTTTGTTAATTGCCCCAATGTCAGTTTTTCTTTGTAATAAAGTCACCTTCGGTTTATTTAAAAGCCTGCATATGGATCATCTCCCCCTTCCGGTGTTAATCCACAGTGATACTAACAAACAGTGGAACAATTGATACTGAAATAAGCTCCTCATAAGCACAGTTGCTTTGCAGTGAGGCGAGGCAGCCACTCACATTGCTCTGGTTCTTGGCCACCTCCATAGCATGCTTCACACTGGGGGGGGCTGTCATGGTGTTGTACTTTGCCTTACCCTTCTCTTTCTCAAACTGCTGTTTGTACAGTTTCTGAAATGATATGTGCCGATGACGGTTATTAATTAAACTAGCCAAAAAGCTATATATACACAGTAAACATACGAATGGTCAAAAATCACAATGTAATATCTTATCGATACGTCGCCCAGCCCCTACTAAAATGTGACAAGATGCTTTGCTTACCCCGCTCACAAGCTTGGCCACCTCTTTGCTGTGTGTGGTTTCGCGAGTCTCAGGAAGTGTGGTGAAGGAGCCAGTCTGCATCTGCTTTTTACTGGCCTCCTTATATTTTGTCTGGAGGGGACAGGAAACTGGATGTCGTATACTGTACCTCTTTACGCCATATTTAACACCACACAAGGAAAACGGGCACTTGGACAATTTAAAATGTAATTTTAAGGTAGATTAATATTGAACTAAAATGTCTTTGTGATTACCACAACCAACAAATGCTGAAAAACATAATTTATCTTTTTAAATTTATCATTTTACGTAATGTAATAAGAATATAATATTTGGAAGATAATATACACAACTAATAATGTCTAACTAGTTGCTAGGTATCACACTGTAGTACTTTACTGTTTCTTACTTCAGATATCAGAGAGGCGACTGATTTTGCATGGATAATTTGAGGAGTGTCTGGAACAGCCTGGTAGATGCCCTTGGATTTCTCATACTTCTCCTTATATTTCACCTGTAGAACAAAAAATGTTCCATAATCTGCCGGCCTGTGGCGTCTCGCCAGTAGCAGGAATACCGTGTGACAAGGCAACTCTTCACATTGTGTTCTCAATATATTTGATGAGAACGGCTAGTTGAGTACAGTCGGCTTGCTGTACTCACATCGCTGGCCATTTCTGTGGATTGCCTGGCCAGGGTGATGTACTTGTCATCCGCGACAGATATCTTGCAGCCCTTCAGCATCTCCTTGTCATACTTGTAATCAACCTATAAAAGTTTTACAAATAAGTCATTTTATATGCAAAGGGTTTATTTCAAGGGAGCCCAACCCACTGACCACAGCGTGTTTAACTCAAGGAGGGAGGAACAGATACAGTGGTTACAAATGACACTCACATCACTCTGCTGAGCCCCAGTCTTCAATGCATGTACAAAATCAGGTCTATCCACGGTCCATATCCATTTTGCTTTATTGGCTTCGTACTTCTTTTTGTAGTCCAGCTACAGAAAAATATCAAGGTAAATAAGGATACTAGTCCTGAGAGTTCTGAAGGACAGAGAATCCAGGCTCCCGTGTGCCGTCTTACGTTGCTGATGTTCTGATACGCTTCCTTGGCCGCTCTGATGTCAAAAGCATCAGGGGACATGGTGATGTGGCTCTTCTCCCTCTCGTACGCCTCTTTGTACTTCAGCTGGTTGGAAATAGCAAGTATAGACATTAATGACAAACATCAAGAGTAATGGCATTTGGTAACGACCCGGAATTTTGAAGAACCTACCACGCTTGTAATTTCATTGACCCTCTTCATGTGTTGCTGGACTGGAGTGTCATGGCCCAGAGTATAAGCCTTGGCTTTGGTCTTGTTATATTGCATCTTATAGATAATCTACAGGAGAACAGGCAAACATCAGACTTAGATCCTTTTCGTTTCAGTTAAGGAATTTTTGTCATATTTAAATGTGAAGAGTACATTATAGGACACTCACTATATGCACTTACTATATGCTAGATTTACATAATAGGTTCTAACTGAAAAAATAATATTTCTTATGATTCCAGGTATTGAATAAAGTATACGTGGAATTATTATTAATGATATATTTCATGCATTATTGCTGATTGTTGACTGTAATGTTGTACCATCACACTATGTGTTGTAATATTATTTAGGAATTGTAGTCATATGCCTTTACTTACCTATTTTCTTATTGTGATGAGTATTGTATAATGGGTATTGTAAAAATCATATTTACACTATTACATTAACCTTACAGTGATTACTATTGACTAACAGAGTATGCAAACTTGTTGCATTTAAAGCTGCTTAATATCTATACTTATTAATTACCCATTTTGTGTTTTGTTTATAGATCTGTGGTGATTTACGTGGCACAATGCATGTCCAAAGGTAACGGAGGCCAGCCTACATCACTGATCAGCTTGCTGCGCTTGTGCACTTCACGTTCAGGTGTGTCCAAGACGGGGGTGAACTTGTCCTTTTCACGCTCATACTTCTCCTTGTACTTCCACTGGCAGGCGCAAAAAGATGCCATGAGAACCAGCAACAATGTTATCACACTGGTAGTGTGCCTCTAATGATCTTAAATATATGTTGCCAAAAATACAGCATATTCAGATATGCTTGTCTGTTCATGTAGACATATTGTAGGCAAGTATATTGTATCATTTTTGTAAAATGTAACAATGTATATTTAATAATAAATACAATATTCATGCAAAGTCAAACACGCATGCATGCAACAGAGAAGCAGCTAGCAATTAATATCAGCAGACGGGACATTCATAACATTGACATTTACAGTATTCAACCTGTGAGATGCTTCTGACTTCTAAATCTCCTAACTCTGATCAATTCTGAGCATCTCAGAATCTCCAGTCATGTTTCTTTATTTGATACAATACAGTAAATATTAAATTACAATATAAAGTAATCACCTGGTAGAATGACAGACTTGTGTGCCAGTGTGGTAAGAGGCACTTTTGTTCTTTGATTCTTTTAAAATCTTTATACTCAAGCAGCTTTTTTAACGTTTTCGCATATGACTGATTTTAAGCTACCTCTAATATCATATATAGTTTCTTAACAAGTGATCAGCAACCAGTTAATTTTGTAAATCATTACTGATCACTGGAAGAACATATAAGTTGTACTATATACAAATCCACATAGTTTTCTAATAAAACATGGAATAAAAGTCAAGGAAGTAGTCATTATGCGGAATTTGTCTTTTGCTTTGCAACAAAAAAGGGTCACAACAAGAATTACATGCCGGAGATGAAACAGCTGAATTAAAGTCGGCTTAATAGATATTTTTTTATCGACGTTCCTATAAATGTTTTCTGGATAGGGCCCCCTGAAAAATCGGGGCTTTGGGCTACAGTCTTTTAAGCCTATACAGTTCATTCAATAAAAAGTAATACCTCATGTTAATTAGTGATCAGTTATGGATGGGAACTCTCAATGCAAGAGAGGGCCACTAATGGAATGGTGAAGTTATGATGATGAATGAGGAATTCTTGTCACAGCACCAAAGTTTTAGGGATGGAGGAGTAAAGGATGAGGATGAGGATGAGGATGAGGATGAGGCACGGCCCGGGAATCACCAGCCGATGGTTACCTTACTCCACATAAAGGAGTTATAAAGAGCACCCAGGATGTCTGGTCGGAGCAGCTCATTGCAGCCGCCCTTGTGAAGCTCCTTAGCCTTGGACTTATACCTGATCTGTCATCAAAAACACACATAAAGCATGCCACATAGAGGTGGAGGAAGTGAGGGCGGAGCTCCAGGGGAAGGCCCTTGCAGGCTCATCTGTGGACTCCGTACCTCTCAACTTATAACGGCCCTATTTAAGAGACTGAGCCAACTCAACATTTTCTCAAGCTCAGATACCCCTTTGGAACATAAATGACAGCGATCTGGTATTTTATCTGTTATTAATATATTGTAGTTGTTTCCAATTTCATGGGAACCGTATTAGAGGAGTACTGGTACTGAAGTTCACAGATCCTGAACCACAAAACATTCACAATCAGCAGCATCAGATACCTGGAAGGTAGACGAGAACATGTAACGTCAGGACGGTGACATTCATAGCTCGCCGATGATGACATGCGTTGAACGGATGCACACCGATTAGCGCAGAAGTCGGTCACACTGCATATGCTCCCTTGGGTTTACCTGGCTTAGCTTACTGGCCTCCTTGGCCAAGAGGTGTCTAGGGTCATCGACAACAACGCTGTACTTATCCTTGCTCTTTTCATATTCAGCTTTGTATGACTTCTGCTCAAAATATCATAAAGAGTTAAAGATCTCTGACAAATAAAGCACACCGTGGCTTCACTGAAAATTAATCAACGGTTAATATACACCGAAGAAGAAAAATTACATACACACACATATATATTCATATATATAATGTATGTATGTATTGTACATCAAATCCAAGATTTACAATAACTTGCATTTAAAACGTTACTGAATCTTTGGGTCTTTTTTTCTGTAATTACTGTTCCTTGATAAAGTACTCAGCCCCGATATACTCTCACATTTTTGGCACAGAATCATCTGAATAACCTTAAATAGACTGAAATAAAACATTTTTTCAGTTTGCCAATGCAAAATGGTCAAAAACCAATGACTGATAAAAAATAACAAAAGTGTATACATTTAAAAAGTACTCACAAGTCTTGTACTTCTAAACTTACAAAACTCTCCCCAGTGCATTTCGTCACCTTAAAAGTCACACAATTTATACAGCATGGCAGAGTCAGAGAGATTATTATAAAGAGACATAAATCTGAGGAGGACTAAAAAAAAAACAAAAAAACGTTATTAAGGCACCATACAAAAGGAAGTGTGAAGCTACGGCCATAGAACCAACATCAGACCCCCCCCGTCCGAAGTCAGCTGGCAGGCAATCAGGGCACCGATCAGGGAAACTAATGCAAGGATGACTATGACACTGAAAGAAGTTGGTAATGGAGACCGGAGAAAATCTCCAAAATATTCCATAAAAAGGGCTGTGGATGGGGTTGCATGTGAAAAAATACATGGCTGAAAACCAAACGTATCCTTTAGCCACATGTGGCACAAAGCAAACACTGCAGACCAGCCTGGCAGCAGCTTAAACAGAGGAAACCCAATGTTCTGCAGCGGCACATTCAGAATCCCAACTTCAGGTCAATTGAAAATCTATAAAAAAAACCATCACTGTTCCCCAGCTTTTCCCCTTTTTTGTGGTAACAGTGACGCTGTGACATTGTTCAATATGGAAAAACACACAGGGTCTGAGTTCTTTTTCAAGGTACTGTATACACTGATATATGTTTAAGACTGGCCACATATAAATTGCAAAGCACAATTTTCTATACATATAAAGAGAAAAAAATAACGTCAAACAGTGATTCTATAAAATGATGATAAATCAGTTCTAATATGCAACCTACAGTGTATTTAATATACACTTACAAGGTGCCATAATAGCTATTCATCTGAACTGTTTAGTACTTACTTCATTGATGAGCGATGCTGCAGCTTTGGCACCTCTGAAGAACGGAGTATCAGCGGTATAGCTGAAGTTGGCTCTGTTCTTCTCAAATGATGCTTTGTAAAGTCTCTGTCAGATAAAGGCAAAAGGAAAAAAATATATAAATGAATTAGCAGTGAAATGCTTAAGTGGTGATATTTTGAGGTTCAATAATTTACATTTGAAAGTTTCTGAAACAATTTTTTATACAGAGAAAAATGAGATCGAAGCGATGGGCGAATGCAGTTAATACGTCGTGTCATCGAGATAGATCTACTGCTGATGCAAAACAGGATAAGTTGTAGGAGAATACAAACAGAAGACAGTGTAGAGTACCTCACTATAAAGAGCCTTGTTCCTCTCTGCCTGTACCAGCTCTGGTGTGTCCCACACATAGCAGCCAATACCCTTCAGCCAGGTCAGGTCCTCTTTGTACTTGATCTGATATACAGGAGATTTTTAAGCTTAGTCTTTACAGTCACATCAGCAAAAATCTTCATTTCTGAGATGAGAAATGGGCAGCTGTAACGTTTGTGCCAGTTCAATTTTAAGTCTTAAAGCCATAAATTACATAAATTCCAAGCACGTACGTCACTAATAGAGTCACGGACAACTCTATGATGGAACAGTTCAGGACGGTCGGGGGTGGATCTCCAGAGGCCCAGAGAGTTGATGTACTTCTCTCTGTATTTCACCTGGATGCACAAAAAAAACAGCGGTTTCATGTACAGATCACAGGACCCTAAAAGCCCGTCCCACACAAACGCGCCATTAACCCTTACCTCACTGATATCATCAGTCACCCTCCGGTGATAAATAATGTCTAGAGCATCCTTTACTGTGCGGTAGTGGCCCTTCTGCATCTCAAAGGTTTCCTTGTAGCGAAGCTGTAAAGGCAACAAATGGCACATTTGAGAAGTGTTTGACCAAACAGAGACAGAAAAGACTTACAGTCAGGAATGGCTGGCTACTCACATCACTAGCATTGAGGTAGGCTTTCTTTGCACGGACAAGCATGGGTGTGTCAGTGATGGCCGTGTACCTGTGCTTCAACTGCTCGTACTGACTCTTGTATTTTTTCTGCACGTAAAGAGTGAAGAGTTAAATGAGTTAAATATGCAAAGATTCCGATAGCAAGTAAGTAAGATAGGCTCTCATGAATGAACCAGTTCTGGTTCAATGCCACCACAAAGCCACCTCAGTGGAGATGAAGAAAGAGGATAAGGACCCCCACCTCGCTGATCACTGTCTTTATATGCCGGGCGTGTTGCAGAGCTGGGGTGTTGCTCTCAGGAGTAAAATGAGCCCTCTCTTTGGAGGCCAGTTCTGTGTACTTATACTGCAGGAGATATAAGGACAGACGTTGCATAAATATAGTATTACATGTCACTGGTTCAAATATTCAAAAAAAACATTCATTTTCTGTCTGTCTGTCTATCTATCTATCAGTCAGCCTTGCCGTATACAGTTCTAATACTAGATGTTATATAACTGAAATGGAAATCAAGTTTCCTGGTAGTGGCTAGAAGGTTGCAAGAACACATTAAGAGCTTTCCTTTGCAGGACAGTGATGATTTGGTTGGTCGTTCATACCTTGTTGCTTAGCTGCTGGGCCCACTTGACTCTCTGTATATCTATGCTGTCCGCCGTACTGGTACACTTGGTTTTCGCTTCATTACCTTGGGCTTTGTATACCATCTTAGGAGGAGAAATCATAGTCCTTTGTCACATTGCGACAAGATCAAGAGCCGAACCAAAAACAAGCAATGACAAAGCCAAGTGATGATACTGCAACCATTCTGGAAATATCGTACATCACTCATGTGCGCCTTCAGCTCAGTCACACGTTTGTACTCTGGTGTGTCAAGGACGACAGTGAAATGGCTGTGCAGCTTCTTCGCTTCCAGTGGGTAGTTGGCCTTCAAGAAAAAAACAGACACACGTTAAGTGGAAATCCATCCCCCACAGACTTTTTATCAGAAAGGGTAGTTATTCATATACTGCATATCGTCGCCGTCCTATTCTTCTTGGTCTACTGATAGAGTTTGACATGTAACTGAACCATGAAAAGATGTTTTACGTACGAAGACATCTATCTGTCTCATTAGAGGCGCTTTGAGCAATGCTAAATGTACAGTATGATAGGGCACTGATTATGTTCAAACATTTAGACTAGCTGTCAATAACCTTTGAGTTTTTAGAATATAGTGAACTGGAATACAAGGCTCGAACTAACCGTGTGCCATTGGAACACATGACAAATAAACCGTTCACTGACAGTTGTGTAAAAATAAGTGGTGTTAAGTGTCTCATTATGTTGTATTTAGATTTACTTTGTAAAGTGATTTCTGAGCAAATGTGTTTTTTCTTGCTCCTGTAGTAAGGGATTTTTGAAGATACGCGTTTTTCATCGTAGAACAATGATATTGAGGATAAAAGGCAACGTACACGGAACTTGGTGATGTTACGGATGTGAACCATCTCAGGTGTGTCATACAGGAAACAGCCAAGGCCCTTCAGCCAGTGCAAGTCTTCTTTGTATTTCAGCTGTTAACACACAAATTGACATGTCGCAGATACAAACACAGAAATGCGTGTTCATAATGCAAACATGAAACACAGAGGCTTATTAACATGAACAGAGGCCATTGATTCAAGATGATCACCCTTAGGTTTGCCTGGGTATTACTTGGAAAAATTATCCACGATTTGTATTCAGCCTTAATTACTTCCGTCAGTGGAATCCCAAATCCAGCACTGTTCACATTTTTCACATACACAACAAAGAATTCATACCTCAATCAGATTTCCAACACACATCATTCTACACTAGAACACTCAACCCTGTAAAGTTTTAGTTAATTGTTGCACCAAGTTATCATGTGACTTGTATAAAAAAACTAACAGCTTTTTCCATTTTTTTAAAGTAATTCCATCCATTCATCCATCCATCATTTAAGTGCTAATCCTGGTCAAGGTTGCAAGGATTTAAAGAAACTGCCCATTATAAATAAATTAAATCTAACAATAGGCATAAAACATATCAATACTATTTTCTTTCTACAACTTTCAAAAGAAGTATTCATATTTAATATATTCTCTAAGGAAATATTGGTGGTCACTCCCTTCAGTAATGCACAGACACCATCTGAGAAATTCCTATCAGTGTTTAAGCAATTAAGCTCCTGAAAATATTTTCCCTGAAATAGTTTAATGTCATCCTTTGACTGTGGTTATATATCACTGTGCTTGCAAACAAGGATTCAGCTGTGTTTCTTTATGATACACGTTTAAAGACACATACATCACTGGTGATTTGATTGACATGGTAGTAGTGCATCAATTCCGGAGTGACTGGCATGGAGATCAGGTTGCCACGGGAGCTGTAGTACTTCTCTTTGTAGCTAATCTGCAAAAAACACAAAAAATGTTTGGTGATTTGTACAGCTTTAAGAAAAGTGATAGGAGTCTATGACATAATTGGGTCTATGATGTATATAAAAGAATGTAGTAGAAACGTAAACGTACATCACTGATGGCTTCTTGAGTAGCCTTGACCTGTTTTATCTCAGGAGTGTCATAGATGGAATGGATCTTATCCTTCTCCTTTTCATACTTCTCACGGTACAAACGCTGTTTAGGGAAGAGGGAGTCCAGAGACAGCATGATTGACCAATCACTAAAAAATGCATTTTGCCTTTTATAATTGAGATGAATCACCGTATTCTCCGCAACATTTTCCCATTCCCACTTCAAGACTTTCAATCAAAACATGATGGCATCACGCAACAATGAAGAATTCAATGAGATAAGCTTATTTTTCAAAGCTTAGGCCATAGGAATGGACAATCCTATCCAGAAAGGGCTGGTGTGTATGCAGATCATTAATTAGAGGACTGATTGGCTGAAGAGTCCTCACACCTGGGTTTGAACAGCTGACCTAAATATTATCCCAAAAGCCTGCATACACACCGGCCCTTTGTAGATATGACTAGCCACCCCTGCCATAAATTGTTGCATCTACAGTATTATTTACCTTGCTGAAAGGCATGATTCATGCAGCCCTACCTGGTTGGTGACTTCGTTCGCTTTCTTAATGGTGACAAAGTTGACTCCGTTGGGGTCGAGCTTGTAGCCTTTTGCCTTCATGAGGTCATATGCTTCCCGGTATTTCATCTGCAGAAAAAAAGACGTAGTTTTAAAGAAGCAATTTCAAATGGCAATTACTGACACAGATTCCATTATGAATTTGTTCTCTTACATTGCTGGTAATAAGCTTGTTGTTCTTTGCTTGAAGGTTGAGTGGAGTGTCAAATGGGAGAGAGTATCCAGTGGGCATGGACTTCTTGTTATCTTCTTTATAGTGTTTCTGTAAGAGACAAAAATAGGAAGTTCATGCAATTAGGATGTACCCATTATCTTAGTTCACTTGATATCAAATGACATTTACTTCTAAGAGTCTGTAAGGGGAACTCTAAATTAGGGAGCTTACCTCACTCTGAATGACATTGGCCAGCTTGGCTCTCTCTGTGTCCACTGTGACAGCGGGGGCTGTGTTTTTACCCTTAATCATTGTACTGTACTCATTCCGGTAGTGAAGCTGGAATTAGACAGATTTTAGTATGCAGCTTGCAAAATAACAGCTCTTTCAGTTAAAATCAGTGAAGGACTCTACCATGAAGATTAAAACGATGTTTAAAAGTGAGCAATACTAGTGTCTGTGGCAGAAAAATCATATAGCAAGACAGCAAATAAACTATTTATGGAAGTATGTTTATAGAGTTCTAGTATTTTACAAGTGAGATTGGAATAGTGACATAAATGGGACACTAAAGGATCCAAATAGGATGTAGCTTTGCTGCCGCTTACATCACTCAAGTTGACAGAACTTTGTTTGCAGGTTTCATAAACGGGAGTATCTAAAACGACGGTAAAGTCCTTGAAATGTGCCACGCCTTTTTCTCTGTATTTTTTCTAGAGGAAAAAGAAACATCAATATATCAGTCAACAATTCAGTCATTCAGTCTGGGTCTTAGCAATTCCACTCTAGAATAAAAATGGCATGGTCTACAGTAACATTTAAATGGAATGTGGTTTAGAAGAGAAAAGATCTACAATGAAGAAAGGCACCAAAAACTCACATCACTCTGCAGAACGTTTGCATGTTTACAGCGCATGATTTCAGGTGTGTCCCAAACGTAGCAGCCAGCTCCTTTCATCCAGTTCAGATCATCCTTGTAAACGATCTGAGAAGATACAAGAGGCAATTAGGGTACTTGTGTGAGCAATCATGGGAAAACAAGGATGATCAAAAGAAGGAAAGTCATGGTCTTAGGTGGAGATGCACCGATCAGATATTATCCAGACCTATTTGACGGATCAGGCATCGGCCATACATTACCAATCAGCGTCCGATACTTACTCATTTAGAATCAAAAGTCTTTCAAAATATAGTTCCATATTAAATTTATTTGTACAATCAGTCGCATGACATCTCTTTCCCGTTTTAGATGCTTTTTGCCGTACTGTATTCAAGCTGAAAGCTAAAGTTTTTTTTTTTGCTACTCAGTGGGTGTGAGCGCAGTGACTTTCGCCTTCTGAGACGTCATGCACATACCCCTTGGCAGTACGGGGATAATAAAAACATCAGACAAGTGAGTGACGATTTGGAAGTATGCTTTTAACAGTAACTGGTAGCACAGTGATTTGCAATCTTTGTAAAAAAAAAAAAAAAGAAAAAAAACAAAGTTTTGACAGGTGGGAGCAGCGTTTAGTAGAAAATCCCACAAAGCGCACGCAATTGTGTGAGAACGCAAGTAATATGAAAGAAGCAGTGGATGATTTGGGAGAAGCTGTAGCCAGTGGCAGAAAAAAACTGTATTTACTAAGCTTAAAAATATTGATAAGATATAAAGTATAAATAGCTCTTGCATCGAAATCTGTATCAGTATCGGCAGTTGTGTATCAGAATCGGATCGGAACTGAAAAAATGTGGATCGGCCCAACCCTAATCTTAGGTAATTTTGCATCTGTAGACAACAGGTAAAAAAACAAATCAAAAAGGAATGACATACAAAGCTGTTGTAAGACACTGGATCAGGCAGTAGAGGGTTAGAGTTGATACTCACGTCACTCAGTTGCTCATTGACCTTGCGAGCATGAATATTGGCCTGCATATCCGGCAGGCAGGTCCACTGGTGCAGGTACTTGCGGTAATCGATCTCAGTGACCGCATTCTGGGTCTGCCGAGCAGCAACCACATCTAGCATGTCTGGTGGCAAATGCACCTTAGCTTTGGTCTTCTCATAATCGCTCTTGTACAAACGCTGGGGAGAGGACATGGGAAGCACTGCATTAAAATCTGAACATAAGTTTCTGACTCTGAAAGTTAGTGGCTTCTAAACAAAGTCTACTCACGTCGAGGATGAACTTCCCAGTGTGGATACATCTTGCAGCCTGGGGATCGTCCTCCAGAGATTTTGGCAAAGTATAGACAGCCTTAACTTTCTCATAATCCTCACGGTACTTTATCTAAATAGACATTGAAAGAGTTACATAACAAACTGAATCAAACAGCTGTTGGTAAACCGCTATTTCTTCATTTTCCTAACTTTCACATTGACTTACAGGACTTAGAATGACCTTCTGCTGCTTAGCATGGACCAATGCATGGGAGTCTGCCGGCAATGTGTAACTCTTTGCTTTGATCTTTTCCCAGGCTTCTTTGTAAAGTCTCTGAAGAGCAAAACAGATTAAGTTCAAGTATCGATAAGTACTGTGACTATAGATGAATTCTATAATGTGCAAAAAGAGGAAACAAACTTACATGACTGTTGACTTCTTTCAGATGATAACATCTCTGGTAATCAAAGGTATCTAAGATGGTAGTATATAAATGCTTCTCTTTTTGGTATGCCTCTTTATAGTTTAGCTGAAAAGCAGTTAAAAAATGTATTGTACTCAACATTGCAGATATTTTTAACACCGCACAAGCAAAAATCATCAACAAAGTCAATTATATAACACATGGCATTACAGAACGTAAAATTACTCTTAAAATCCAGAAACATGCAGTTGGCTAATTGGCATCTTGGCTAATTGGATGGAAAAGACAATACAGTGGGTTTAAACTGCAAGTTTAAAAAGTGAGATTAAAATATTTTTAATTGTACGCTTTTGGACATCTACAGCAGGGTTCTTCAAATCTGGCCCTCGATTCCAAATCCAGGCCTTCAGTTCTTCCAGGTAGTTAGTTTAATAAGTACTGATTCTGATTGGTCAGAGGCTTCACACCCGGCTCACAGGTAAAGGAAAGCCGGAAAATCAGCAGTGCTCGGACCTTGAGGACCGTGATTTGAATAATAGGAATCTAGAGGAAACTCATATGATATGGGAAGAACATACAAACCACACATAGGCAGCATTCTGATCCCCTACCCTGGTGGTAAACACTCATGTAATATACATTGTGCATAAAACTTCAATGCACCTTGGTATTGACACTGGTACTGAAACTGTTTTAGAAGTATATGGTATGGACATAAAATTCCCTCAGCTGGTGATCATGCCCCGACAATCACATTCTGAACAATACTGAAAAAGCTTATTCTTTCCATTGGTGAATGCAGCGTCTTTCTAGACGACCCGAAGCACCATGGCATTTCAAACTGATTAATTCAAGTACTTTGGTTATTACATTGTATAGTGTATACTGCATTGTACTGTATATATATATATATATATATATATATATATATAAACATAGAAAAAAGCATCAAG
>JAODKF010000001.1:42844166-42855079 GCA_026779585.1 Mormyrus proboscirostris | reverse complement strand
ATATATAAACATAGAAACATGCATCATGCCCTGGCACACATTGCAAAACAATGACATGCTTAAATAAGACAAATAGAAAAGTATGAGTACTTACATCACTCGCCCAGGTATGGCCAAGGACAGCAGTGACATAGACTGGAGTATCTGTGACAATTGAGTAATTACTAAATTCCTTCTTTCCTTGTGCCTTGTACTTCATCTGCAAGTAAATAAATGTGGGGGTAAGTGCTGTTTAATTGTTTAACAGTTTCTGAGAGGATTTGGGAACTTCTGAACAGGATATAGTGAAGTGTGACGAGAATGACATGACATACTCGTACGAATACTCACATCACTCTGTAGCTCATAAGACTTCTTGGCACGGACAATCTCAGGCGTATCCCACACATTACAGCCGACTCCTTTCATCCAATTAAGGTCGTCTTTATAAACCACCTGGACAAGAAACCATAGTACCACCTCAGCCCTTCTACATAGGCTTTAGATCGAATAGTCAAATCAACTGGGTCAGTCTAGATACATACAGTAAGTACTGTTATGTGCCGTAAGTTATTCCAAGGTCATACATACCTTACTCAAATATACTTAATATTTGCTTTGGAGGAAACAATGAATACATTGTGTTTGATCAGATAAAAGGAAACAATTAAAGACAAATTAATCAGCAGGAGATATTAAAGAAGACAAAATAAGCATAAATAAACGTACATCGCTCAAGATTTCATTGGCTTTGCGAGCCTGGATGGCGTCGTTCTGCTCTGGGTGGCAGGTCCACTGGTGCAGATAGGTGCGGTACTGCACATTGCTCAGGATCTCCTGACACTTCTTGGCTACGACATGACTGATCATGTCGAAAGGGATGTGGACCTTGGTCTTGGTAGTTTGGTATGCCTTTTGATATTCTCTCTGCAATCGCATGAAATGCTTTTTGGTCTTTTTTACGTCAAGACTCTGACTTCAGCTTGGGTTTTAATTGGAATTTTAAGGATCTAACTATTTCTGTATCAAAAAGTAATACAAAGATTTTAATGGAGAGAACAAGCATGCAAGTGTCATAATAATAATAATAATCTTTATTTCTTTTAATACATGGAATTCAACTTAAAGTGTTTCATATATGAGATAAAATAGAATCAAAGACAGAGAAGCAACAATGCCAAAGATACACCAAGTGAGTAAAAGACAGAGTGCAACAAGCAGTGTCTCACCAATCCCTTCATCTTCTCCACCGCAGCGTTGCGGATAACCTCCGGGAAATCCACCAGATGTGAAGCCATGTAGTGGCCCTTGGCCTTCTCGTGAGCATCCTTGTATTTAATCTGTGGTTTTTAAGCAGACAAATTTATTAAACCCGCCCATCTGTCATCTTAACCAGTATGGGTGGTGTGAGCTTCTTCTGCCGCATAGAGCATAAGGGCAGATGCTTTAAGCGTCTGAGAAATTCACATTCATCTAACTGCATTTATTGGGAATGCCTGGAATAATTATTAACTATTAAATTATTTTACAATTCCTTTAAAATGTATAGACATACCTATAAGTAATTATATGTATCCTTTAATATATCTATAACATTGTGTATTTAAAAATATATGACATAGTGACACTTGAAAGCTTGGACCTCAGTCATCATTATTTCGCCATATAAAATATTTTTTAAGGTGGGTAAGCCAAGAATATGCACAAAGAAAGATGATATATTTTCCATTGTTCAAATAATAAAACTCAAATTAAATTTTCTTTCTATATAATTTCACTCACTAATGGCGTTATCTTTATTTTTTTCCATGCTCTATGTCAGGGGTGGCCAATCTTATCCACAAAGGACCGGTGTGTTTGCAGGTTTTTGGGATAACCTGTAGGTCAGCTGTTCAAACCCAGGTGTGAGGACTCTTCAGCCAATCAGTCCTCTAATTAGTAATCTAATTAGGGAGCTGCAGCGAAAACCCGCATACACACCGGCCCTTTGCGGATAAGATTGGCCACCCCTGCTCTATGTTCATCTGAGGACCTCTAGGTGCTTCTTAAATCTCAGCACAGTGTGTTACACATTAAGCTCTATGAATATGACCAAAATGACCATGTTTTTAGCAGTATTGTACATTCATGTGACAGTGACATCAACTATTTACCCTTCTCACTTCAATAATTTTAACATGGTCATTTTTTTTTTTTTTACAAAAATTGTTTTTTTTTGTTGTTTATCTACACGTGGAATTTCCTTTCAGGTAACTTAAATAAGGACAATATGATGCAAATAATTATAATAATAATTGCATGGGTTCACAAATTGCGAATACAATGATTCACACATTTTCACCATGGTATTACATCTATACAAAACAATAAGATTATTTATTCAGGCAAGCTAATCGATGACATTAAAATGATAAGAACAATGTCCAGAGGATCAAAGTGTTGAAAAACTCACCTCACTTGCAATTACCCTACCATGTTTTGCTCCTAATAGTGGGTAGTACTTGTCATCCAGATGGTAGCTTGTGGCTTTAGTGGCATCCCAGTTCGATTTATACAGTTTCTGTGAATGAAAAATTATTAGGGTAAAAGGTTGACGCAAAAAAAACGTGAATAGAATGGAAATGGTAGTTCTCTCACAGTACCTCACTGATGTTCTTGGAGACTTCTCTGCTTTGAGCTAGCTGGAGAGTGTCAGGTGCTCCAATATATTTGCCCTTCTCCAGGTTAAATGACTCCTTGTATTTCAGCTAGTCAACCGGAAACAAGTGACAAGTGTTTTTCAAACTGGAGAACTATTCGATACTTAAAAAATCTAAGTGATATAACGGTATAATTTCTTTTTATATACATAACTTCTTTCCATATAGACTAAAGCCCATTTTAAATAATTTCGAAAGTAGTACACAACAGCATTTTCATGAAAGGGCTGATTGCCCTGAATCATTGGATACAAAACACATGAGTCACACTTACATCACTGAGGTTAGCGGCATTGACTTTGGCTAAGAGGATCTCGGGACGATCCAAAATATGTGAGAACTTTGCAAAGTTTTCTTTTGCATTCTTTTTGTAATGCCTCTGAAAAGTGACAAGAGGGATCATATAATGAATTTCAACAGCACAATGTAAACAAACCATTGCAAATCATAGTATATCACGTTATATTTGCCAACACACATCATTTAGGATTTCTTGAGCTTTCTTGACTTTAACATGATCCACCGAGTCCATTGCAACCCAGCCACATCCGCGAATCCATTCCATGTCTGCCTTGTAAACAATCTGTCAGAACAAGACATACATTACATGTAAGAGACAATTAACAGTTTCCTCTAACAACTGAAAATAAGTATGGATGTGAAGTGCAGAGCAGCAGGCTATGAATCCAAATCCAGTGGCTGTATCTCTGTTAGGCCCTTAAATAAGGCCTCTGCGGCATTCAAAGAACGCTATCTGACTGTGGTCTTTGATCTCAATATGCATGTTTCTTTGGACAAAAACATCGACTAAATAAATATAATATATTATGGGCAGAGTAGCTCAGACCTTCAATGATTACTTACATCACTGCGAAGATCATAAGCTTTCCTGGCCTGGATGACATCATTCTGGTCTGGCATGCAAGTCCATTTATGTAGACGTGTTCTATAATTATCATCATTGACTTGCATCTGGCATTTCTTGGCCATCTCAATGACCAGCATATCCGCTGGAAGGTGGAATTTGGTCTTGGACTCATTGAAGTGTTTCTTGTACAGCACATCACTGGCGATCTTGGCTGAATTCATGGCCAGCATGATCAAGGGGTCGTCCTGAATGCTGCGGGCTCCGATGTGGTGGCCAGTTTGCTTGCGGTAACCTTCGTGGTACTTGTACTACAGAGATCACAAGAGAACAACTTATTTTTATTACATGAATTTTTTTTGTAAAAAAGGTAAATTCCTTTTTTCCTCAGACCATATAAGTTGCTTCAAGACAGCAGTTTAAGACATTGTACTGATCACTCACATCACTCTTCATATGTGAAGTCTGAATGCATTGCTTGATGGACACAGCATCTGGTGGCATGAAGTAACTTGTGGCTTTTATCTTATCCCAGTTTTGGGAGTACAGTTTCTGTTAGGGTGGGAAGAAAACAGATATTTTCACCACAGTACCTTCAGATATGATAAATCTCCAAATCCGCCCATCTCCAGCTAAAGAGTTTCTTTTCTTATTTCGCCTTGTAAAATCCTCCACCTACCGAATTGATGTTTTTGGCTGCTTCTCTAGCTGTTGCTAGCACTGGGGTGTCCAACATGGTGTACTTGATTTTATCACGGTTCCAAGCTTCGTGATATTTTGCCTTGAAAAAAAAATGCCTTCGTTTTTAATAAGGACAAACTTTTATTCAATACATTACACACAATAAAACAAACTAAATACTCATCAAATTCTCACCAAAGTCATTTTTACAACAAAATAAGCAAACTCAATTTAACTGCTATTTAAAGAATGGCACCTTTTAAGAGTGATAAATGGATAGGTGACTTTAAATTTGCAAAATATGTCAACAAAAAAGGCAGCATTTTCTGACAAACATGACTTACGTCGTTCATAATATCAGCTGCATTTTTAGCACGAACAAAGTCCACTCTCTCAATCGGAATTGTGTACTTCTGTTCATCCAGTTTGACACGATAGCCTCTCTGCATAGTGGCAGACATATGGACATTACTTGCAGAAAATCACATTGAAATCCAACTGTTAACCAGCATAACAACAATATTATATTTACACAAATTTTTGGAAACCAGAAAAAAAGTGAATAAAATAATAAAAAAATGAAAGAAAAAAATACTCACATCAGCAAGGATCTTCTGGGCATTCTTCACTTTAATGACCTCAACAGATTCATGTGGTATCCAACCAGTACCTTTCAGCCATGTCAGGTCGGATTTATAAATAGCCTACAGAGATTAAAAAAACAAATTGCTATTTTTATTACCAATAACTCAAATTAAAAAACTGCAGTGGGGGCAGTAATTCATTGTCTTTCTGAAGCCAGAAAGAAGATTGCAGGGCATGATTTTCTGTGCATGTTCTGTGCATATAAGTCAGTAAAATACATTGGATACAACGAAAACGTTCTTTGGCTTACATCACTTTGAAGATCGTAGATTTTGCGAGCTTGGACAACATCATTGGAATCTGGCAGGCAGGTCCAGTTGTGAAGATAAGTTCTATAGTTTGCGTCATTGACTTGCATCTGGCATTTCTTGGCCATCTCAATGACGAGCATATCCGCTGGAAGGTGGAATTTGGTCTTGGACTCATTAAAGTGTTTCTTGTACAGCGCATCGCTGGCGATCTTGGCTGAATTCAGAGCCAGCATGATCAAGGGGTCGTCCTGAATGCTGCGTGCTCCAATGTGGTGGCCAACTTGCTTGCGGTACCCTTCGTGGTACTTGTACTGAAAAATATTAGTCAAAAGTATTGAGTCAAATATTCTCAGTATCCAGTCATTCTGATGTCCTTCTACTGATCACTGGATATAGGAACTGTAAACATTGCATGTACTTGAATGTGGTCAATATGTTCTACAAATGAACAAGACAGGAATTGTGAACGGTCATTTTAGCTAGTTCACTATGGATTTTACTTAGTATCATTATGGGGAGAGGGTCACTTACATCACTTGCGATATCTCTTGAAGCTTTGGCTTTCAGAACAGAGACAGCATCTTCTTTAATGAGATAGCCCTTGGCCTTTGCATCATCCCAAGCCTTTGTGTATAATTTCTGTTAAAATATGGATTAGATCACAACACAGGTCTCTGGAATGATTATCATTGTGATTTACAAATGCAGAGCAACAAGTGTAGGAAATACATACGCTGCTGTTATTAATGGCATTAGCTTTGGATAGTTCAACTGCAGGCGTGTCTGGCATCATATGTATAGTAGTTTTATCTTTTTCCCATGCTGCTTTGTATTTCATCTGGGGGGAAAAAGAAAACAAAACACATTCAGTAACCAAAAACACAAAAACAAAGGAGACTAATGGCTACTTCATCTACTAATCACGGGAATGAGGATTAGAAAAGAGTTTAAGCTCTCACGTCGCTAAGTATGTCAGCATTCTGTTTAGCCAGGACAATGGCAGGCAGGTCGACGGCACTGGTGAACTTCACGGTGCTGGGGTGTTGACGGTACAGTCGATCATTAAGGATTTTCTGTGCATACTTGACTTTGTTGACTTCCACGGAACCTTGAGGGATCCACCCACATCCTCGAAGCCACTCTAAGTCTGATTTGTACACCGCCTGAAAGACATTATGACAGCTAAGACTTGCTTCAATCTCTTATAGCTAAAGCGTGTCATCTTAGAAGGCACTTAAATCACTGCAGAAATCATAGACTTTCCTGGTTTACTTACGTCACTTCGTAGGTCATACACTTTCTTGGCTTGGACAACATCATTGGAGTCTGGTAAGCAGGTCCAGTTGTGAAGATATGTTCTATAGTTGGCATCATTTACTTGGGTCTGGCACTTCTTTGCCAGTTCAATGGCTAACATATCCGCAGGGAGATTGAATTTGGTCTTTGTTTTTTCAAAGTCCTTTTTATACACAAGATCACTAGAGATCTTAGCTGCATTCAGAGCTACCATAATCAGTGGGTCATCATGGATACTGAGAGCTCCAATGTGGTGACCGACTTGCTTTCGGTAGCCAGTCTTGTATTTATACTGGAAAAAGAAAATAGACAGTTTTCAGCCGTGATCTTCTTAATGAAGAACGCATTCTCTAACTTCAGCATTGAGGTACTTACATCACTGACGATGTCCCTGGAAGTTTTGGCTGCGAGCACAGAAACTGCATCCTTGGGCAGATAATACCCTTTCAAAATAGCATCTTGAAATCCTTGTTTATAATGTTTCTGAAAAGGTGATTAAAACATAGGTAAAAGATCAAAATAATAATGCAAACTAAACATATGTCAGATCTAACAGATATGGTTTTCAAATAATTACGAGACTGTTAAAATGCAAATTAATTATGGAAATGTAAATTATTATGGAAAACGTTTGCTGTCAGAGTAGTACAATTACCAAAAACACATTTTTCACCCTGTTTTGGTTGTTGCTTATTATTCAGTCTCAGGAAACAGTAAAACGTATGGGTCGGCAACAAATTACAATGATACCTGAGTACTGTGTAATAGTACAACAGCAGTTTTAAAGGAAAACTATTGTGGGTGTCATTGAAGCAGTCACCTTACCAGGCTGGTGTTCAGTTTATTTTGCTGAGCAAGGATGATTTCTGGTGTGTCAGGCATTATGTGAACTTTGACCTTATCCTTGTCCCATGCCTCGGTGTATGCTTTCTACAACAGTAAATAAATAACAGATTGAGAAATAGGATTTTATATGACATAAATTGGAAAGCAGTTAAAAAGCTTACAGTATATTACAATAACACATTTTTAAGATACACAGCAGATCCCCCCATATCTGTGGATGATACATCAATAAGTATGATACCACAGAGAGCCGAAAACGCAGATATAAATATACCATGTAAAAAAACATACGGTTACACATTTTGCAATTTTTTTTCCAGATAGCTGAAACTGCAGATACTGGAACCATAGATATGGGGAGACTGCTGTAGGCCTAACTTCATCTGCTTTTTCTAACCAGTAACACTTAACTGGATGAAATAAGCCCACGTAAAGGGCGCTTATGTGAAGTTAGTTAATCTATGAATGGCAGCAATTAATACAGATATAACTAAATGTTTTTTAAGGTAGCAGAAAAAACTAATCATAGAATAACAGATTCTGGTCTTTATTTTATCACATTATTACATGGACAGTTAATAGACTTGATTGGCTAAGCTTAATGATATGCTGTTCGCTGGCTTCAGTCATGAATGTGATTATTTAAAGTTTGAATCTGATGTATGTACAGTAAAACATCCATCAGGCTGACATTTATGTCATATCCCCTATGTTTTTCATTGAGCTAGAATGTTCACCTTGTCCATTATCTTTGCATTAGCCTGAGCCAATGCTATTGGAATGGAGTCCGTTTTGCTCGTGAACTTGAATTTGCTTGGGTGCTGGCGATACTTTTGGTCACTCAGGATCTCAGCAGCCTTTTTGGCCTTCACCACATCCAGTGAGCCAATGGGAACCCATCCCATTCCACGGATCCATTCCATATCAGCCTTGTATACAGCCTGTTTCCATAGCCATGAAAATATTTGTTAGGCAATTCATAAAACTCTAATTTTAAAAAAAATTGACTAAGAATTCAACCCAGGACCACTACCAGTCAAAAATTTTTGTATATTCTGACATGTTCTACATTTGCATGTTACTCGCTTAATATTTACTACAAATACACTCAATATTCTTTGCTAACAAATAAATTTAGTAGCTTTATCAGCAAGAAAATGTCATATCTTTGATTCATCAAAGTAACCTCCTCTAGGAATTATTTATATTTATAATTATAACAGCAGAGAAAATCTGAAGCATTCTTTCTACAAGGGGAATTAAATACTGCCCTGTTTCATGGGAACTGAAACAGTTAATTAGTGCATTTAAAGTTAAAGGACAGCCTAGAATTTGACTATGCTATCACCACACAACCGGTTAACAGGATGTCAGACATGCACTGCTACATTCTCTTTCTATGTTATAAAGGAAACTTGTTTTATTTGACAAATTTTCATTTATAGCTGTTTACTCAACCTTCCAATGCTTCACATAAATGATAAATCTGCAGTTTATGAAATAAATGGATAAGTAGTAAAAGACCTGCAGTGTGCAGAAACTTTTGACTGGTAATGTATAAATCCAACCATGTAGTCAAAACATAAATAAATAAATGTTCTTAATCACACATGAACGTACATTTGAATTCCACATAAACATTAAATGTTTCACATCCAAACTCACGTCACTTCGTAGGTCATACACTTTCTTGGCTTGAACAACATCATTGGAATCTGGCAGGCAGGTCCAGTTGTGAAGGTAAGTTCTATAGTTTGCGTCATTGACTTGCATCTGGCATTTCTTGGCCATCTCAATGACCAGCATATCCACTGGAAGGTGGAATTTGGTCTTGGACTCGTTGAAGTGTTTCTTGTACAGCGCATCGCTGGCGATCTTGGCTGAATTCAGAGCCAGCATGATCAAGGGGTCGTCCTGAATGCTGCGGGCTCCGATATGGTGGCCAACTTGCTTGCGGTAGCCGCTTTTGTATTTATACTGTAACACACACATTTAGTTGTTAGTACTAAGTCGCAAAACACTTGCGCTGCTCATTAACTTTCTCCATTCCACACTGGACCACTTAACCTTTCAGAAATGAGTATATCGGTTACATTTTAGCAACCTTCACAACAACTTCTATCATGTCTACTTTATACACTGTTGAAAAAGGAACGTTATACTCACATCACTAGCAATGTCTCTTGAAGCTTTGGCGGCTCTGATGAATACAGCATCTGGTTTGATATCGTGACCCTTTCTGATAGCTGCTTCAAACCCTTGTTTGTAGAGTTTCTGGAAAGCAGAAATACTATTTTAACCCTTTCAGTATGATTTTAACCTGGACACGTTAAAATGAAATGACTAAGAATTGCAATAAATAGTTTTTAAACAAATTGTTTACTTAAAAAGTGTGCATGAAAGACAGTGTAAATAGTGTAAATTAATGTAAATGAAGTACAGTTACAGGACGATTATCAGTGATTAGCAAGTACATCTATCGTGTAATCGCGAAACAATATTGAGCTGGGCATTGAAAAATGAATACACAGAGCTACCTTGCTAATGTTTGCCGCATTGGCCCTTGAGAGGAGAATCTCAGGTGTATCAGGGGGTACGTGAACTTTCAACTTCTCTTTCTCCCAGGCGTCACAATACAGGCGCTGTGCCAATTAAAAGTAAACACGTTCATTAGTATCTTAGATATATTCCAAATGCATTGACTGTAACCCTCAATATTCCAGCAAATATACATTAAAGATCACTGATCACTTTCATAAAATGTACTTAAACTGAGTCAGTCATTTAAAGAAACATTATTCAAACAAGTGATATGTACAATAAATGCTAACAAAACTTTCAAAGATAAAACATGAAAGATTGAAACAAATCAGCATATTCATGCATTCACCTTAAGTGCCTTTATATCAGTATTTCTCAACTCAGTCCTTGGGGATCCCCAGACATTTTCACTCCACCCCAGTTTCCTGCCAGAAGGTTCACATTTTTGCTCCCTCCCAGCTCCCAGGGGAGAGCAAAAATGTGGACTGTTTGCAGGTCCTCGAGGACCGGTTTGAGAAACACTGATTTAGATATATTGCACACTGACCTTGTTAATTGTCTGAGCATTTGTCTTGGCCAGAACCAGAGGCATGGACTGCATATCCTGAGTGAATTTAAACTGTGCTGGTTTTTGCCGATATTTACGGTCACTCAGAATTTCTGCAGCCTTTTTGGCTTTTACCACATCCAGAGAGCCGATGGGGACCCACCCAACACCTTTCATAAACTCCATGTCAGCTTTATACACAGCCTAGGAAAAAAATGCTAGTGTTATTGAGAAAACATAATCATCAGACAGCTAGATCCTTGACTTTTTTAGAGGCCATCTGATGACAGATTTACTTACGTCACTCTGTAGGTCATAGACCTTGCGAGCTTGGACAACATCATTGGAATCTGGCAGGCAGGTCCAGTTGTGAAGGTAAGTTCTATAGTTTGCGTCATTGACTTGGATCTGGCATTTCTTGGCCAACTCAATGACCAGCATATCCACTGGAAGGTGGAATTTGGTCTTGGACTCGTTGAAGTGTTGCTTGTACAGCGCATCGCTGGCGATCTTGGCTGAATTCAGAGCCAGCATGATCAAGGGGTCGTCCTGAATGCTGCGGG
>JAODKF010000001.1:42819723-42834735 GCA_026779585.1 Mormyrus proboscirostris | reverse complement strand
AAAGGGTCGTCCTGAATGCTGCGGGCTCCGATATGGTGACCAACTTGCTTCCGGTATCCAGCCTTATACTTATACTGAAAGGACATCAAGATAAAATGTTGAATTTGTCCTTGTCTCTTTTTGTAGTGAATAGTCAAGACCAAAAAGAAACAAATTTAAAATAAACCAAAACTTACATCGCTGGCAATGTCCCTGGAGGCCTTAGCTGCTTTTATAGGAATGGCGTCATGTCGCATATCATAGCCCTTCTTCTTGGCCTCTTCATTGGCGAGTGAATACTGTTTCTATAAATGAAAGTAGTATCAAATTGCCAAATTATTACAGCAAGTTATGTGTTACAACTTTTATACCAGGGCTCTTCAAATCTGGACCTCGATTCAAAATCCAGGCCTTGTTTTCAGTTCTCCCAGGTAGTTAGTTTAATAATTACTTATTCTGATTGGTCAGAGGATTCACACCTGACTGACAGGTAAAGGAAGGCTGGAAAACCAGCAGTGCTCAGACCTCGAGAACCATGGTTTGAATAATAGGGTTTTATACCATAATCAGGATAGTCTAGAATTAGTACCTAACTGGATTCGTATCAGTAATAACTAAACACCACAAGATATTCATCACTGCATATGATCAATAAACTAGAATTTTCATCTGTTTTATTAATGGCACTTGTAAGAGAATGATGCCCACCTTGCTGTAAGTCACTTTATTCTGTCGTGCCAGCGTTATCTCCATGGTATCTGGCATCATGTGGATCTTAGTTTTCTCTTTTTCCCAAGCATCAATGTATGCTTTCTGTAAAAAAATATTATATATTATGAATATTATTAGGTATTCAAATAGTTAATCATGGAAACTGCAAACAAGCTTCAATCAGAAAAACATGCTATTAGTACCCATGTAACAAACAATTTTCATACTGAGTTAGTATTTTTGTCTTTGCTGATTTACCTGCAGTAAATTTATAATTTATTTTATTTTATAAAACTGAATATCTCACATGCCTTTAAATCATCATACAAGTGTCAGTCAAGTCAATACATCTAACTGTAAATGTATAGATCAAGTAGTGGGCTAACTTGTGGAAGTGTTGCCAACTTTGGTCAGCTAGATGGCGTGAGATTTTCAATTCGAGGCAAGTCTTTACACTCATTTACATGTACATGACAGTTTTATAACTTTGCAAATAGTCTGTAGGGTTTGCATATAACCACAGCTCTTTTGGTGTAGCTAATTTTAAGTTTATCATAGAATAATATAGACTTGTCATAAGATTTCTTGAGTGAGCATGCGACTCGGAAAACATGAGTGTCACACCAGATGCGTCTGAGTTGGCAACCAGAGGTGAAGGAGGTGTCTAACAGCGAGGGGGTTATCCCCTTTGGTAAAATTTGTCAAACTGGGGGTTGGGGGTGGGTTCTCTGTAAATTAAGTTTTGCATAAACATCTTATCAAATTATCAAAAGGGCAACTCGGTAAAATTTGCCGACTGGGGGTCCCTTGGCTAATATTTTCCATGGACCCCCTACCATGATGAGCCTTGGAGCAGATACCCCTCTGCCCCCCCCCTCACTTCCTTTGCTATTGTGGTTATATTGTGCTTATATTGTGGTTATATACGCCATCACCATTCCGAATGGTTCGTACAGAGACGCGGACCTGTTAATCTCTTACCTTGTTCATGATCTGCGCATTTGATTTCGCCAGCGCTATGTCCATGGCTTGGGTGTCTCTGGAAAATTTAAAGATGCTGGGATGTTGACGGTACAGTTTCTCACTTTGAATCTGGCTTGCTGTCTTGGCTTTCTGTACATCTAAAGAGCCAATAGGTATCCATCCTATGCCTTTCATGTAACTATTATAATCACTCTTGTAGACATTCTGTGAAAGAAGAAAACATAGTGCATACTAAGGTTAGCACACTCAGTTACAAAATGGTACCATTCAGTAAACTCGGCAAACTGGGCAAGCGAGCAAATAATCAAAAAACAAACAACAATTATAAAACAAAAAAACTGACATCTGCAGAAGCAAAATATTTTCTTTTTTTTAGTAGTTCACAAACTGTCCAGGTCACCATCTAGGATCTCTATCTTTGCCTTAATAATACACTTAAAATATATATCTTACTTGATTCATTCAATTTTATTTTCTTAAACAAAAGTATTTTCACCCGGGCCACAACATTTTTTTCTTTTCCTAGACTTCCTGGATAACAAGATGCTTCAGACATATAAGCATCGTTTTCCCACCGGCAGAGCAAATGCCTTCCGTTTACTCACATCGCTGGAAATCATTTGCATGTTGCGGGTTAGCTCCATGTTCATTGCATCAGGCAGAAGGATGTAGCGGTGATGAGGCTGCTTATAGCCGGCATTGGTGACTATTTTTGAGGCATGCTTGGCCTGCACGACACTGATCATGTCCACCGGCGCGTGGTACTTCAGCTTGGCCTTGTGGTACTCCTTCTTATAGTTTCTGTCGCTCTGCATTTTGGCCACCTCCATGTAGTGCACTAGCAAGGGGTCGTCCTTGATGCTGCGGAAGCCCACGTGATGTCCTCTTGCTTTCTCATAGGCCAGTTTATACTTGTACTGTGGGAACGTTGAATATTCAATTAAAAGAAAAAATAGGTGCTGTAGTATTAGAACGTAATGACCTCCAGACTTAAAATGACTTACGTTACTGGCGATGTGCGTGGAGGCCTTGGCAGCCTGAACTGCTATGGCATCTTGCTTGAGGTTGTGACCTTTATTTATTACTTCCTTCCAAGCTGCTTTATAGGCTTTCTACAATATAGAAAATACTTGTATTTAACACATTTGGCTGGAAATATTAAATAATATATAAGGACAGGGGCAGGGCCTCAGTCCATCTGGAGTAACATTTAGGTAACTTTCATTGCTTGCAATAATTCCTTCTGTTACTCGTTTGTGTTTTTTCGTTCTTTTTGTTGTGTCAAGTGAACCTACAGGTATGTCTGATGAGCAAAGCTCCTGTATGTGCAGCAGGGGAGCCACTGGACATCACACGGGGCCCCCAAACCAGATTAATCTAGTTATGTTCCAAAGTTTTTAGGGCCCATTGGAATCATCCTAACTTCTTCCCCTTTACGGCGGCCCTTTCTGACAGTTTTCTGTTACCTGAAAAACTGAATTTTTGTTCGACGTGATGTGTTTTGTACACAAATTTCAACCATGTTGATAAAAAAACTCCCTGAAAGAGCTGCAGCCTATTTACAAATTTCCAGTGATACATTTTACTGCATATTTAATATAATTGTTAATTATGTGTTCTGAGCGTTAATTATAAATTCTTATAGCATTCTTGCAGTAAAATTATCACATGTCACAGTGCTACCTTCCATTTTCCCAACAGGTTAACACATGCTAAATGATACTTAACTATTTGCAGTCAATAGTATTTACCTCACTTGTGTTGATAGCATTTGCCTTTGCCAGAAGTATTTCAGGACTGTCAGGCATGATGTGGATCTTGGTCTTATCTTTATTCCACACCTCTGTGTATGCTTTCTATAACAAAACAGGCAAAACATGTGTCAAACATTTGACTTTGTAATAAATAAGTGAAACGATTTTTCTTCCGTATAAGATAGTTCTGTCTACCTTGTTCATGATCTGGTTGTTGGCAGTAGCAAGAGTCAAATCCATTGAATCCATCAGCTTTTTGTACTGGAACGTGGATGGATGAGTTCTGTACTTCTTATCACTCTGCAGCCGACTGCCAACCTTTGCGGTTTCCACTGCTATTGAGCCGAGGGGTACCCACCCCATTCCCTTCACATAACTGTTGTAGTCACTCTTATATTCATACTACAGACAGGGACACAAAACACAAAATATCATAATTAAAAGGAATAGAGCCATGACTTTTACCTAATTTATAAAATTACTTTAAAAAAAAAAAAAAAACAGTATTCTCCAATTTACTATAACTGTGGCTATCAGTTCATCAGCAGAATGCAACTAAAGTAGAAAACAGTGCAGTACTAAACAAACAAAAAAACAAACAATAAAAATGAATTCTCCCATTTACTACAACTGCAGTGTTTGGATCATAAGCAAAATGCAACTAAAGTAGAAATAATGTACTAAACAAACAAACAAAAAAACAGCATTCACCCATTTACTCACATTTGCAATTTATAAGTGTGGCGATCGATTCATAAGAAAAATGCAACTAAAGTAGAAACTTACGTCACTGGAAGTAACATTCCTGGTACGAGCTAGCTCCAGAGGCATGGCGTCAGGCAGGAGGATGTAGTTGTGGATAAGTTTCTTATAGCCGATGTGCGTGCTCACGGCAGAGGCATGCTTGGCCTGCACGACACTGAGCATGTCCACCGGCGCGTGGTACTTCAGCTTGGCCTTGTGGTAATCCTTCTTATAGTTTCTGTCACTCTGAATCCTGGCCACCTCCATGTAGTGCACTAGCAAGGGGTCGTCCTGCAGACTCCGGAAGCCCACATGGTGACCCCTGGCCTTCTCGTATTCCTTCTTATATTGATACTGTTAATGAATACAAATACAATGACGGATGACTGAAAATCAGCGGAGTGGTTCAAAGACTGGAGAAAAATACTCATTTTTCTTACGTGAGGAATTTGGTACCTCTCTGTGTGACAGAACCGCACAAACTCTAGACAAAAAAAAAGCTTATTGCAACATCAATTATTTGGAAAAAACTCACGTTGCTAGCAATGTGTCTCCCGTGTTTAGCCGCAATAATGGAGACAGCATCTGGTTTCATATCATATCCCTTTTTAATGTCCTTCTTCCATTGCTGTTTATAGTGAACCTAAAAATACAAATAAACATTAGCTGACTAGTAAAACTATACATTTATTTGCCCATTCACAGACATTCATTCTCTGTATTTTTCTCTACTAACCTCACTCAGACTTGTGGCATTAAATTTGGCTTGGAGGAACTGTGGGCTGTCGGCAGGAAGGTGGTATGTGTGCTTCACCTTCTCACCAGAAGACTTATAAGCCTCCTAAAGGGACAGGAAGGCAAAATAGTGGCATCAAGATGTGACAAACAGCTGCAGTGCATTCCACAGTACTCACTGCGACCTATACTTTAGTTGTATATTCCGATGTAATTGCAAAGGCCCTTACGTCATTAAACATCTTGGTGTTGCTCATGGCTAGGGACATATTCACTGAGTCCAAGAGGCTGGTGAACTTGAAGGTGCTGGGATGCTGGCGGTAAGACTTTTCATCGAGGGCACGATGAGCTGCTTTGGCCTTCTCCACATCCAAGGACCCAATGGGGACCCAGCCCGCACCCTTGTATATGTTGTTGTAATCGTACTTGTAGACATTCTGACGGGAATAAATGGCAATCATGTACATTCAAATTGAACCTGAATGTAATAAATGCACAAGACACATCAAAGACACACATAACGACAAATAAAATGGAGAAAAGATTATTACATCACTCTGTATCTCCATCATGTTGCGGCTCAGTTGCAGGTTCATAGCGTCAGGCAGGAGGATGTAGTTGTGGATAGGTTTCTTATAGCCGATGTGCGTGCTCACGGCAGAGGCATGCTTGGCCTGCACGACACTGAGCATGTCCACCGGCGCGTGGTACTTCAGCTTGGCCTTGTTGTACTCTTTCTTGTAGTTTCTGTCGCTCTGCATTTTGGCCACCCCCATGTAATGCACTAGCAAGGGGTCGTCCTTGATGCTGCGGAAGCCCACGTGACGGCCTCGGGATTTCATGTAGGCTAGCTTGTATTTATACTGCGAAGTTGTGGCACAGTCATTAGGTTAGAGTCTTAGGATTTGGCTTATCATTTATACAGTAGCTGGCTGTCACAGAAGCTGTTACAAATTCCTTTGGCAACATACTCACATCACTGGCAATATCTCTGGAAGACCTAGCAGCAACAACTGGAAGGGAATCTTCTTTCAAATGGTGACCCTTCAGGAGATCTTTCTTATGGTTATACTTGTAATAACTCTGCAGAAAAACCCATTTAAATGTCATACAATGTCGAGAAGACCGTGGTATACTGAACGTTAACCTGCTGTACTCTGAAACAGTAGGTTAAAATGGCAACAGCAACATGGTTAGATTCAATGAATGTCTTGATGCTGTTTTGAGAGCAAACTAATTGCTCTCTACTGTAGTTTATGTAATTAATATTACTGACTGACTGTCTAAATACTCACTGGGCTGATGTTCGCTGCGTTATACTTGGCCTGCAAGAACTGCGGAGCATCTGCTGGAAGATGGTAGGTGTGTACAAACTTCTCACCACTGGCTTTGTATCGTTTCTGAAATGCAATTATTTAATTTTAATCCAAAATATTCCTGCAAAAGTGTCACAGAGGTACACATATGTAAGGCCTTCACCTGTATAACATTATTTAAGCATTGTACATGATTTCATTTGTGCTGTATTATTTTTCTACTGCCTAGGATAGATGTGCACAAACAAACTATACATGAACTTGTTAAACACTGCAGACAACATCAAATTTGCAGCATAGTCTGGTCAAAGTGACATTGCATTACATGAATTGCACCATCTATCAAAAAAAAAAACATCGGGAAAAAAATCTTAATGTGGCTTACATCACTTAGTTGCTGTCCACTGAGTTTGGCTTGCACCAAGACAGGGGTGTCCATAACGGAGGTAAACTTGATGGTGTCAGGGTGCTGTCTGTATTTCTTCTCATTCAGAGCTGCTGCAGCCTTTTTAGCTTTCTCCACATCGAGAGAACCTATAGGGATCCAGCCAGTTCCCTTCACGTAGCTCTCGTAGTCCGATTTGTAGTTATGCTGCAGGACCAAAACCACGTTATTACGAAAGTTCGGTTTGATGGGAAGCTACGAAAAGTAAAATATCTGATTTTTGAACGTTAGGAACGTATGAACTTACATCACTGGCAATATTGCCCATATTCCGAGCTAAATCGAAATTCATGGCGTCGGGTAGAAGGAAGTAGCGATGAATGAGCCGTTTATAGCCGATGTTGGTGTTTACAGAAGAAGCATGCTTGGCTTGTGTAACAGCGAGCATGTCTACAGGAGACTGGTACTTCAGTTTGATCTTGTGGTAGTCTTTTGTGTACTCTCTATTACTTTGTATCTTAGCAACATGCATGTAGTGGACCAGCAAGGGGTCGTCCTGAAGACTGCGGAAGCCCACGTGATGACCTCTAGCCTTCACAAACTCTTTCTTGTATTGATACTGAAAGGAAACACAAGAACACAATTAATAATTCCAAAACAAGCCATAAAAAAGGCCAAACCTTCTCAAATTGGATCAAGTTTTTTAAGTACAAATAAAACAAGACACTACATACTGCATCAATTAGAATTAGAATTTGGTGATCAGTGGTCATTGCTGACACACCACAGCACCCGTATGTGACATCGTGACATAGTAGGGGGCAGCTAATTCAGCTCCCAGGGAGCAGTACCTTGCTCAGGGTACCTCAGTGGTGCCTTGCTCAGTTCAGATCAATTTAAACCTTATAATACCTCAAATACTGTAATCAGGTTATTCTCAAATGGTTAGTTGGGCCGCACTATGCACCTCTCAGTCAAGCTTGTCACAGCTTACATTTCAGGGAGAATAACTTAGCTAGATGGTTATGAATTCACCCCATGAGAAAGAATCTGTGTCACTCACGTCACTGGCGGCATGCCGGGCTTTCTTTGCGGCGATGACGGAAATGGCGTCATTCTTCAAGTCATGTCCTTTTGCGATGGTTTTCTGCCAGTCGAGTTTGTAGTATTTCTGAAAATACGTAAAACATTACGTGTAGTCACGGAACATACCAACACTACTAGCTACTAATAGCTAACAGCTGGAGACTTACCTGGCTCAGATTGTAGGCATTACATTTCGCCTGGAGAAACCCCGGTGCATCAGGAGGCAGGGAATATTTTTGAAGAATACCATCCAGGCCTTTTTTGTAGTGCAGCTTTGATAAAAAAGTAAAAAATTCGAGTCAATGACCAATCTCACATCATGATAAAATATTCATAAACATTTTGATAAGCACTTTACTTGATGGGGCAGAAATACTCAATAATAACTCAGTTACTGCTGAAGTATAAATTGTTAACTAATCGTGAACAATAGCAGTCATTACTTGAAAAACAAGAACAAACATGAGATCAGTATTTCACTTGTGTTAATTATTACTTGTTCCTTCAGCAGATCCTTAGTAGTTCCTTAGTAGTTCCTTCAGTAGTTCACGAAGGTTTACGGAATTAACAGGTATAGTAACATATAGAGTAACTGCTTGGGATGAAAGATGCATCATGATTCATTAATGATGAACAAATATGAGATCAGTATGTAACTAAAACTTAATTTTTGGCTAATTAATACATGCACTACCAGTAAAGTTTTTGCACAAATTTTCTACATTTGCATGTTACTCATTTAACATTTACTAAAAATACAATAAACATTCTTTGCTAACAAACAAATTTACAGCATGTTCACCATTTCAGTACCTTTATTAGCAAGAAAATGTCATATCTTTGATTCATCAAAGTAACCTCCTCTATCAGTTATAACAGCAGAGAAAATTCGAGGCATTCTTTCTACAAGGGACACTAATTACTGCTCTGGTTCATGGGATGAAACCGGTAACTAGTGCATTTAAAGTTAAAGGACAGCCTAGGATTTGACTCTGCCATCAGCGCACAGCCAGTTCATATGACATCAGACATGCACTGTTACAGTACATATGTTACAAAGGAAACTTGTTTATTTGACTTATATTTTCATTTATTGTTGTTCATTCACCCATCAAATGCTTAACAAGAATGAAAAATCTGCAGTTTATGAAATAAATAGAAAAGTAGTAAAAACCTATGGTGTGCAAAAACTTTTGACTGGCAGTGTAAGTTATAGTATAATATTATTTATAACTATTTATTTGGGCCCCTTCCAGTAAAGTGTTCCCAACATTTTACAATCTCTTTTAAAGTCATATATTGCAAATACAGTTATATATTGAAATGATTCTCTGACATATATACTTACATCACTCCTCTGAACCTGGTTTACTAAGGCCTGCACCATGACAGGATGGTCGGGGACGGAGGTGAAGCGGATGGTGTCTGGGTGCTGCCTGTATTTTTTCTGCAGCAGCAGAGCAACACGAGATTAGCGTTTGTATCTGGGAAGGATTTCGTTCACGTCCACAAGAAGAAAAAAAAGACTTGCTCGGATCGAATACAGTTTCTAGTGCACTGTGTTTTAAAGAATGACAGTACCTTTTATTTATGGTGGTGAAGAAGAAAATGTAGTAATAAAATAATGTGCTGGATATAATCATACTGTCTTACCTCACTGAGGATCTGGGCTGCCTTCTTAGCCTTCTCCACATCCATTGAGCCAAAAGGGACCCATGGACTTCCCTTAACATTCGCTTTGTACTCATCTCGATACTCGTTCTGTAACATGAAATCACTTTAAATATTTTTAGTCATACATACATTTCATTCTTAAATTTCTATTTCCCTTCTATTTCATCATTTTACATGTTTTATTTTTGACTTTCAGACTTTATTTAACTAAAGGTGCTGAATTATGCATATCTTTGTATCCTTTAGATATTGTTATTAAATAGGCTAAAATAGGCTGCTATAGCTATAATTCAAACCAATAAATGTATGAATATGAAAACTGAAATAAGACTACTGTTCCTCATTTTCGCCAGTACATTTATTTTGCAGACATTCGTGTCATCTGTTAGGTTTTCATTTTCCTGAAGACTTTAGCTTTACACTGATTAATAAAAAACTTTTTTTTTTCCCATTGATTCTATTCATTTTGTTTTTAGTTTAAGATGATACTTTGGTTTATTTGACAGTGAGTGGAAATGCTGATGCGAGGTCTGACTCTCACCTCGCTCTGCAGCTTGTTAGCTTTCTTAGCCAGCTCCAGGGGGATGCTGTCATAGGGCAAGAAGTAGCGGTGAATGAGGTTCTTGTAGCCCCTATTACTGGCAATAGCTTGTGACTTCTTTGCCAGAGTGACCAGCATCATGTCCAGTGGTGTGTGATATTTGGTCTTCGACTTCTCATAATGCTTCTTGTATTCACGCTGCAAGATATCGAAGGGTTGGATCTGAGAGAAGACCTACACAGTACTGTGTATGTTCATACAACTGTCCCTTTTCAATAAGTGCTTCACCAGCCAAGGGTCACGGCCATCTCCAGGAAGTAAGCGGCACAGGCTGCTAATACACGCTGTTATTGAACCTGTGTGTTTATGTGTGACACCGGTAAACCCTTCAAGACTCATCGTGAGTGTATAGCGCATACTTACGTCACTCTGAATTTTAGCTACATGAACAGAATGCAAAATCTTTGGGTCGTCTTGAATACTGAGGGCCCCAATCATACGCCCTCTCTGTTTCTCGTACTCCTTCTTGTATTTCACCTGAAATAAAAGGAAAAATCTTGATATCATTATTGTTGCACGATCATTTATTCTCGCCTTAGACAGGCAGGAAGAAAATAAACTTTCTGTGAAGGAGAAATTTATCTATATCCATCTTCTGAAGCTGCTTGTCCTACTCAAAGATGGGGGGCGAATCTGGAGCATATGCTGGAAGTTATGGGTGCAAGGCAGGGAATAACCCTGGATGGGGTGCCACCCATTGTATGGCACACTCACACACCATCCAGTCACACATGCACACCTCCAATTTGCACGTTTTGGACTGCAAAAAAACCCATAACAGAACGTGGAGAACATGCAAACTTCACACACAGAAAGCTCGCAGAGATGTGAACCCTGGTCCCAAAGGTGTGAGGCGACAGGGCCTCTGACAACTACTAACAAACACACACACACACACACACACACATGTCAGGTAAACATATCTTTTTGGGGACCGCCCATTCATTTCCATGGTAAAAATGCTAATGCTAACTATGACAACCTTAACCCCTACCCAGCCCTAGCCATAAGTAACCAAGTTTTTGCATTTTTAGTTTTTTCATTGCAGTCACAGATCTTTATAAAATTATAAATTATATTGTTTTATAAACTAACCATAACTTTTTCACAAATTTATAAGCAAGCACACTTACATCACTGGCTATGTTAGTGTGAGCACGGGCTGCAAGTACTGAGATGGCATCTTCTTTAATCCTGAAGAATTTGGCCTTTTCTTTCTCCCAGTTATACTTGTAGCAAGTCTGAAATGTGAAAAAAAAAATGCCAGAATGTCTCAGACTATATAAATTTTAAAATAATTTTATTAGTGAAGATTACAACAATGGTGATCCATTTTAACAGCAGACACGAAAATCTCACAAAACACCACAGAGATTTACAGGCAGTTACGTTTTTCTTAGATATGAATCTGTCACTTAGTAGCATTTTGTACTTACATCGCTGAGGTTGTAAGCATTGACTCTGGACTGCAGGAAGCCGGGGTATTCAACGGGTAAATTACACTTGAACTTCTCCTTTTCATAGCGTTCTTTGTAATTGAGCTGAAACACAAATAAACATCTGTGAATAAACGTACAAAGAAAACCTATATCATGCATCAAGCAAGAAACTTTTTCACCTCACTAGGCACAAAAAACTACATGTACATTTAGTCAAAGATGCTCCGACTCACATTCTTACATTCTTTATTCCTTCTGAGGTACTTTGTTTTTCACAGGCTAACTACATTTTTTATTGCAATAATATAGTTGTTTATTTACGATTTTGGCAGCCTAAAGATGGCAAGAAAAGGGACATTTCAACCTGAATCTCTCTTCATGATCAGTACTTCAGTTCCACATGTATCATGACGAGTTTGTTTTTATGTTTTTTAAACACATACGTCACTTAGCTGCTTGGCGTTGATAGCTGCTTGCACCAGAACAGGCGAGTCTGTCACTTGGGTGAACTTCACAGTGTCTGGATGACGTTTGTATTTTTTCTGGAAAAACAAATAATGGCATTCAAGTAAAACGGTTACCACTATATATTATATTTAATGTTAAATATATTGATCTTACATCACTACAGTCCTTTAATTTCTTTATTGCTTCATATTCAGGAGTTATTGTCTGGGGAAAGTAGCATCTTGTCTTCATGTCTTCATAATCTGCTTTATAATTTTTCTGAAAATGAAAAATAAAAAAAACATTATTCGAAGAAGAAAAGCTAATAATGTGTATATATGGGGAATACATGAATTGTTTTTAAAAGAAAGAATTATGAACAAAGCATAAAACAATTCACACTGTTCTATTAGATACTTGTATGATGACTTGAAAATGCATGGCCTAAAGTTGCAATATGAAGCTTGTTGCTATCATTAGGACTTACGTCACTTTTCATCTCCTCTATCTTCTGGCAGCGAAGTGTGCCGATGTCCTCGAAGCTGCCCATGTAATGTCCCTTCACCTGACTCTCGTAGACTTCTTTATAGTGTAGCTATACACAGAGAATAAAGAAAAAAACATTACACAATCCAATGAAACTGAATGCATGTCGCAGATGATTGGTTTACATACGCAATGACACATCAACTGCATATATGTACATTTACAGACACACACACTTACATCAGAAAACTTCTTTAACACGTTGTCCATTTTGTACTTGGGGGTGTCACAATAATTGATACTTGATCCCCTTGATTTCTCGTAGCTCTCCTTGTAGACTTTCTGCAGTGCATAATACATAATTTATTACTACATAATAGATAAGCAAATCAAGTAAACCGTCATGTCCAACTGCATTACATCATGCCAAAATATTCACAAAAAAATGTTCTATTGATCCACAACTTACATCGTAATTCGATAAAATTTAACATTCTACATCCTCTGATTTCTTGGTTGCTTAATTAATAAATGGCAGCGCAGCTGATATACGTGTCACTAATTCATATCTCCATCCATTTTCGCCTGGATATCGGGTCTATAACTTCCAATTTGCAATTAGTGTTTGCAATTTGCAATTTTACCTTTTAATGTTAAATGTACATATTACGTTCTGACAATTCTGACCAGTATTGCTATCACATCATTACTGGCGCAACGCATTTTTCTGAAATATTATTTAAGATTTAAATATTAGCTATACATTTTCTTAGTCAGTAAAAAAGGGCACAGCGATATACGCACATCACTCAGAATACTGCCAGCATATCTCATTTGTCTCAGCAGGGGGTTTTCGGTTGCTGGGAGAACATTGTAATCGGCCACTGCTTTGGTCTTCTCATAGTCCTTCTTGTACTTAACCTAGAAGAATGGAATGATGGATTAAGAAGAATGAATGGAGCATCAACCCATCATAGGGCACACTTACACACCATTCATACAGTACCTATGGGCAATTTGGCAACTCCAGTTAACCACAGCGTGTTTTTGGACTGTGGAGGTAAACTGGAGTACCTAGAGGAAACCCCATGATGACATGGGGAGAACATACAGACTCCACACTCATGGAACCAGACTTCAGCCCAGGTCCCAGAGGAGCTGTACCACCGTGCTGACCCACCCTTACTGTGCAAGCAGAAATCACTACAGGTTTATCAGATTCAAAATTCAAAGCGTTCATTGTCATATGTACAGTAGAAAAGTGCACTTTTCTGTGCAATGAAATTCTTTCTTTGCTGTCCACACAAATTGCCAAGGTATAATATAATAGAAAAAAATGGTAAATAAATACTTTGAAGTGTAATGTGCAAATGTCGAGAAATATTCGACTGTGCATTTGTCCACTATCATCTCCTTCGCAAAAGAGCTTAATATGCGAAAATTACAGTATAAGGTAGAATGTCGAGAAATATTAATTACTGTGCATTTGTGCAAATGAAGGAGATGTGCAAAGAGCTTAATGTGTAAAAATTACAGTATGAGGTAGGTGATGATGTCCATATCAGTGCAGAACATTTGTAGTTTATGATATTTCAAAAGGAAACACTTCCGGAATCCATTGTTAATTCAAAAGTTAAAATTGCATGGTAAGTTACACTGCAACCCTTTACTAGACAAAAACTACAGAAATTCAAAAATAATGGACAGATAGTTAATTCATTACAAATAAATAACAGACCTAATATTAAATATATTTTATCCATACTAATGCACAGCATATTTATGGTATGGATGGGTTTCAAACGATGGTCAGATGACCAGTGTCTCCATTCTTATGTTAGCGGTAGTGGACAGGTCATCCATCCCACTTGGAAGTGATCAATCAACCAGAATACTCACTCCACTAGCAGCAGCTCCAGATTTTTTGTGTGATTCATATTCTGGGGTCTCTGTCTGCATGAAGTAAATTTGGTCTTTGACTTCTTCAAAGTCGGCTGTGTACTTTTTCTGGGGGGGGGGGTGAAAAATAAAAAATAAATAAATAAGACATGCTTATACTTTGTTTGCACTTAGGAGATGCCAAAATTGCTGTAGAAGTAAAACAAAATCGAAGAAAAATTGTGTTAAGATTATGTTGAGAATGTATTTTGTTGAACCACCTTTCGGAAGAATACTTACTGCGCTGATGTTGTCCATAACCATTCTTCCGATAGCTACGTCAAAGTATGGCGTCTCACACCACTGGCCCTTCACATTCTTGTTGTAGTCCTCGCGGTACTTGAGCTGCAGATGTCGGAGAGCGGTTTTCAGTATAACTGTATTCTCTTACGCTTTGGCATGAACTAGCACTATGGTGGAAAGGGATCAGTAACAAAGAACGAAATGTAAATCCGATTCTGCGCAAAAGGGGGATGATACATATTCAGCAGGAATAAAATAACTGCATAACTGAAGGAATCAAGAGAAACACCTTTTGCCCCCAGTACAAAAAGCACATGTTTCAGGGTCTCCATTCCCGAGTCCATCCATCCATCCATTTTCTGTAACCGCTTATCCTACTCAGAGTTGGGGTGGGGGTCCGGAGCCTATCCTGGAGGTTACGGATGCAAGGCAGGGAACAACCCAGGAGGGGGCGCCAGCCCATTGCAGGACACACTTACACACCATTCCC
>JAODKF010000001.1:42806136-42819623 GCA_026779585.1 Mormyrus proboscirostris | reverse complement strand
CAACCGTTTATCCTATTCAGGGTTGGGGGGGGGGGGGGTCAGGAGCCTATCCAGGGGGCTACGGATGCAGGTCAGGGAACAACCCAGGAGGGGGCACCAACCCATTGCAGGACACACATATCATTCCCAAGTAAAATTCATAATAATCTTAAATTAACTGAACAAAAACTGCATTGCAGAGCATTACATACTAATAAATATAGCCGAAATAAACAGGCAGATATAATATAACTTGACAAAAAAGTGACTCATATGTTTAAAGCATGTGCTTCGCCTATTATTAGCATCATCGCTATGCCACTAAACAGCTGATTAACTACAGCCTTAAAGCTGGTCACTCCCCAAGATGACAAAGTTGTAACCACGTTTGTATGTGGACTGGGGAATCTGGCAAAGGAGACAAATGCCTTCCCTACTTGTTAGTCTACCAGTGACCTCATGTCTGCCCAGTTATTTGTATGATGGACCAAGGTTCAGCCCCACACTATCAGAAAAAAGAGTACCACTTTGTACCTTTGCTTGTTACCGGTACTGCACCATCAAGGGTCTGCTAATTATACCCTATAGCTGTGTACTTTTTAATGTATATATATATATATATGGACTCCCCAAGGTAAACAACGTTAATGTACCCCCAATTGTACAAAAATGTTCTTCATAGTCCATTTTTGTATCTTAAAAGGTACAAGTACCTGAATCCTTTGAGGGTACAGTCCCAATGACTAGCAAAGGTACAAATTAGTACTCTTTTTTCTGACTGTGTAATTAGCCAAAAAAAACAGTAACCTGACAAAATATCCCATAAGCAGGCCTGATTTATGTGTGCCCAAAGCATTTGTCAAATGTATGATGTCCATCCATTTTGATTTTAGGTACATGTTATCCCAAAGAGGTATAAGTGATTTTTTTTTTGCAAACAAAATTTTTTAATAAAAACAAGAAGCACATATTTACAATACGTAAGTAGGTACAAGCTGATAGAAAGAATGTATCACAATGAATAATGGTATAGTGTCTATCCAGGCAACATAGACCACTTACATCACTTAGTTGAGTAAAGACTTTCTTGGCCAGCTCTACATCAGGGGGGTCTGCCAGTGAGGTATACTTTCTTTTGCGCTCATCATGCCCCTTCTTATACTTTACCTGAAATTTAAAGATTAATAGAAATATTAGAGCAGCCTGACATATTTTTCTTTTGCAAAAAGAAGCAGGGGAACAAGTAAATTGCAAAATCTTCATTATGTTCCACTTCAATCAATGAACCAATCATCCATCCATCCATTTTCTGCAACTGATTGTACTGTTCAGGGACGCAGAGGGGTTCCGGAGTTTATCCCGGAGGCTATGGCACAAGGCAGGGAACAACCCAGGATGGGGTGCCAACCCATCACAGGGCACAATCACACACCTATGGGCAATTTGGTGACTCCAATTAACCTCAGCATGTTTTTGGAATGTGGGGGGGGGGGGATACTGGAGGAAACCCCACAATGACACGGGGAGAACATGCAATCTCCACACACATGGAGCCAGGAAGGGGTCTAAAAGCCTGGTCACAGAGATGTGAAGCAACAATGCCGCCCAAGAATCAAACAATCAATTGATAAACAAATAGACAACAAACAACAACAAGCACAAACATGGCGACCATGTTTTTTCACTGCATAGTCATTGCTTGTCTCGACCAGTCTTTGTAACTGTACAAAAAGATTAAGAAGCATCACTCACATCACTCAGGATCTCCTGTGCTTTGGCCACTCTGCGAAGCTCTGGACTGTCACTGTAAGGGTAGTACGTTGTCTTTTCCTCATCCCAGGACTCTGTGTACAGTTTCTGAATAGTACAGAGAAATAATTAAATCATTTACAGTTGGCCCACTTTTTTCATTGTACTCTGTGATTAATCGGTGTCTCTCTGTAAGAAATACCTTGCTGAAATTTGCAGCGTTCTTCACAGCTAGTACAAGGTCTGGAGCGTCAGGGGGCAGCAAGTACTTATCCTTAGTTTCATCCCACTGCTGTCTGTACAGAACCTACAGGAAGACGCAAGAAATTCAGGACACTGTTGTGTTTTTTCCGCATTCTTTAATATTACAAAATATACCTCGGAATAGTCAATGAATTAGTCGAGTCAAGCAATTACTTTTGTAATTTTATAAACATTCAGTGAGTAATATACACCGAATGATTCAAATGCGCACGAGAATACAATACGTTGCCAGTACATCATGTTGATATTTTGACACTTACTTTGCTGACCAGCTCAGAAACATTCTTCACATGGGCTATCTCCCTGGCCTCTCCATCATAGTTACATATGGTTTGGGATTTTACTCCCTCCATACGATATTTGACCTAGTAATCAAATAAAGGTTGGAAGAGAAAACAGATTAAATTTTTTTTAAAAAACAAAATATAAGCTTTGTTATTTTTGAAAAAGAAAAACAGAATAACTCAAATAAACTAATAGAATACCTCACTGAGCTGTTCCTGGGCTTTTTTGATCCTGATAATTTCCGGAACGTCCGATGTGATGAAGTACGGCTGGCCTTTGTTCAACTCATAACTTTCTCTGTACTTGTTCTACAAACGTAAAACAGCCAAACGACTGCAAATCATGCATCCAAGAACAGGGTTGACCAATAGGCAGCTCTAGTACATTTATGGCATGCCCTTACATGGCTGAAGAGTTCCTGCATCTTCTGGCTGTGCGCCAGGTATGGGGTCATGAACTTGGAAGTGTCAACCTTTACTTTCTTCCTGACCTTCCGTTCAGGGAAGTCACCAGACTAGAAAAACAAAACGGGCATATTAGGACATATAATCAAGGTTAGTGACAGTCCTAATGATAGAAAACAAAAATAAAAATTTTGTGCTGAATCTTTCGATTTTAGGAACTGCTGTTTAGTAATGTATGAAGCTGAAATTAATCATTTTCCTTATTTTAAAAAATTATGACTACATTTCAAGATCATTCAGACATTCTTTTAGAGATTACAAAATACCCACATTTACTTTTCGAAGAAAACAAATGAAATGTATTATTGGTTTTAACCACAGAATGCCAGAAGCATATTAAATACATTACCAGTAAAAAGGAGTATTAGGTCAAAACTGGTTTTGTCGTGTTAGGGCAGGAATTATTAGATTTATGAAGTTTAGTGCTAATGGTCTGATCGCGGTTCAATGAAAGTCCATCCTTGCATGCATGCCATTGCTTAAAAATAAGTGCATGCATGCATTTAAAAGCAAGCTACATGAATCTTCTTACTTTTCAGAAATTATCTTAAAAATTGCATGAGGGTTATTTCATCTCATACTCCGGGGGGTTTTGTGCATACAGCACTATGACAGTAATATACAATTTCTAAAGTGTGTTTTAAAAAATATATTTTAAATTTAAACTCCAGCAACTCCATGTATGAGAAATTAATTTCAATTTAAAGACAAACATTCATGATTTCGCCAGAAGTGCCATGTCTGATCATATTTACAATTTTACAGACGGTTTGATGGAATAACCCTGAGAGTTTGCAAGCACAACCTGGGAGCTGCAGCTGTACATCTTGTTCACCATGTTAATCTAGTAAATTACCTCGGTAACCTGTGTTTGGTACGACATCACCTTCGAAGTCTCCACAACATACTACAAATACAGGACAAACTCCATTGTTTCAAAATCAGACTCAAAGACAGTGACATTGCCCAGCCGTGGTAAACATAAGTCAACAGTTTCAACAACAACAAAATACATAATGATGTAATGTAGAAATACCCATAGAAAAAATATATTTACTTATATGTTACGTAGGGATGGCACTTATCGATACCCACTATCGGTATTTGGCCGATACTGGCAAAAAAATGCTGGATCGGTTATTGGGGGACAGGGAGTAAGAAATTGATATGATCTTCCATCAGAGATAGGCCTAGCCTGAAAAAATTGCTAAAATTCTTGCAGCCTTAGCGTGACACACTGTAATAAGGAGCGAGGATCAGAAGGTTGCTAGTTCAAGCCCAGCCCCGGAATGTATGTGGGTCCTTGAGCAAGGTCCTTAACCCCCAGAATCCTGGGTGCCACAACAGGCGGTTGCCCTTTATGGGCAAGTTGCTCTCACCTACAGAGCGCGAGATAGGGGTAATGTAAAGATGATTGCCCCGTGGGCAATAAAGCATCGATCGACAGCTAGTTGTTCAGGTGAGCCTGGGAGCTGTCATTGAGGCTGGAGGTGTTTGTTATTTGCCAGTTGGGCATGGACAATAAGCCACCAACAATGTTGAAAATGAGTTGGATCACATAAAATCACACAAGATATAAATAGTAGTGACACTTAATATTTGTTAGAGTAAATGCATATCATATATTTAATGTTAAAAGTCTTGGCTTGAGTACGCCACACATCCTTGTCAGCAACCAGACTCACCAACATGATAGCTACCTTTGAGACCGTGAGGTATCGTAGTAACTTTCTTACGGCATGAATTTTGCAATTTTAAAATAATGGATCCAAAGTCCCTTGGGTGTCATTGTAGACAAAAATATTATCTTGTAGTAATGTGTGTTCTTAGATTAATCAAATGTTCAGGGCTTTTTTGATCCTGGTCTTTTCCGGAACGTCCGATGTGATGAAGTATGGCTGGCCTTTGTTCAGGTTATCAGGTTAATTTATAACAAGCCATTAGGACGTTTGAAATGTCGGGTCGCGAATTTTCATTTTATACAGTTGGTCAGAGAAATTCATTAATATTCATGAGAGAAGCTATCTGATAATCAGGTAGCTCAGCAATTACTAACGCAAGAGCATGAAATATTAATTTGAGAGCACAAATTATTAATTCGGGAGCACAAGTTACTACAAGGTAATATTTCTCTCTACCATAACACCTCCCTAGTCCTATCAGTGGGTATAGCACTAACTTTGTACATACAGGGGCATAATTAGATGGATTGTTTTTATATAAAAAGGTCTTCATAGGAAATGACGAAGTACTTTAAGACGCAAAGGTATAGTACAGTACTGTTTAGAAATTGCTAATAAATTGACTTTTCAGTTTTTATGACAATACTCAGACTAGCAGGCCGTTATGGCTTGAAGTTAGGGGAACCCAAGTATTATTTGCGAATTTTCACATCTGCTGGGATCTTTTGTCCCTAACCCTTGCAAATAGTTGATAAAGGGGAAAAATGTCAGATTGGTATCAGTATCGGACCATAAAAAAAGATATCGTGCCATCTCTAACATTATGCAATACAATTGTTTGCTTTCATTTTGCACCAAGGCTGGGATGTCAGAAAGGGGACAAACATAATATCAGTCCTATTAGCAGTACTAAGGAAATACTTGCCTTACTATTGCACACTTCAAAGTTTATTGATGCCTTACTGAACTCAGAGTAGGAGAAGGATAATTAAAATACTTTGGTTTATCACCATGTAGTTACTATCAGAATGAAGTATAAAAAGACATGGTCTGAAAATATTTGCACCGTTTTACTTTTACTGTTACAAAGAATAATATTCCACCAGTAATCTTGAAACATCTTGATTCTGAATGGCTACCTTGTTAAGGACAATTACGCTATAGTAACACCAAACACACAGTCACTGTTCCATTCTTCAAACTCCTCCACAAGCTTTTACTCAATAAATTTGGAACTAAACTAGCTGTAAATCTACGAGGCTAAATTATGCGTTAGTGACAAAACCAGAGCCAGAAACTGTCCTACATATTACAACTATGCAGAAATTTCTAGAGTTTTCTTATCAGAACCTACTCAACCTCCAAGAGGAATAAAGAGAGATGGGACTGGAACACAAATTATAGTCACACTTTACCCCACAAGTTTTTTTTCCATCCTTACCACTGTGACATTTATAGTAGTGTGACGTTAATTTTGCCAGCTATATGAGTTACAGATTTAGAGTACCTTTCCTCTCCTAACTCCCCATGAATATCCTCTAGACATATCGTACTATATTTGTCTCTTTTTATAAAGGAAAAATATGAATTAAATCCTAATTAATCCAAATAGTGATTTGATATTTGTGGTTGCTTTGTGAAATAGAAATCACAAATTAAGATCAAACACTTTATAAAATGAAAAAAAACAACAAAATAAAAATACAATGTATAGATTTTTCCAAATTATCCATAGAATAAGTGAATATTTAGAACTTTAATTATTGTGTAAATGCCCAATTGTATACAAAATGCATTATGAACAGTATGAAATATTTTAACCTAAAAATATTAGAATCCGATTCTGCTCTTTTCCTTAGAATAAAAATAACAGAATAATAATATTTCCTAAAAATGGAAGCTTTAAGATCTGTCAGTGCTGATTATAAATTCTGGGGACACATTCAAAATGCAACTTCGTCTTGTGTGCAAATCGAATAAAAAGGCTGTGAAATGAATATTTTTGATTGCTGTATCTAATTTAAAGTGCAAGGTGTAACCACAGATCATTTTAGCATCACTTCAGCCAATAGAAGTTTGCAATCAAGCTTGTAGGCTGCAGGGGTTTGCAGATATCCTCCTCATAAAAAACATCTCCACTTTCAAAACGCAGATTATTCAACTGTACAGAGAAACAAGTACTTTCCAGTTGAATGCTTCCATCCAGTCATATATCAAATTTCACACTAGCATCAAACCAACACATATCTCTGTAGACGTACGATACATACAGTACGACTCGATGTACGATTCCCTTATCATACATCATGTTGCAAGTTAAACATCCATGCAGTTTACATTTAACATGAAGAAAATGCCAGTGCATTACAAAACATCAGAAGGTGCTTGTCTGAACTTGTCACATGTTGCTGCTGATGCACATACCACTGTACTAATACATTGATTCTCCCTTAGTGTCTCTGTTAAGGTCATGTTCTTAGAACTTTCGATTTGCGCCGTGAATTCAATCCGAGTGATTAGAGACATATTTCTTACCTCCCCTTCTTCTTCATACTCCACCCGCTGCATTATTTTCCAGTTTTAGAGAATCTATGCAAAGTTTTTGCAAAAAAATAGCATCTTAAAATATATTCCCATTGATGATGTCATGTTTGCAAGCACTATGACAACAACTAATTAATCCATATTTACAAAGAAAGACAACGTTGGACCAAGTTTCATGAAGCATTCTAGGCTATCGATACAATGCCATTTCTCACCATGCCTTTTTTATTCCAGAACATGTTATTAACAAAAAAATCAGCACAGAATTACATCATAGTTATAAATATTGATGTTCAATTAAGATTACATGGCCAAATTGGAGAAGCTTTTAAAAAAGTAACACTGAGATAATGTGGACATACCAATAACATGAAAGAATGCAGGAAGGAAGCCCTTTAGTTTCCATTCAAAGGGGTCCAGAAACAATCTAACTTTGTTTCTGAAAAACTAAAAGAATAACAATGAGTTCCTTTGTGAATATTTAATAAATGGTAATACTTAAGTATAGCACAGTGAGCATTTGAATTCTTTCTGCAGGCCTCCCAAAGTCTTAAGGTGACACTTAAGAAGCCCAGACAGGCTCTGGGGATCCTGAAGTCTCCAGACAGCTGCTCCTTGGCACTTGAGCTATTTGTCATATAAGCTAACGCTAGAACCTGATTGGTTGACTTTGTTTAGCTAGCTGAACAGCAATGCCTTCTGAGGCTGCAGGTTAAATATAGGATGGCAAACTGTGACCCTTTTTAGTACCCATCTTGGATATTTTATTATAAAAATCCTTGCATGAACAAGGGAATAAAATGATCGAATATACTGCTGTGATATGGAATGGGAGAGGAACAGGTTTATACTAGTGAGTATCCCAGTCAATCTGTTGGGGAATTACCACTTATACAGGTAGCACTGCATAAGCCCTTCTAATAAGAGCCGTGCACCTTGCAGGTGCTTCAATTGGCTCCTTCATGCTCCATTGACAACTTGGATGAAATAGACCATGCAGATCAAGCATATAAAAATGATTCTTTGACTTACCAGATATTTTACTTTTAAAAGTATCCCAAGTCACCGGAGACTCCCCACCTCTTCCCTCCGGAGAAATGCTAGAGGAAAGCAAGGGAATACATCAGCATCTTGGTTATCATGTGGTCCAAATAACCAATCAGAAAGCTGCTCGCTCAGATTTCAAAAGCTAAATATACCTAGTGATCCGTTTGAAAAGACCACCTGTTCCATAAATCCATACAGAAACAAATTTTAAGGAGTATGACTAATGACAAGTCCAATGATGAATTCAATGGAATTAAATGTCTGACAAATCATTCAGTCAGCAGATATTAATACAATGACTAACAGCAATTTGAATGCCCAGTCCTGGTAACAAATTTTGAAATCTCCTGAGGGCATTTTATATGCCTGACTCTTTCTGGGTGCAGCTTAAATATATTGCAGTTAATTTTTGACCCACCTGACAGCACAAAACATTACACAGATTCCATCATACTAATGGTCAGTAATTAGTTGGAGAATTAAAGTTTACATGTATGATCTGTAAAGGATGGTTTACTTCACTGGTGATAAGAATGGCAGTCATTAATTTATTGGTTATGTTCATTCTAAATTGGTATTTCCATGAATATTGAGAGACATTTAAAAGTTACAATTTAAAGTCAAACTGTATCTGAGATCACACCTGAGAATCATTGGTTCATCTGGATTCTGAAATTCACTTTATTAATCTGAAATTCACTTTATTAATCTGAAATTCACTTTTTTAATCTGAAATTCACTTTATTCAGCATATGTATGTTTTCATTCTACCAGAAATGGTCAAATCTGCATAAACCGCCTTGGCAAATTTATGTCTCATCCAACAGACTAAGTAAATGCATTGAGTGACAAAAGCATTTGGGTCATCCCGACAGCTATTTCAGAAGGTACCTGAATTCACTTTTGATGGCATTTTTTTCTGGCCTACTATATTCGCATTAACTCAGGGAAACTGAACTGCAGTTGGCGGAGTGACAGAGACAGCTACACGTCTGCAACTTTCCCTTGCTTCCCCATCACTGTCCTCCCTTCCTGTCATCCTCAAAGCGCCACAGCCCCAGCAATAAACCCCGAAGGTGGAGCAACAACAGAGCAATGCATCACTGTGCATGTCAGTGCTTCTGACAAACAAAACTATTATGTGTGCCAGGTTTAGGATTTGCAATGACTGTCACCATGGGTCCTGCATTACTATTAGGAGAGAAAAGTTATGCATCTGTTAAACATCATGGCTGCTGGTTGGTAATATGGAATTTTTTCTTAAACATTAACCTCTAGTTAAAAGTTTTGGAATTAAACTTTCAATGCAGAATCGCTGTCTCAAAATTATGTAGAGATACAATATTGGATTCACAAAGCATCTTACACTCTGATAATCCTATATAAGAGAGGCCTTGCATGGGATCTTGCAAAGTCTGTTGACCACTATTACTCTGTTCAGTCAACACAACATAGAATGAGGTACAGACTGAAGTAAATGGCCTTTAATAAAAGTGGTTCCCCAGATAGCACGCATATGTTCTAATGACATTGATTCCATATCAGAAAAAAAGGTTGAATCAACATTGACCTTCAGTCTTTCACTTTATATCAACGTTGAATCAAGGTTTTGCCACCATCAATTTTTCAATATTCAAAAACTGACCAAAAATCAATTCAACGTTGATAATTTAACACTGACCATAAGTCAACGCATTTAACTATAATTCATTGTTGAAACAATAACATAGTGCTATCTGGGTCTAGTAATTTCCAAAGTTCTCTTACAGCTTCTAAGATTCATGTGGCAAATGATAGTAAAATATTGACCTTTTTTCTAAAACTCTACTTAGGAAAAACTCTCCCAACAAATTATAATCTTATATTAAAAATATAGGCCTATCAATATCAAATTAAGCAACAGACCCAACAGAATGTGAGTACATGAAATCACTGTTGAATATCTATTTTAAAATGTCACAGGCGACTATTTTTGTACGTTTTTCCAAGTCATAATGTCGTAGTGAATCTATTATTTAGATTATCCTACCCGTGAAACGAGTTTACTGAGCACCACTTCGCCACCAGATGTCACTGCCATGCTATATTTCAAACCTTTCGAAAGCTCACATCATTTTCCGAATTGTTTCATCCATCATTCAAAAGCCTCATTTCCACAATCATTATAACTCATTCCTACGCCTGCTACACTTCACACCACAACCCTGTCCGCCCGCCCTCCAAAGGAAAGTCGTGATCCTTAAATACTCGACACCCTTCCCAGAACATTCCACTTTCCAACGATCATGTTACAATAGTTTCGTTGTCTCCCATATGCAATACTGATGTAATATAAATGTAAAACATATAATTCCAATACTCTTAAAATCACAAATTATATGAGAGAAAAGGAAACAATAACTCTAATTGGCCAAATCCTAAAATCCAATTTCATTTCCCTGGTCCTTGACGCCGAGACTTGCGATCAGGCGCTACATAGCCAATCCCAAAGTGGGCTGTTTGGGTCCTCAGACGCAGAACCGAAGGCAAAATATGTTTTTTTTATTTTAACAAGTAACTTATTCTGATACTATCGATTTCTGAAAAGATTAAACCTGACATTTTAATGATAAATAATAGTTTAATAATGATAAAAAATATAGAGATTTTTTTTTGTTGCCAGGATACCGTCTAGCGTATTCACGGTATTGGAATGTTGTCACTAACTCCAAATATAGTAAACGACATAGATTTGCCTATATAGGGAATATTGAATGAGTTCCAAATTTTATATTCTATGAAATGTTATTTATATCTGTTTCCCAAGATGTTCCTTAGTAACATTTATTCAGATGAGGTGTCATCAGTGCCAGATGACTACAGTGACAGTACGTGATACTAGTTTTGTATTATATCAATATAACACTCTACCTATATCAAGACAAACGTGATTTCATAACTGAGCACGTTTTTTCGTGTAAGAGATGCTTGGGAGGTGGTATGCCTGAACCTGACTAGTCCTTTACATAAAACAGTAATCAAGTGAAAGAACAATTACGTGTTGACTATGACAGACCAATACAAACTATACAGAATGTGTTTTTCTTTCGTCCAAAACAAATGTCAGTATCTTGCTTGCTTGTTCATGTGTGGCGGGGGGGCAGTTGGATATGACCGTTTCTCCAGATATTTTTCAATTAAAATATTTATTATTTATTTATATCGCCCAGCCTTACGATCAGTTTTGACTGGTATTTTTAACAGACAATAATAATTACAGTTATTTATACGGTCGCTACATCGCTTATTGTTGTACAATAACAAATGTCATCCTAAGATCGCAGCTAGCTCAAGGTGAGCAAAGCAAAACAAAACGTTGAGCTCAAAAACGGAGAGGAAATTGGAAGTTAGAGCATTGGCCCTGCTCTCAATACAAAGCACAAGAGTAAGAAGACTGAACTTAAATACTGTGCTCAATAATTTCGCTGAGTGCAAGGCTCGGAGGATGCATTTTTAGTAAGTATTATTATGACGTTGAATTAGTTTCTAAACCCATAAACATAAAAAGCATGCGCGAGCGGAAACGCAACCTCGCGAGCACGAGCTGTGGCCAGCTCTCTGCGCTTGCGCCTATGCCAAACACTCGCTTGCTCCTCAAGTTGAATTTTGACTCTTTGGAGGCGGGGATAGTGGCTGATGTCTCTACTCCTTTGGTTGGTCAAAACCCACAGTCTCCACCCTCTGACCCCATATTTGGCAGAATCATTAGTATGTCAGAAATAGAAGGGTTAAGGACCTATGTGCCCCCCACCCCATATTTTTCTGATTTTACTCAAACCGGCCCCAATAGTTTGTGGCGGTTTCTGCCATTTAAATTTTTCTTTCTGCTGCTTTAGTTTTTGAGATGTTTGTTGACATGGTGACATTGACATGGTGATGTAATCACGGCGATGTCGCGCCCTCTCATTTGTGTCCAGATTCAACCAAACTGGTGTCAGTGATTTGTGCTGCCTTTGTGCTGATTTCTGCTGGTGAAATTTTCGTCTGTGCTGCTTTACTTTCCGAGACATAAATGTTAGTTTACATGGTCAGGTGACACCACGCCCCTTCATACATGACTCGCCTCCACGCTGCACGCCTGGATGATGCCTTGACCCAGCACCATCAAGGCTGGGGTGCCATTTTAAACCCATGGAACTGTGACATCGTGGATGCAGCATAAAATCTGCCGACTTACAGTGCTCTACATGGACATCTGGCTCTTTGGTGGACCTCAACCACAGTTCACATTTATTAAAGCATGATGATTTTCTTTATATTATGCCAGTCAAACCTGGACCCCCAGATATTTTTTCTTTATAGGCAGTTTTGGGTTCTTCACCTCTGTTGTCTTCCCCTTTCTCTCTGTATCATGAACCATTCAGTGTACTTGCACTAACAATGGATTGCTGCACACCTTTGTCAAGTGCCTTGGGCAACTGTGTTGTGTAGGCCCTACATAAAAATTAATTTATTTTAATTTAATTTAGCTCCAGGTTAAGTGTAACAATGTATTGGCACTAGAACACTCTTCATCACAGATCTGCTTCCACATGAAGACATGTTGTACATTGAAATAACCTGATTGCCCCCCCCCCCCCATTTTTCCCACCACTTACACGTCTTGTTTTTATTTTGTGTGGGTGTGACCCGTGGCAAAGGCGTCGGAGGAACATGCATGCAGGCCCCACATCTCCTAGGTTCGCCCATGCCTGTGGCAGACTGGCATCCTTTCCAGGCTGTTCGTTTCCTCCCTGTCCTGTGCTTTCTTATGTGAGCTCCAAGACTGCCACAACCCTAATTACACCAATGGCAGTTATATGGGCCGTACCATCGTTTTATTTTCCAAACTAAGAAAGTATTTTCAGATTATTTGCATACATTTACCATAGGAAATATCTGCATCTTCGTGTATCAAAACAAGGACGTTTAAAATATGATCACTGAATACGAGGACTTAGCATTGAGTGCTACTATGCTTTATTTAATCTTGTTGGCAGGTATATGGGTCAGTAGTAAAGCCCTTTTTGTCTGAAATACCTTGTGATATATTTTGTAATATCATGTCGCACCGGATTCCTCCTGTATGTCACAGATGTTTTTTTAATTGAATTATATTTTCTAAATTGCCCATAATGTATGAATGAGCGTGCCTGCTATGCAGCCCAAGAGTGTACCCGTGTGCCCAGTGCGTCCTGGGATTGGATCTAGGCCACCCCCTGACCCTGTACACTTCTGTTTAAATTGTTATTGTCTTTCTGTTTATATAATTTATCCAATACTTGTTGTGATTGATAAAATCCATCCATCCATTTTCTGTACCGACTTCCTATTCTGGGTTGCAGAGAATCTGGAGTCTGTGGGTGAAATGCAAGGAGCAACCCAGGAAGGGGCACCAACCCACTGCAGGGCACAACCCAGGAAGGGGCACCAACCCACTGCAGGGCACAACCCA
>JAODKF010000001.1:42793766-42806036 GCA_026779585.1 Mormyrus proboscirostris | reverse complement strand
CCCAGGATGGGGCACCAACCCACTGCAGGGCACAACCCAGGATGGGGCACCAACCCACTGCAGGGCACAACCCAGGATGTGGCACCAATCCACTGCAGGGCACAACCCAGGAAGGGGCACCAACCCACTGCAGGGCACACTCACATCTACTGGCAATTTGGTAACTCCAGTTAACCTCAGCATGTTTTTGGACCGTGGGGGGTAACTGGAGTCCCCAAAGGAAACCCACGACAACACAGGGAGAACATGCAAACTCCACACACACACAGCCATGACAGAGACTCAAACGCTGGTTTTAAAGGTGTGAGGCAACAGTACGAATCTCTGCTCCGCCGTGCAAATATAAGCGGGTGTAAATCTTTGCATTTATAATAAGGAGATTTTTCAGCCCTGATTTCATTTTGTGTTATTTTTAGTGGATATATAAAGGTTTTGCTATTTCATATTGTTCTATAGCGGTAATAGATGATGGTGGTAAGGTATGTAACATTCCGTATTGTCACATTAACTGGAATTTATTGACTGCAATCATATAAATGTTATTGCCATGCATGTTGCTATGGTCTCTTCTAATAAGATATATTTACTTTATGCATAAAATTGTGGCACTACAATCTGACGATGTTACAATGAATCCTGTTATCATAAGGTGTCCCATTTTAAATTTTCTTTATTTGAGGACTAAATGGGGGTATCACTTTTGGAAGAAAAAGTGTTTTCACAGTAAGAAGGCATAAACGATAATAAGCTGTGTCTGTGATTAAAAAGCTTAGTTGGCATTACTAGTAAGTGAAATAGTATACAGACTGCAAATAAGCTTATTTTTCAAAATACAGTTCATCCATTCATCAAGAAAAACAGATTGCAGTTTCACAGATTTAATTTTGGAATGAAGCATTATATCTTTGTTTATCAGACATACAAGCAATGTTTAATATTTAAAAAACAGTTTTATATTTGCTTTTAAGAGCTTTTAAGGCTAAGTATGCCTGTCTGCTTGTCATATGGCCAATCCCCTCCTCACTGGAAAAAAATGTGAGGATGACCAATGTCTTATTTATCTTGGGTGGGTTGACACTCCAGTGACATTTGTAACACATCTAAAACAATATAATCAAAGCTCCCAGGAGGAAATTCATATGCAAGACAATTACAACAAAGACAGCAGTATACAATTGCATTACATTTGTTGAATTTTAGCTTTGATAGTCTCTCTGAATCCAAAACTGAACACTGGAAATATACACTTAGGTTGTTATTGTACTATTGATTAAAATTATTGATACGTCCTTCTATTTTGTTGGACTATACTTTCCAAAGTGGCAGAAATCATTCACCTAAAGCACTGTTTAATAAGAAAGAACATTAAAAGTAAGACTAGATAAGAAAGCTTGTCACAACAGGTCAGCACTGTCTTCATAGTTAAGTTACAGCAGGCTCAGTCTCCGCTTCTGTGTGTTGTTGGTCTTGCTGTTGATTGTTAGAGTCTTCAGTGGGTGCTTAAAAGAACTAATTCCATTTTTTGAATTTTGTTTAGCAAAATGAGCCCTCAGAACAGGTAGCAGGGAGAAATTGCTTAAGGCATCTTGATACAACTGTTAGATAAAACATGATCAAAGCTTACATAAGAATTAACTACATACATACAGAATCTGATTAGCCATAGACATGCATGTGTACGGTAATACAAAATGGTGCTCGTTTGTTAAATGAAAGGGAAATGTATGAAAAATGTGTGCATGAGGAGAATGATAGATAAAGGATGTTAACAGGAAGAAAGATACTGAGGTGCTGGATGCTATGGATGGGAAAGAGAAAAAAAAATTAAATGACCACATCATTCCACTGCAAGACCTCAGGTTTGGATCACAACCTCCATACAGATCCTAGTCTTCCTCTAGAGAGACTATTTTTTCTCCTCTTCCTCATCTTGATCTTCTTGTTCTTTCTCTTCATCTAACTGGTGCAGAGCAGAGGAAAGGCGAGGTAGGGAATCTTCCTGGGGCAAGGTGGCAGACAGGGAATACTCATGGTCTTCATCCTCTGCCAAGGACTGCTCAGCATCTATGCGAGTGGAGGAGTTAGTGAGGGCATCCTCCAGCGCTGGGGCCAGGTCAGAGTGCACCTCAGTGAAAGGGAGATTTTCATCTAGGCTTTTAATGGGAGCCATCTCAATTGCAGCCACTACTGCCGGTGGACCCTCAGCCTTCGGAGCAGCCTGGCTGTCCTGTGTTTTCTTGATACCGAATGAGAGAGTCGGCACCTTAAAGGAGGAGCTCTTGCTGCTGGGGTTGCTCTGCTTGAGTTTCTCACGCTTGTCAACGGCCACACTGGTACTGATCTTGGTGCTGATTTTATTCATCTTCTTTTCAATGTTCTGGCGAGAGAAGGCCTTCTTGAGGCTGTCGACTTTCTTCAGGCTGGAACGCTTGATCTTTTCGGCCCGGGACTTCTGCGTCGTCTCATCCATCTTCTCTCCAGTCCCACTGTCATCGTCTTCCTCATCAAGCCCCAGCTCTTCATCAGAGGATAAGTTAATCGTCTGTAGCCCCTCTTCCTGTGAACGATTGGCATCCACCGCGGGCGCCTCTTCCTCTGCGTCACGAGGGTAGGGCACTGGGTCCTTCACAAAGGCAGTAGCAGGAATTTCATTCTCCTCCTAAAGCAATACATAAAACAAACAAAAAAAGTTTAAAGTTCAAAATCTTATTATACTTCCAGCAAACTGCATTTGGTATTTAGCTTACATGACACTATTCATGTTATTTAACTGTAATAGGGCTTATTTTTCATTACAAATAATTATGAAAGTCATACAGACAGCTGTGGTCATGGATGGCTCAGTAGGTGAAAGTGTGGCGGGTTTCATCGAGATATGCTAGTTTTCTCCCACAGTTTCAGGGTGAACCGCAGCTCTAGCCCACCAGCCCCCACCACAGATCCCTGCCCCGCCCCATCCCACCTCACTGCCCAAGACTCTCACATGAGGCTAAGGATGTTAAAGACAGATGGGTGCATAATATGGTTGTCTCAGGAAGGACTATTAAGTGGTAAGGATTATTCTTATTAAACTGGTGTTTTCTGTTTATTTGTTTGTATCTGTTTGTTATACTTTCAAATTTATTTTGGAACATCCATGCATCTTGGACATCTGCCTAACTAATCATGTTTACATCTTTATCACAGAATTCTTATATTCATCAAACAGCATAAAATTGCTAATAATGTACTTGATTTTAATATAGGTCTAGTTAAGGATATTCTTTCTATCCATGGGATTTTGCACAAAAAATGTGTAGAGTTCAATCAGATCTGCAATAATATGAAATATGTCATCTAAATCTGTGTACAAGGGTTTCTACATTGATCTCCAAGGCAAATTAAGAGAATGTGATTTATGCTGTTGGAATGCATGGAAAGGTGCACGCCTGCGAGCTACAGTCCGCAATCACACAAAGGCCATTCCTCTTGTCGTGGAAACAACAGTGATGTAATTGGGAATGTCAGGAAAAGAGGAAGAACACCAGGATGAAGCAGCACTCAGAATTTCCATAGGTGTTTGGGGGGGGGTGGTGATTAGTTGTTTACTAAGCTCATTCTTTCTGTCACATTCCATTCCCCCTTTTTACTCTTACTTTGGTTTTGAAACCTTCACTACTTTTTCAGTCGCGGTGAGCCAAAATGATCAAAGTAAAGGTTTGCTCCTTTAGAAAAAATTGCATATTTATGAAAAATTTTATTTGTGCAAAACCAGGAGGAATCCTAACCAACAATGGTCTCGCAGAACTTGCAATGTTTAAATAAAACATTTCCTACTTTCTTTATTATGACTCTGAGGTTTATACTAACATCCCTGATCTGTTATAAGATACAGGACATGCATGAATGGCATTTAGAATAATAATAAGAAGAAGAAAACAATAGAAGTATTGTTTATGATTCCAGAATCCCATCATCATCAACCTTTGTAATTTTTACACAAACACCTTCTCATTCTAATAAATATTATCTCACACTAGAGCAGTTTATTCCTTTCTCCCTTGAAATTGTCCATACAGTAACTCCTGGGGATAATTATGGATATATTTTCACCAATGTCCCAGTGTCTACATCTCCAAGCCATGGTCTCATTTTTGGGGTTACTCCATGACTCTCAAAGTTTATTTGTATTTTAAAAGGCATCTGTCTCTATGGTTGCACTGTTACTTCACAGTCATTATTTATTGTTTTGGATTGTGATTCATACACCAACTGGAACCTTGTCCTACCCTTGTCCCACATTCACAATGTCAAATGAATTGGCAATTAGCCAGCAGATAACTACAGTAATGTAGATTCTTTATGGGGGCACACATATGCAGTCCAAAAAGTGTACTGTTTGCATGGAAGATAATTAAGGCGCAATTGCAGTAATAAATAGGCATCTGCTATGTATTGTGTGTGATGTAATATTAATGTAAAGCTGATGTAATTTTAATGCAAAACATGAACAGAAGCGGAATTATTTGCATTTATAAGGAGTCTTTACATAAAAATTCCAGCTATACTGAAAAGAGTAATTTACCACATTCCACATTCCAAATGCCCAACTAAGGGACAGTCCCCAAACAGGAGATGTACCCTGAGAAATCTGTAGCTGGTGGCATCTTGTGAAGAATAAAGTGTTTTGAGACACATTCTGAGGCAGTAAAAATATACCACTGAAGATATAATACAAACATCAGATACAAATGATTCCTTCATGTTGGTTTGCACATAATATCCACTATGGGTAAACCTCATCTCCTTTGTCCTTCATCCACATGAATATTCATTCTGCATACTACTGAAAAAGAGGTACAAAGATCGAGAAATGTATAATTTTTTGCTTGCAAATAAATTTCTGTTAGCATGCAAGCTAGAGTCTCACAATACTTCTCATTCTGTTCACCGAGAATAAAGAAATCTTTATGCTTAAAGAATAAAGTTTAAATGAAGTCCTTAAATCCTTAAGAAATACACTGATTTCCTAACTGCTTCTCGTGGTCGGGGTCACATGGCAGAGCCCAGAGCCAGTACCAGGCAGCACAGGGCAAAAGGCTCCATATAATTTCAATATAAACCAAAGACTATGCTTTAAAATCTCAAATTTATTTTTAGAACTATTGTGGTTTTTAGTTAAACTCCCATGACCTTGACCAGCATAAGAGGCTGGATGGATGGATGGATTGATGGATGGATTTATTAATGGATGCATGCATGCATTTAAATTGTTTGGCCTGAAAGATCTTGCTGTCAGCATCAAAAACACTAAATGTATTTTAAAAATCTGTCTTGCCTTCATCACGGAATACAGACAAAAAAACAAAAATTCAACAAGAAATAACTTTAAGTTGACTTTAAGCTGAGTCCTACTGCTTTTCTCAGGTTTTATCTTCTGCTGAGAGACTGGTTGTAAATCGTACAGCTGTAAGGTATCAAAGAACAATGACTCAATGGAACTCTAAATATGCCCAAATAAGTTCATCCACTGAAATAAGACAGCTATGCAAGAAGCATTTTATCTCCCTACATATTGTCACACCCAATTCAGAAATTCCTGGGTCACATACAAATTACTGGAGCAAACTGGTCTCCTCACTCGAGCACGAAGAGAGCCTCCCTGACGGCTGGCATCACTTACAGTTGGCAAGTAACCTGAATTCAAACTATTTCACCAATTTTACACCTCCACATAGGTGCTCAGTACTGTGTACTGTTTAGTGGTACTTCACATGTGAACGTAGTTCTATGTTGTTTTGCCATTCCATCAAGTAGGCTCTTTGTGACTGAGTATTGAGTGTTTGTGTGTAATAATCACACAACACACAACTTTTTTATTGATCCCCGTGGGGAAGTTCCTTTATTGGGGAAATTCTTCTTTACGCCTACGTGTGTGTGTGTGTGTGTGTGTGTGTGTGTGTGTGTGTGTCTGTATGGTCTAGGTATACATTGCATTGTGGGGACATTTGGTCCCGCAATGTAATAAAAACCTGTTATTTTGATGATGCCTACAAGGGGAAATTTAATTTCATAAAAATCTGTGACAACAATCAAGAAACTAAAAATGCCAGAAGTCTTGTATTTGTAGAAATGAATGGATGGCCTCCACAAGGATATGAGTCCAGATGTGTGTGTGTGTGTGTGTATACACACACACATACAGAGACCACTTATTTAGTGGTGGTATTGTACAAATAATAATTTATTAATTTGTCCATCCTCTTCCAATTCTATCATCATACAACATCAGAGCAACATCGATGACATGTTTCAATGAGCTTTCACTGGCATTAAGAGAATCAAGCTCTAATAAGTATCATCGGATAATGGTCGGATGTAAGCCAGTAAAGGTATAAAAAACACATTCTACCCAACAGACAAAACGCTTTCCCATCTTGCCCTCCATTCCTATCATTAATTTCTGTAACTCTCTGTCTTGAGTCTTACCTGGAAGATCAGCACTTTGAAGTTGTTCCTCTTGAGGAGATGGGAGTGATTAGCTTCTAGTTTTTTCACCTGTATGGCCTGCTTGTCCATTTTGTCCTTAACCTCCTTCATGTGGACGCTGACCTTACGGGACTTTTCCAGCAGCTTGCTGACAGTGTTGGAGGTGGAGGTGTGGCTCTTGGAGAGCTTGGTCATATCGGTTTGGATGCCACGCACAACACTCTCCATGTCCAGTTGCTGCTGTTCCATCTTCTGCTGATTTTCTTGGACGGTGTCCAGCATGTTGACGAGCTTGTCCAGTAGTGTCAGTACTGTAATAGCATTGACTTGGTTGTCCCCGTTATTGTCCTTCTTTGCTGTCGTGGACTCCCCCACTAGGACCTCCCCAGGCACTGTAGGTGACATCTGAGTGGGACTAGGACTGGGCACCAGAAGATCCTGGCTTTCGTGTGGAGTCACCGTGCTGCTTCTCTCGGCCTGTACTGCATCTTCACCCATTCTGAAGTACAAATGTTCTCAAACTTGCCAAACTTTTCAACTTGGATTGCTACTTTCTTTCTACGTTCCTTTTAAGTTAATTCTACAGGTTGAAGTCCAGATCTTCAGTTTACCAAGCTGAGGAAAAAAACTTCTTCTTTGCGCTTAGATTTGGTGTCCCCACCCTTTTTCACATGGAAACTTCATACTCTCTCTCTCACTCTCTCTCTCCCCCTCTGACTCTTTCAGATATAGCCACACAGCGGTCTAAAGCATAGGAACATTCTGTCTACACAGCTTAGGAACCTCGCCCCATACTAATCTGGGAGGAGCTTGGTTCCCATGGCAACTAGCCCGGCCCAGTACTGGGAAAATCACTTCTCCGTTTGTATATATGTGAAACATAAACTTAACCCCTCCCTAACGTCTGTAAATTTGCTTTTTGTCTGTTTTTTGCTCTGAGGAAAGCAACAAAATATGAAGAATAATTAGGAGTAAATGTCCTGGCATGAAATCACAAGGGATGTGTGTATTTTTCCATTATAGTGTTGCATATTCATTTATTTATTTATTTATCTTTGATTATTAGTTCTTCAGAGCACCAGTTGTGCTTTTTTCTGTTTCTCTTGGATGTTGCACCAAATGGATCTCAGTAGAGGCAATGCTTTAGTGGTTGTGTAAGTGTATAACGTCTGCCCAAACAGACCCACACCGCCTCTTTGTGTTTTGTATGTGCCTCACCTTCCTGTCGCACTTTTCCATGTATCCACTGGTTTAATAGGTCCCCCTTCCTGCGGGAGCTATTGTTTGTGGACCCTCTATGACGTCTTCTTTCCTGAGTAATGCTGAAAATGTGGAAACAGTGCCTCATGGGAATGTGGAGCCGCTATTCGCATTCCAGAGCCTTCACTTACCACTCCCTTACTACACCGTGAAAGATACTACACCTTAAATTATAACATAAAAATCGAAACACTGTTTTACAGTTTTCAGAGGTATTCAGAATGAAGTTTTCAAAATACTGACCGTCGATTAGACAATATGTGATGGAAATGCACCCTCTGCTGGGAAAAATCTGCAATAACATGTCCCATTTTAAAACATAATCCATTTGTAAAAGTTGAAATATGATACACAAAATCATGAAACGTTTAAGTTACTAAAAGGCATACAAAATTTACATCCAGCATATCAAAGGAAATAATTTTATATTTTACAAGGCTACAAGTAATGTTAGTGTTTCCAGCAATATTAGCTATGCAATTTCATATGCCTTGTTTGGCCCTTCAACTTGGTGCCTCGCATGGTAATTGTTGCACAATGCACCATGCATTTTAGAAGTACTTACCGTGCAGATTTCTGTACTTCGCTAATCGTCAGGGTTCAATCAACAAGTTAATTCACCACTGGAAGAAAGTGGGGCTTTCGCTAGAAGCCAGGATTTAAGTCAAACTATTTTACTGAAATATGACCACAAATTATACGTTATCAGTATGCATAGTGTGTGGCCCTTCACCTTTGTGTTTGCAATCGCTGCTTCACAGTGCAGAATGAATTTACTCAGGAACTGCTACACACAGCTATAGTTAGAATCGGCAGTTGCTTAGGGTCCCATTTGAGTTGTGGAGGAAGATTCTCTTTTTTTGGTAGGAGGGTCTCCCATAGTTAACTTTTCCCAGGGGCCCAGAAAAGACAGATATGGCCCTAACTGTACACATATCATGGCGGGGCATGATCCAGGCAGGAAGAGTGACAATCCACTGGGCAGCTCCAAGACAAACCGGGTTCATTAACAAAACCAAAACCAAGACGAACACACACTAGGGAGATCAGAAAATAACAGCACCACAAGGGGTTAGATCTAAACCAGGGAAACACGACAAAGAGAACCATAAATAAGCCTGCAATAGGAACCGGGCAACAGCTCTTAGACATACAAGGGTAACAGGGGTGGAGTGAAAAGGTGGGATGGCCAGCGACACCTGCTGGCCAAATATAGAAGAGACACGAAAGGGCGCGGTCACATGGAGCTGACCCTGACAATACAAGCAAGTAGCAATAAGGACTTTAGAAAAAGGATCGTCCCTAACTAACCAGTGTATTATTGGTATGGTTGTCTTTGTAGGCGTCTTATTAATTTCTAATTCCAACAGCTAGATCACTACACTGTAAGTGTTTAGTTCTATTGTTTTTTTCCCCGATCAAGTCATATTCCAATGCTGTTAACAAAAGCAGAGGACTGTCAGATACCCAGTGATCAAATAATTGTATTGGGAATGACAAGGATAGCAAGGAAATAGGCAGTTGCTATGAAGTAGCAAATAACAAAAAAACGGGAAACACGACAATGGTAAGTTGATTCTTTAACAAGAGAACAAACTTAGCGCTTAGGTTGATATTGGATTCCCTAATGTTATAAACAATTCATTTGTATTCAAAAAAATGAAACACGGTCACAGAATATCTTGCAAATTGGGGCTGTCAGAACATCTTCACAGTAATAGCCATTGCTTATACAAAAGTTTGGAATGTAAACAAACACACATTCAACTTGTAGTATCGATCACAGCTCATGAGACGTTTTGCCAGAGAAGCTAAATGGAAGAGGTTTCTTAGTTACCCAAGACACAGAACAGTCTGTGCGAGGCTGGCGAATCACAACATGCTGGGGATTCTCATCAGCTGGGTTTGGGGCTGCAGAAAATGTGCTTTGTGACAGTAATTGGCCACTGGTGTGGGCAAACACAGGGTAGCTAAGGGTAATCCATTCATCACATGTGGCTGCGGCTCTTCTCAGAACGATAGACGCATTCACATTTTCATGTCTTAACATATGATAATGCTGAGGCAGGAGCGGTAAGGAGAAAGACTTAAAGCCAATCACTGTAGGCTGACTATGTTACCCTAGACCTAAATGCCCAGGGACACCTAAACTAAATTACCACTCAAGTGGAGACAGCCGTACCTTCACAGATCCAAATACAGAACAGGAGACATGAATTCCATAGAAATAAATAACTTTACGGTTTCTTGAGGTTGGGGGGGGAACAGTAAAAAGGTCATGCAGCAAGCCTACATGAGACTTGCAAGGTTAGAAAATTCACACGTTTATTGAAACTCAGGTAAGCAACAATTAACGTGGAAGCGGTAACAAAACAAAAAATTCATTCTCGGGTAACAGGGAAAAAAAAACTTTTGTACAAGTCTATAGCAAGAAAGGTGGCTCGCCTGTGACAGCGACCCACAGCAAACGACGCTTGAAATAACACCAAACGCGCACAACTCCCCACTACCAGAAAAAAAAAGGATTACAACCAAAAACAGGAAAGAAAAACAGACCAACACGTAGATAAAGTAATAACTAATAAAAACACCAACCACGCCCCCGACGTCGCAAGGCTACAGCCGAGCTCATACAGCAAGAAACAATTAAAGGCAAACGGAGCAAAATAAAACAAAGGGATTCGCTTCACAGGCGAACATAATATATAAATCACAACAAATACTGCAAAACGCAATTAAACCAAAGCAACCAAACGAGACCCATAAGCGAGCGCAGGCCGAGCAGTAAGGGGGTAATACTCAACACATATGCAAACCCGAAACAAATCAACAAGACGAAAGAAAACACAAAATACTATAACCTAAATGATGATTAGACAGCAGTCCGAGCCACTAAAGCAGGGGACACCGGACCTGCCAGCAGTCAGAAAGGCACTGGACAGACAGCATGGGATTCAACTGTAACATAAATGAGAGGCAATTAAGCACTAGAATGCAGGCAGGACCAGCGGACAAACGCAGAACTGACCACACACTCCGGAGTCAATGGTCCTACCTAGAAAACTATTACAGGTGCAGCAGTAATCAGTCTAGATAGGCTCAAAATGCTGCCAGCCCCCCCAGTTAGCGGAGGCTGGCCAGCAAGTGGGAAAGTAGTTGGCAGAACCGAGACTGGATATACGCTTACAATACTTTCGGAAAGATAAATTATTTATATATGGGTTAAAATTGTTATTGCTCATCTAGATATTTCTTTAGCTATATGCGAAGGAGGCGGTCCGATGCGCGTTTCCGTGATGTATCAACTCCATCATTGACGTCTTTCTCAAAGTCTCATTCTGTACGACGTGCGTCTCCGGTCACCACGCTTCCCCTGGTCTTCGTAAAAATCATGATATTTAATCTGATTTACATATTATAGCCAGGGACGGATTATGGGTTGTGTGGGCCCCTGGGCAAAACGTTCGCATTTTTGTAGGCAGAGGATCAAAGAATGTAGGCCCTCTAAAATAGACAAACGAAAATACATTGTTGATAAGCGTCGCAAATTGTTTTGGGCTAGGGGCCCCACGGACCCCCTGCAACCCAAGGGCCCCTGGTCCGTAATCCGTCCCTGATTATAGCCAGCTGAGTGCGGAGAAATGAGGACATTTTGCACAATAAGCGCAGTTACAGTAGTAGAGTGGAGATTGAAGGGCTGACGACTGCAGAGCCAAACGAGCTTTACTCACGAAAGAAATTGTTTTTCTTTATGTTTTGCAAGTACTTGAAGTTAAATGCATATATATGGGAGGTATTTTTTGCAAAAAAATAAAATGAAAATAATAAAAAGAAAATACAATCTCAACTTTGCTTATTTTGCCCTACGTTTCCAGAGTCTGTGCGCAAAAATCCTGCAAAAGTTAAACTGAAATAGCGCCATTTGCATTTTGATTTTCCAGTCATGTATGAGTTAGATGTGAAAATTAAAAAATAAAATTAAAAACCCTTTTTGTCTTTCCATTTTCCAATTTGACTTGTCATTTTCAAGTTCACTACATGCAAATATATGTGGGGCGGGGCCGGTGGGCGGAGCTACGGATCACTGCTGCGCTTTCTCAGTGCGTTTGCCGACTCCGTTGTCTTCATGTTTCTTGGCCTTGGTCAACCTTGTTACCCAAACTAATGGCAAAGTCACACGCTAAGACGACGTTAACTCAAGTTAACTACTTATCTGCAACTTCCGATTCGTTTAGCTTCTTATTCGTAGCGTCTTATGTCACGGTTTAAGTTACTTCCAGCTTCTTTATAGGGGAGTGTTCGCAGCTGCACATGCTGTACAGTTTTTAGTTAAGATATTTTGAAAATAAAATACGTAATAAGATATTATGTCGTATATATAATGGCAGGTATGCCATAGTAAGGAAACACTGAAATTTGCCTGGGCCAGACTGCCATGTTTTCAGCTAGATAGTTATCTGGCCTAGGTTAATTTCAGTGCCATTAGAGTGGGTTAATTTCAGTGCCATTAGAGTGGCATATGAAAGTAAATCTATGTCATCA
>JAODKF010000001.1:42775166-42793666 GCA_026779585.1 Mormyrus proboscirostris | reverse complement strand
GGTTAATTTCAGTGCCATTAGAGTGGGTTAATTTCAGTGCCATTAGAGTGGCATATGAAAGTAAATCTATGTCATCACAATTTGAATTTTATATGCCACTGAAATTCTAACATTGAATATTTATGCATTAGAAATATTCGATGGTCCGAATTCACATGCAAAAATGCAAGGTTAGAAATACGAGTTACACATCCGGAATACCAAGGCTAAGTAATCGAATCTGTGACACATGTGAGACATTGAACATACTAAAGCAATTCATTAATTCATTAATATATATTTTCAAAACATATACTCAACAAATATATAATATATATGCTGTATGTTCCACCTCCACAGAAACCAAATTAAATAAGGAATATAACTTAATTTCACAAATTATCTATAGGTTTCACAAGTGCATGATATACATAGATTTACACATGCCGGTTGATTAAAAGCTAAAAGACATTATTTTATAGTATTCCATTCATGACTTTTATTTTGAAACGTCGCCGACCGTCAAAAGCGAAGCGAGCTTGTGAATTCTGAAGAGGGGCAGAATAGTATTTTGCATTTTCACAATTTATTGGCGGTAGCAGTTGAATAACCAAGGTGTTCATGTCATTTCTCAAACATACTCGATTCTGTGAATGTGGAGATTGCTAGATCTTGTTATAGTTTAATAGAGAAAATAGAGGGAAGATCTGTGAATGTCCGGCGAATATCGAACCCACTGCTGACTTTACTCCGGTGATAATAGCAGTGTTAAAAAATCAGTGAGGAACACAGAAAAGTCAGATTCCCCAAAATCAGAACTTTTTATTCGCCAAGTACAAAAAAAGTATAAGGAATTTCTTTTGGTGCAGGTGGCGTCATGACTTAAGCAAATTAAACATAGACCTAAAATTCTGAATGTAAAAATACAAAGACAGCAATTACAATAAAGCAAAAAAACGTCATTTTCAGAAGAAATATATATATATATATAATGAAAAAATAAAAATGGTATACAAACGTTGAGAAATAAAGACAAAAACAAGCAAGTGAAGAATAAATGTAATGTGCAAACAGCTTGGGTATAATGCGAACGAGACTATAAGGGTATACGAAACTTGTGCAGTGGGTGGTGAGATTATAAGATATAGAGATATAAGTTTCTCATGGGTCCATATTTAAATTGGGGAAAGAAGCTGTTTAGGTGACGGTTGGTACTTGTGCTCAAGACTCTTACTCAATACCTTCGTCGAGACGGAAGACGCTGGAAAAAGGCAGAGAGTCTGTAAACGGACCCTCTTGATAATTGTATGACTTCCCATTGGATGTAAAACTTCACTTGCAGTTTTAATAATGATATAACCATAAGTGAACAAACGCATAATGCAAAAAATAAACATATGTTATTTTTATCATTATTTTGACCGCTTACATGTTGCGTAAAAATGTTTGTACTTTGCATAACAATTGTTTCACAACGCACCACCCATTGTAAAAGTATTTATGGTGATTTCTCCGCGCGCTGCTTCCGGTTAAGGTCATGACTTGCTATCCAGTTCCGTTTCCCGAATGGAAAGATGTCAGATTGTTTTCGCCATTGGGAATTTAGGGAGAGGGGGATTTCTCTGCTAGCTAGGATGTAAGGCTGAATACGTATCTGCTATTTTGTTTTTTTTTTTAAAACCCATAAGCCGAAATATGATCACGCATTATATGCTGTCAGTAGGCATATTTCTTATACAGTTTCTGGTTGAAGGTATGGTTTTCAGTTTTTAAAGCTTTTGTATTGTGAACGTTTCGGTGAACCTTTGCGTCGTCGGTGAAATTGAGCACGCATGTCATCTGTTTTTAATTAATTGTTCAAGTTGCTGAGATCGGAAAGGTTTTCATCGTAATGATAGAGCTGACGTTTAGCCATTCATTAAGTCGTGTTGCTAAAGATATTTTGTATTATTTTATTTTTGTGCACGTAGCTGTTTACGAACAAATTAAAATGAACTGTAATTTAAGAAAAGTCAGAAATGATGCAAGAACATAAGATTATAGTTTAAAAATGCATTATCCTGAGAAACGTGGACGGAATTCCTGAAGTCTATAACCTTGCTGGTTTATGTCCTGATTTCGAGTACTTGTAACCGTGCGTGCTTGTAATTTTGGGTACCACTTTACAATAAGGCTCCCTTTTGCCACTTGCAAATGGTAGTAACTCATTAATAAAAAGAATACTATGTTATAACTTGTTTAAAATTGTCTTAATTTACAAAGTGTTACAACCTAATCAATAATAAGATTATACACCATTCACATTATAAACTCTTTATATGGGTAGTCTTATTGTAAAGTGGCACTTAATTTTGCACAGGAAAACTGAGTAGCAAAATAAGCTTTATTTTAAAAAAATTTTAAAGAAGAAAACTTCCCTCAACAAAATGTATTTTGTCATTGATTCCAATTTAGTTCAATACGGGCTATAAGTTTAATTGCATAAATACTTAGCAGTGTCTCTTCTGGGGGAATTAATTTTCCGCAGCATCTATACCACCAATACGGCGAACTTGGGTACATTAAAGTGATTGGTAATGCGTAAGCGTGCAAGAATCAACAGTGAATAACGAATTCACCGTTCTTTCTAATACTCCACACAAAACGGAATATTTTTCATTTGTGACAACAGGTTTTTTGTAGCTGATGAAACTGGTTGTGTACATGCAACAATATTGGCATCGTCGTATTAAATATATGTATGAAAGGTAAACATAACTTATGGTTTTGTGTAGCAGTGCTTTGTAATAATGCATTATTTCTTACTATTCAATAGGTTTGTCCCTGCCAAGGCTGGAGAATGTAACAATTGATTCTTATAATTTACATAATGTGATGCATTGGAGTCCTTTACAGCCTTTGGACAATACAACATTAAAATACATGGTTCAGTACAAAATGTAAGTATATTTTCATTCAACCTGTGGTGCCGTGTGAATCCAGGCAAGCCCTGAATGATTTGTTTAGTCCAGGGTTGTGTTTCCAAAACCTTCGTGATGCTACGATCATCGCAACTTTTAAGGGGGAGAATTCAATATGACGGCCCTCAGACAGATTTGGGTCCTGGGCTGAGCCCTTGATACCTTTAGATCAGGTCTCCAACTCCAGTCCTGGAGAGGTATTGTCCAGTAGGTTTTCTATCCTACCTGCCTTCTGATGAGCCACATCTGTTCCTGGTATTTACCTGAGAACAGATGTGGTTCATCAGAAGCAAGGTAGGGTGGAAAATCTACTGGACAGCAGTTCTCCAGGACTGGAATCGGAGACCCCAGCTTTAGATCCTAGCAGTGCCGTGTTCTCATTATTTAAACATTAAAGTAATTATTAGTGTCCAAGATTTTCTAAATGAACCGTTTTATTAACTATTCACAATGCTAACACTGCCATGGGATTCTGATGAAAAGTGGCTGATTCAGCATGTGCTTCCTTCACGACGGTGGCGCAGGAAGGTTGCTATCGTTCGGCAACTCGAGGGTTGCAGGTTCAAGCCCTGATTCCTCCTGAACCCATTGAAGTGTCCTTGAGCAAGACACTGTACCCCAAATTGCTCCCGGTGAGCAGGTTGGTGCCTTGCACGGCAGCCTCCGCCACCGGGGTATGAATGTGAGACATGAATTGTAAGGCAGTTTGAGTACTCATAGGAGTAGAGAAGCGCTGTATAAATGCAGACCATTTACCATTTACCATTCACTTCTTTCAGCAGTGACACGGATACTTGGAAGAATTATGCCGACTGTGCTCCCACACTGGACACCTACTGCAGTTTCTTTCCTCATCTTCCGTACGTTAACGTGACCCTGCGGGTCCAAGCTCGGGCTGGAAATCAGACGTCACCATGGTCTCAGACTCAGCCATTTATGGGACACATTCAGAGTGAGAATCAACTTTCTACTAACCTCATGCCAGCTACAATATATCAGTAATGTCTCTCGTATTAAATATACAGCTATAAAGCAGCCATCAAAGGGGATTGTAACATTTCGGCGTAAATTAAAAATATATAACAAAAAATACAGATCTTTAACCATCTTTTTAATAGCACTGAGTGATACACCCTAAAATATTTCTCAATTTTTATAGCTTAGATCATCCTTCCAGCCATCATTTTCAGTAACTACCTATCAGGCCTGTTCTGGTTTGCTTAGCGCCTATTCCAGGAAGCCGGTGGCATGACTCATCTTTGATGTGCCTTGACTGGTCGCTGCATTCTGTAAACACTGGAGGTGTGCTTGCTTAGGGGGAAGTGCCGTGGTCTCACGTTATCGGTGTAATTCTCTGCTGAATGCGTGCCCTTTGAAGAAATCTCATCCTGAGTGTCTGCTGCCGTGGGCTTCCAGCTTACCATGACCCTGCACCGGACTGGTTATGGGATAATGTACTCCTCGGCCCTTTCTTTTTTCAGGCGTACTTGTGTCTCATACTAATTATAGGTATGGCCCTCTTTTGCCTGCAAGATTGTTTCAAGGGCAAATGAATTCAGGGAAGCCTTTCTGCACCCCAGTGTTGTACAAAGCTGTTGTTTTTGGACTTTCTTGTTAATGTTGAGCATAGTTGTTCTCTTCTGACCTCGAAATTCTGGATCCACCATGTCTGGCACCAAAACCCGTAACATTAAAAATCACTTAGATTACACAGCTGCTCCAGTACTTATCTAGAGACTACGTCTTGAAATAATGGGTGTAATAAACTGACCACTGAGTGTAGATGATGGATGTCTTTTTAGCATCAACATAATGGATAATGGATTATACTAATAGCTCTCCAGGTGTGGTGTTTGCCGTGTAAGTTCAGCTTAAAATGGATACTTTAAGGGATGCAGACAATTTAAAAAATATTTCTTGAAATGATTATTTTTCATATATAGACTTTTAAGCCAGAAAAATTCAGGTTTGATCATGGAATGGATGGAAGCCAGTCTTTAAACTCAATGGCTGACAAACCAGTTAAATGATTTCCATTTTTTTCCTTTTCTACAAAGTAGGTAGAGCGTTGGGTATTTGAATATTCACAAAACACTTTACAAAGAGTACATGGATTACAGGTGCATTTCATGGAGATCAGAACGAATCCTGGTCAGATACACCTTGTCTGGTATACATGCTGCACTGATGGTCCAGCTCTGCTGGTTCTACCAGGATGTTGTGACATGAGCATTCATCAAGTCATGCTAGGAGTAATTGCACAATTCAAGGATTTTTATTCTTTTTATTAAAGCTGGGGAATTAAAACATAAATACAGTCGCTGCATTATAGGGGTGTAACCATACAAAACTCATGGTTCGTTCTGAACCGCTGTTTTGAGTTCATGGTTCCGTCTCGTTTTGGTGCAGCTGAGAAAACGGAGTTTGGTGCCTATCAATATAAAAAAACCTAACATGCTTACATGCATATTGTAAACAAACATGTAAAATGAATCAAAAATATACCAGCCATAATGAACTAAATCCCGTCTAAATCCTTTGTTGTGTGCTATTGAGTATGATCGCATATCTGTAGTGATAACCACCTCTATAGCTGTAATTATGTGTTTATTTCAGTTTGAATTTCCTGGAAAAAATGCAGCGGGCAGACTAACTCTCAGAGGTTGTTTCTGCCTTGTTCCAGTCTTACACGCACATGGATGATGTCGTTTCAAATGAGTTTTAAGCAACATGTGCAAGTTTAGTATAACCGAGGTAACAGACAGCCTTGGTCTTTGCTCTCTCTCCCAGTGTTGATGTTATTTACTGGGAGATCACAATGTTCATAAAGCAGCGATTATTAGTGACTAACAAGAATTACATGAACAGGGCTTGGGAAAAAAAAGTACATTAGGGTAAGTTTTGTATTGGTTATCTATGGAATGGAAATATTTATAATCATTTGCTTGTCTTTTACTGCCTTAGGTCGACTGGGACATCCAAACGTAACACTAACTCCTGTGGACCTCCACTCTTTGCAAATTGACATTGACCCTGATGCTAATCTCAAAAAATTGTATGGCAGTTCACTCAATTATAGAGTCGTCTATGGAAAAGAACATGAAGCTTTTAGGGTAGGATTAATTGTATAATTATTGTCATAATGAGTATTTTAAATCTTTTGCTGACTGTATATTGATCTCAATCAAATTGAAAGAAGAACTTTGTAATTTTCTCTGTTTTTCATTCCTGATTCGTCAGCAGTTCTACATCTTGATTAGTTAATATTTTTGTCAAATTGTTATGAAAACATAAGAATGTTTAAAAAGCATGATATGCCACTCCCAGTTTAATATTTGAATTGGCTTATACAAACATCCAAATACAGGAACAGAAGCAATAGCATTCAGAATCTCTGGGAATTTCTGTTTGCAGGGTGATAATTTAACAGCTCAGAAATTTGAATTAGTTGCTTCCGGGATTGGCTCTGGACCCCCGTGACCCTGCAAGCGGGTATAGAAGATGGATGGATGGAATAGATGGAATGAATTTAAATTTTAAAATATGCCACAAAATACAACTGAGCATGATAGTCCTTGGGTTTGCTGCCTGATCTTTGTTTTAGCAATTTTAGCAAGATGCACAAGAAAGGCACAAAGGACTTCACATTAGGGACAGAATATGATGGGTGCTGCTGTTTGATTTTTCATAGATTCATCCTGACTCGCATTCCCCAGTGATCATTAATTCCCTGGAGGCGGGGGAGAAGTATTGCTTTCAGGTGTACTATGTCATTCACCCCGATATGAGACTGGGCAACAGTGCCAGCGAATCACAGTGTGTCACCACTGAAGAGTCGAGTAAGAAGTTTAGACTTTTTACTTGTTTTTAAACAATTACTCATTTCAAATATGAAAGGATTTTGGCAAAGTGTTTTTTTTTTAATGCCCATGCAGATTGCTGTCTCCTGTTGCTGTGCTTAACATCAATTTTAGAAAAGATGTATTTCTCTCCTATCCTCAGAAAAAGAGAGGGTGACCCGAATTATGTGGCTGTCAATCCTTTTTGTCATCCTTTCGGGTGCAGTTATATTGGGATGCATCTTTGTGGTTATCCAAAACTACAGCAAAGTCAAAGAGTTTCTGCGGCCTGATCTCAGTGCAGACTCGTGGATTCAGGAGGTATTATATTTAGTTTAGTATAATAAATTATTAACCACTTTCTCCGGATGTTTCCTTTTCTATATTATACTTGTATTATTTACTTACACCCTCAGTCTGATAAGCAGAATAGTAGTATGCCTAAAATATTAATGAGGGATGTGACTCCCAAACGTTGGTAATCTAGTATTAAATTCAGCTAGCCAAGCATACTGCTGTTTTGGTGTACCTTGGAAGCGATAAGCACGGAAGTGGCGGTGAAGAAAGGAACGGCTCAACAGCCACAACATCTTTTAAAAGAGGAGATAATGTGGATAAACAAGGTAAAAAGACATTGTGGTGCAGCAGTACTTTTTGAAGTTTAAAGTCCGTCATGTTTAATAGACATAAGGAAATGCTGAATTTATATAGATTACTAAACCTTTCGGCTTCACAATATGCCTTTCATTAATATTTTATGAGTGCAGGCGGGCCTCAGGCTACGACGTCTAGACATACGTTTCAAGTTTACAACGCTCGCTCCCATAATTTTTTAAACATTGAGATGTGTTTCGGCTTACACCGTTAGCGTCGTACTTACGGACCATGTGGGCAAACTAGTTTGGTTGCGTGCAGCGGAGGAATATGCAATAATGCGGCGTGTGAGTGAACGGAATCCCCGAAATACCAACACCATTCTGCACTGTTAAAAGTACAAGCGTTCCGTTTGTGAAGAGGAAAGCCATATCGATGGAAGTGGAGTTAGACATCGTAGAGATCAGAAAAAGGGTGTGTTTCGACCGGCACCAAAATTCGGGTTACGTCACTGTCATAGGAACGGCAGAGAACCCCCTGTACTACTAATCTGCTGGGTGTAAGTAAACATCCATATAGTACTGAAAAGCCAGCATCTGGACAGATCGGTACGCCCTATATCTGAAGACCTAAGATAGAACATAACTTGGAATATTAACATTGCACTTGTGTGTCCAGTTGTTGCTCAGGGTTTTTGAACTAGAGTTTATCTAGTACACTCTGTACAGTATTATCGAAATGACTGACTGGTAATAATACTCGGTGATATAATTGATGTTTTGCAATTGCTACAGTAGCCATTTACAGTAAAAACACTTGCAGGATGTACATCCTTAAGTTCCCTAAACATTATATCCATTGAAATATTTATAACTTTTTTTTGTATTTTGTTTTCAGCACGACTTCCCCAAAATACCTAATGATAGGTCCTACAGCTCCTACTCTGCAGAAACCTGGGACAAAGTCTCTCTGATCATAGAGAATGACAGTTATCAAGGAGAGGAAAGCTAATTTGCACAGCCTGGAAACTACTGTAGTATAAAGCACGTCCAGTTTTAAGACTGCAGAAAGTGAAGAAAACTTCTGATGTGTCAAATGTTAGTATGTTAGCTGATGAGTATTGTTTGGTAATGTTACACCATAGATGTCTAGTCTTGTGGTTTACTTGTAAGACTCGCGTTTGTTTGCCCATGTCGCCATTAACGGTTGTCATGCCAATCTCTACCTTAAGACAGCCACATATCAAATGCACAGCTCCCCGGATAATTTTCTTTGTAGTAGCAGCTATATAAATAAGGTTGGAGACCCCTGTTTAACACTCACATTCCTTGTATTAGCATCACCATCACATGCATTAGCGGGCTGGTCTTGACCCGTGAGTTAATTGCGTTTTATATCAGTCGCGCATTAATCAACGATCTGGGTCTTTTTCAATTTGAAGCATTTGCCTGATGAATGAATTGTTTTGCGTAATAGCTAAATGTGATCAACTTGCAATAATGACACTATTTAAGCCTGCTTTTCCCTTGTGTGAGGACGACCCCCAAGACACTAAATGGTTTTTATATGGAAGATATGAGCCAAGTTAAACACTTCTCTTTTGCTAAAGGGACAGAGAATCGTTTTTAATCTGAATGCCAAATTTAATGCACTTAACATAATTCCCTACTGGATATCAGTAGACGCCTAAATATTGGATTGATTACACGATTTATTTCTTTGGGTGTGTGTGGTAAAGAATGTTGATTTAATCCTCAAAACTTTCACGGCATTGATCTACTGGTGGAATGCTCATTGTGGAACTACCTGTTTTGATCAATTAAACATGTTTCTTCATGATGTAATTTTTGCAGACGTGCACTTGATTCTTACCAAAGTGAAAAGACAAATATTTAAATAGGGGGTAATAGTAGCTCAGTAGATAACACAATATTTACAAATGACTATAGCAGAAATCATCATTGCTCACATTTGTTGATTCTTGCACTGAAACACCATTTCAGTTTTTCAGCAACTTGCGGCCTTTCTGTAAACTGGACTGGAAGTTACGGCAACAGCTCCCACATTAAATGCATCGGTTAATCCGAAGTCTAACTTTTTGCATATAGTAATAGTCTAAAGCCAGGGGTGTCAAACTACATTCCTCGGGGGGCGGAGCCCTGTGTAGCTCTGCTCTTTCCCTGTTCCCACACGAACGATTCAGCTTAAGAGCTGTGTGGTAACTAGCACGTTGAATCAGGTATGTTAAATGAGGGGAAACCCAAAAATGTGTAGGGCTCCGGCCCCCCAGGACTGGAGTCTGACACCCCTTGTCTAAAAGGTACAATGTTTACATGTAAATATGCTTTGGTAACACATCCAAATATTCCTTGCATTGAAAGGTTATATAGGTTTACATGCTATTGATGTGAAGCATCCGTAGGAGCATTAATTCTCCTTAGCTATTTTACTATGGGAAAAATATAGAAGCAAAACCAAAGTTCAGTTTTATGTTTGGTCTAGGAAAGACCTAAAGGCTTGAGTTTTTATTAGAAGGGACTCTGTCACAAACAATGAGAGTTAAGAAACGATACAGACCAATAGCCAAGTGCTAGTAATAACGCCGAAATAGCAGGAGAGAGAAGGCGACTCATACAGAGCAGTAAGTGTGGAGGAGGTGCCGCCCCATCTCTGCGTTACCGCTGGCCTGGTAGATGAGAGACAGGTTATAAGCGATTTCCCGAGCCAAGTCCACTTGCTCACCGTCAATGCCCTAAAGACGGGGATACCAGAAGAGAGTGTTAATAAAAGAAGAAAATAAAACTGCTTCAAAAATGACGTCAAAAAACCCAAGTGCACGCAATCATATTCACTAAAGCAACACTATACTGAATATCCTCTATTATAAGTAAATGTGCCAAGTCAATTTTTATATTACTAAAATAAATTTACAAATGAGGCCATTCGGCCCCTCAAGCTCGTTTGCGGAAGAACTTAAGCTCAGACTTGTTAAAAATCTTCTCTCGCTCTGATTTAAAGAAACCCAGGGTTTTAACTTGCGCTACACTAGCGAGAAGATTATTCCATACTCTAGCTGCACGCTGTGTAAAGTGGTGCTTTCTCAAATTCACAGCAGTCGTGCGATTTGGCAAACTCGAGTGATCAGCCAGTGAAATCTCAGCACAACACAACAACAAAATCATGTAGGCCTGGTATAAAGCATCGTGCAAGTACCTCCAACGAGGGTGGCGTGCAGCTCAAGGCCTTTTGGTAGTAAAGTATAGCCAGATGAGATAAACCTAGCTGCTGTAGGGCACGGCCCAGGTTGTAGAAGCTCTCCTGACAGTGGCCACGCAGCTCAGCATAACGCCACAGGAAGGAGAAGCCCTGCGCAAAAGGGAAATTGATGCATCAATATTTCTATTTCTATACATCGGTAATATCTATTAATAGGGAATCGTTGTCATGGTAACTGACAAAATGCACCTTCTTCATAATCAATACCTCCAGCTTACAAGTAGCAGCCAAAAGCAGATAAGTTAGAGGAACCATCTTATGCTGTTGGTATTTCATTTCAGAAAACACTTAAATATGCTTTAAACCCAAACCATGCTTTGTCTTAAAGCAAAAAGATAATTTTAAATGTAAATTTACTGAATAAGAAAAAAAACGTATAACAAAAGATTACCAAAAGCTCACATACATTCTATTCCTAACTGTGCTTGTCAAAGTTCTAATTTGATATATTTCACAAGGAAAAAAAAAAAAGTCAAGATGCTTTATAGACAGAACAAAAAGCTTTTAAATCTACAAAGTTTTGGTCTAGAACAAAAAATACAAACCTTTCCTCACATATCTTATGGATATTTTAAATACTACATCACCAGGTATTTCTCAGAAACTAACATCTAAATTAACACTAACGCTGACCAATATACTATTTATCCAACAGAATAAAGTCACATACTTAGGAGACCTGTGATTTTTAGCAAAGTGCACCATTCACAAACCACATACATGATGATGCAGGTAGACAAACCTGTAGCAGAAGTGGGTGCCGTTTAACCACAAACTTCTGTGAAGCCATGTGGAAGAAGGTAAGTCCCACGCAAAGACTGTACAGCGGCTCAGTAGGCTGAGCTCGAAACGTCTGCACATACTGTCCTAAAGGGCCAGATAGAGAATGGAATACTTTTAAAAATTAGAAAGAATGGAGACATACTGAGCATAGACTGGCCGAATGCAGAACTTTTAGCTGGTTATATTTTTATTCATAAGAGGCCTATTGTTGCGTGTCAAAATGTCAAGGGGTATTTTTCAATATGCATACTTGAATGTACTTGTGTACCCATTTTAAGTCATGTTCCATTGTCTAATATACTTTTCAGGTACAGAGGGCGATAAAAATCCCCGTTCTTACCCCCCACAGACCAATCCCATAATTCATTGTGCCTCAAGGCAGACCACAAATACAATCTTTGCATTCTTGGTAATAGGGAAACGCCAGATGTAATCTGCAAGCACAACACAAGCCTTGAATAACCACAATGGTTTGAGAAAACGAAAACTGATCCACGATGCTTAAAGTGTCTGTGTCCTACAGTACTTTTAATGGGAGGGAAAATGTATCCGATATATAAATATCTGCATGAATCATACCAAGGGCGTGCTTGAAGCTCCCCGAGACGAAAGCGTTGTGGCCATTCAGCACGCACAGCGCGTGGTTCTCTGGGTTCTTCAACATGAGCCGCAGGCAGAAGCGGTGATGCCGTACATCCTGAGAGTGCATGGTCACCTGATTGAAGATGTTCCACAGCTGGGGCCGTTCCACGTTATCCATCAGCATCAGTCTGCCAACCAGTCAGAATCAGTCTAAAAACTATGTTCACCAGCAGAACTAGATGCAATCTGTCACACCGCCCTCTACGCCCTGGAGCGCCTTACCTCATGTAGCTCTACGCCCTGGAGCGCCTTACCTGATGTAGTTGTACGCCTTCCTGAAATTGTGGTCCAGGATGGCGGCAGACAGACCAAAGTACTCCAGCTCCTTCCGCTTAACACGGTCATCATAAAAGGAGTAGTACTCCAGAGAGGAGTCCACCAGAAGCTCTGCCTCCCCGAAGCGGTTCTGCTCACACATAACACAGACACAGCGCAGCAGAAGCTGCCACCAGTCATCCCGGGACAGAACGCTGGTCTTCCCTTCAGGTAAAGGAGAGAGAACACATGATATACATAGAACTGTGGGGGAGAAAACTCAGCATCTATTATGTGCAATACAACGATGGTCTTCAGAATCGGTTAAATCAACTTCATATCAGAAATGAAAATTGAGCCCCACAGTTACACAAATGTGGATAAAATATTTGAAAGACGATCCAGAACTGGCAAGACATCTGTTGGAAAGAGTGTCAGGAGTATAAACTTCCAGGCGTCAGATTCTCACCTATCACATCAAGGTAAGCAGCCTCCTGGTCTTCAATGTCAGAGATTTTTTCTCGAGACACTTTAACAAGGTACAGGTGTCTCTCCCCAGAATTACACCTAGAGATCAGACAGACCTGAGCACGATTCATGGCGACCTGTTGGGGAAATATGGACATAAAGAAAAAATTTTAAAATTTGCTCAACTGATAGTGGACAATGACAAGAAATCAAGTGCACAAGTGACTCGGATTTACAGACAGTTCGGACACAAAAATCCTGATATAATGATTTATTAATGCTTAGTTTAAAAACCTTTAGTCCAACAGTTTAACAGGGGAGAGGCATGGACGACGTGAAGGTGACTAGTCTACTCAAATTCATCCGTTTATTACTCCCAATCATTATAAGACTGATGCCCATTTAAAGCAGGACCATCAAATAGAGAGGCAGAGGAGGAGAAAAGAGCTTGACCTTAAGTAGCATAGCTAACATGGTCAGCACAGTGTCCAGGTAGTCATCCATCCGGCTTTGGGAACGCAGCAGAATGGAGCGGTGTAGTAAGAGTTTAAGTTCCTACACAGAAAACAGAGACACTGGATGGAGAATATAACACAAGCATAAAATCTGCACACAACATACACACAAGCCAACTTGCGTAAGCTGCTGTGGGGTTTACCTGCTGGGCAGCGGCAGAGTCCTGGGCTAGAGTCTCTGGGTCGTACATGGGCTGCAGAGCCTGAAGCGCTCCATCGGGGTTTCCTAACTGCTGCTGCAGGGTGGACAGGGACAGACGGGCCTCCAGGTGCAGAGGGGCCATATCTACCACCTTGATGTAGCTATTCACAGCCACTTCCATGTGCCCCAGAGCCTTCAGGCATTCTTAATACAAGCAAAGGCAACTGGTTTAGTATCCCGAAAGGCATGATAAACATCGCTAAGCTTTCATTAGACTCAATCAAGCCTATGATAACATGCTGAAAAATAGTTTGGAAATTTTTCGATAAAGTGGCATAACGAAAATTTTTACCGTAACTTTAAACCTAGCTAAGCACGCAGTATTAATGCTGATACTACTGAGAATTACTGGGTCAGACATTAAACCCACAAACCCTTGGATGTGAGGCTATAGTCACCAAGTCTGTACGCCAGTATGATGAATATACAAAACTGTATAAGTATATTCAGGAACGTACCAGCGTGTCTCAACCACACCGCGGGCAGATTGTATCTCTCGGAGCAGACGAGCGCAGAGAGCAGGGGCAGTGCAGAGCTGTATTCACCCTCGTCCTGGAACGCGTCAGCCACATCCAGGTACAGATCTCCAAGCTCCTCGGGGCTTTGTTCCATCAGCGCCGTCAACATCGGCTGCGACGTCGCAATGAAGTCAGTGTCAGGCAGAGAGATCCGTGGCCCTCGTTGGTGTCAGTGCATACTCACGTGTAGAGGCTCGAATACGTGCTGCTGGATCAGACAAATCATGAGCTTCACTCTGATGTCAATTGGGACGTCCTCTGGAATCAGCACCCCCAAAATCTCCCCTGAAGAAAGTGAACGTTCAAAGAGGATTCAAATATTCTGCAAAATAGAAAACGGTACAAATCCAGACCAAGGTTTTGTTTCAACCAACCAGTTCAGTACTGGTTGGAAATGTGGCTCACTATGCACAACTGGTTGGTTAAAAAAAAAATTAAACTCTTGGCCTGTATTTGTACTTTCTAGACCTGAAATGTACAACAGTATTTGTAGGAGACCGTTCGTATCAACAAGTAGGTGCATCTTATAAATTGGGATTGAGTGCAGTTATATCAAACTGGGGCAGACAAACATTGCAGACACCACCCAAGACCTCTCCCATTTTAACTGTTTTGATGTTTATTTAAAAAAAAAAAAAAATGTAAGCATCTAAAGCTCTGCTTGCTACACCGAATTTCTCACCTTCTTCTTTGTCTGCCTGTTTGCCGTCACTCTGCTGGCCGTCACTCTGCTGGCCCTCGCCTCTCTCCGCTTTGGAATCTCTCTCCAGCACAATCCCACAGAACTGCTGCATTACCTGTCAATACTTACTGTTAGTCAACTGAGAAACTTAAGGTCATTATTTTGACTGCTTTCTTAAATATCCCTACAAACAAAAAGCAGTTATTGCTACATTTAGCATCATAACATGACTGCATGTAGCACACTAGTGGTTCTCAGATTTGTGGACCGCATACCACCTAAATGATTTGGCTTTCAGCCTACAACCATTATTATGGGGGCAGTCAGGGGCTCAGTGGGCTAAGCCTCGGTGCCTGTGATCAGAAGGCCACAGGTTTAAACCCTGGTCTCAGCATAAATACCATTTAAGTAGATACCTCCATGTACCACTAGAGGGCGCTCACATACTGCAATAGTTTGTGAACTATTGCGCTACAGCTAACTGGCACCAAGTGCAGGGGCAGGTGTAGACGGGGGATATGAGGTGGCACCTGCCCCCCCCGCTGAAATGTACATGCAAATAAGTTCAATGTACAGCTGTATTCTAAGGTAATTTTCAACACTATTTATGATACAATTTTCAGATTTCCAGTGTCGCCCCCACTGGCTGATTCTTTGTCCCCCCTGTGCCACCCTATTAAAAAAAAAAATCCTAGAAATGTCCCTGGACAAGAGCCCCTTGGTAGTACAATAGATCTGCATAATAGTCGGAATTACATACCTGCAAAGCCTTCTCATGTTGCCTATTGGTAATATATAGTTCTGCAGCCATATTAACACATTCGTTGGTGGCCAGGTGCGGATACCGATTCAGGGCTTCCTCCATAACACCCATTGATGACTGTAGGTCGTTGGTCTCATAGTAGCTCCTACAGCAAGTAGGATGCATAGCGTCAGATATCCAAAATGTCATTCCGGTGGACACACAAAATCTGGGATATCCAAAATGCCATTCTGATGGACACACAACATCTGGGATATCCAAAATGCCATTCTGATGGACACACAACATCTGGGATATCCAAAATGCCATTCTGATGGACACATAATATGTACAAAGCACAAAGTAGCTAAGAAATCGCGCACTAACTTGGCCATGTCCCGAGAAAGCTGCATGAAGTTCTCTCCATCAGTTGGGGGCAGCAGGTTGAGTATACGGCGATAACCATCCATAGCTTGCTTGTGATCTCCCACTTGCTCGTAAAGACTGGAGCGCTCCCACAGATAACGCACATTACTGGGGTTATACTTGATGGCTGGGGAGGAGTACGGAGGCAACAACCAAGTGTGTCAAAGTGTATAAATAACACAGACATGCAAACCTCGGAACCAATAATGCGTCACTCTCATTACCCTAACTGTTGGTCTGTCTGTCTATATCTATCCAGTAGTGCATCAATTCCTAAACCTCTTAGTCATACCTTTGGAGTAGCAGATGATGGCCTGTTTTATATTGTCCTGCTCCAAAGACATGTCAGCCAGCTTCACCCACTCCTCATAATCACTGGGGTTTAAATGGGCAGCAATCAGGCCAAACTGCAGAGCCTTCTCCATGTCCCCCTGGTCCTCATAGATCATAGCCAGGGTCGAGAAAGGCTCATAAGCCAGAGGAGCTGTTGGGCATACAGATGAAATGGAGACCATTAAAATCACTGTAATATAAAATTCAAAAACTTGATTACAGTATATGGAACACTGATGCAAAGAAATCAAAGCAATAAGTAATTACTAGTGGTGGAGTAAGATAAAACTTTATTGATCCCAAGGGGAAATTGATGTTACTTATTAATTAAAAAAAAAAAAAATCAGTGTAGTTTCACGGTCACCCTGTCTAATAATCTCCATGCACATCGTAATGGCATCTTCCTTTTCCCCCCTGGCATAGCGAATATTGGCTTCTCCCATCAGTCCACGCAGGGCTCGCGGCAGTTTGCTCCGCTGTCGCCTTTCCTGAATGTAACAGGATGCACGCAGAAGTTAAACCGAACTTCCACAAAACCCATATACAAGCATATATCATACTTGTTGTATAAAACGCAAAGATCAGAGATTTGCAGCTAGACAGTTTTTTTTTTGCCATCCTCACCCTCATCATCTTCTTGTTCTCACGGTTCAGTTCCATTTCCAGGGCAAACACATCCCCGGCAGATAGTGACTCATTCTGCTCCACTTCCTTGCCATCCGTTTCGCCCTCTTCAGCCACTTCTCCCAGCATGGAGGCAAACGCCTTCTGAACAGGGAGGCTCACCCCATCATCCGATTCCTCTAACACTAAAAGAGGGCCAGTGAGTGTTTACAACGGGAGCACATCGTACGATCATTCTGGGCCCCAAGTACAAGGATAATGACCTGTTTTCTTCTTTTTTCGGCGTCTGCAGGGGCTACGCGAAGTACTGGGGCCAGCACAGTCCAAAGGGGAGGCTTCGTCCTCCTCTGATTCCCCATCACCGGCTTCCTGAGAGCTTACTAAATCCTGCCCATAAACAAGATGCATTCTGTACAACGCTGCTTTAACAATTATTTGTTTCTATTTTACGAATCATGAGCATCGATAGACAAATGAGGCCGGATAATGGAAATTAAACACGTACGAAATGTTAACATAACATCACGAAGTATTCCTCCAGCTTTGTTGTGCAGACATCGCATTTCGACTAAATGATTTCATTTCATTCGTCCAGCTTTGCTGTTTACACATCGACTGTTGACTTAAATTAAATGAAATGATTTTATTTCATCATTTCATTCGTCCAGCTTTGGGGTTTACACATCGACTTTACCTTATCTCTGGCCTTTCTCTCTTCTCTTTGTATTTCAAACTCCTCAAATGAAATCTTTCCCTCTAAGTAGTCAATGAGCTCCGAACTAAAACTCGACATTTTTAATAAAGCTCAGCAATAATACGATGCAAGCAGTAAATAAAAGTTGCTAATAACGTTTTAGCAACCTAACTTGCCAACCGTCACGCTAGGGTCCCCACATTTATCATTAATGTTGCGAAATCTTATTGCATCGTCCAATCAACATTTATAAGAAACTAATGTCATTATCTTAAATTAAACACTTAAAATAAAACGCACTTAAAACTGTCCGGGAGTGCTAATTTAAAGAGTGCCGCCATGTTTGCCGTTTTACTTCCTGTTGACTACTTCTGGTCTCGTGGTTCTCTTCCTTCAGCGTTTCCCAGCCCAGTCCACGGGGAGTCTCATACAGTTCACTTTTTTGCTCTCTCACAGCTTCCAAAATACCAGTACCCGGCGTTTGGTATTCCCGATTGGTTAGATGGGAAAAAAATGTGTACCGTCCGAGGATCTCCGAGGACTGGGTTAGGAAACATTGCTCTTAAACGAGGAATGGGAAAAAAAACAGTATACCCTGACCACTATTCCCGTCGATCACAATATACACACGCATATTGGAACACACATAATCACACGCTATAGACAGTTTAGAGATGTCAAATTAACCTAAAGCCTTTGAACTGCAGGAGAAAATGTAGTATCTGGCAACCAAGGAGGACTGTAGCCAGCAGAGAGCGCATTCGAAGTAATTGTCTAGAGCAGGGGTGCCCAACTCCAGTCCTGGGGGGCCAGAGTCCTGCACGTTTTTGTGTTTCCCCTCATTTAACACACTTGATTGAACTGCTTGTGCTAATCACCACACAGCTGTTGAGCTGAATCATTTGTGGTGGAACAGGGAAAGAACTAAGCTACACAGGGCTCCGGCCCCCCAGGACTGGAGTTGGGCA
>JAODKF010000001.1:42719157-42750204 GCA_026779585.1 Mormyrus proboscirostris | reverse complement strand
CCAGAAAGTAAAAATCCAAACCAGGATTTTGTTTCAACCAACTAGTTGCATACTCTGTGACTGTGACTCTTTATGTTTAATTGGTTGGTTGAAACAAAATCCTGGTTTGGATTTTTACTTTCTGGACCTGAAATGTCCACCTCTGGCTAGAAGCATTTTATAATGTTTAATGACAAATGCTAAACTATGTACATGACAGCCGGGATGTTAATGCAAGTGAAAAATTAATTACAGCAGCGTCTAAAGCAAGAAATGCATAAATGGCATAGAGTAGAAATCAATAATTCACCAAAGAATGACTTGAGGCTCATTAAATCCAAACAAAGTACCTCAAAGCGCTACATACTCCTAATATAAAGTTCTTGCATGTTATTGTTAATACAAAGATAAACAAATTATCACAATTATCAAATTTGATGCTACAGTGTCAGGATAGAACGTTAATATGTTAAAAATGTGGCTGATCACCTGATAGAAGTAGCACTGCAGAGGTGTCTCTTTATTCTCCTCATCCACAAACAAACCTCCCAGGATGTAGAGATGGTTCTTCTTTGAGGTCAGACTGACATGGTTTCGTGGGATCTGCTCTGCCATGGCAGCCAGAAAGCATTCATTCTCATTGGCGTCGTAGGCCACTGCAGCGGTGTCATTGATCAGCACGATTAAATCCTTAGCATACATGCCATGCCTTCGGACGTCGTTCAGATAACCCGGCAACATTTCATCCTCTCCCGCTTCCCCATTTACTACTGCTGCACTAGATTCTCCTTTCTTCTTCTCTTTCGCCGGCAACTTCCCAACAAAAGCATCCTTGATGACTTTGATTTTCTTTAAGAGTTCTGGGTCTGCCTTGATTATGTCATCCTTCTCTACCTTCTCCTTGAAGTACTTCTCAGGCAGCAGGCGGAAGCGGATACAGTCAAAGGCGTCGTTTAGGCTCTTCACCCGCTTTTCCTTGTCGGTCCTGACCCAATTCATCAGGGACTCAAACACCAACTCCTCTTTCTCAACATTGAGCGAATCCCCGCCAATAATGGCAAAAAGCTCATGTGGTTCCAACTGGAGGAAATCCTCCTCTTGGGAAAGGATCTCAAAGCGGTCTGCAATGTAGTCTCGGGCGGCCACAGCCAAACGAGGGCAACTGAGAACCAGCCCCAATCGGAATATAGCCAGGCAGTTTCCAACAGAAAGCTTCCGTTGCAAGTAGTTTACACACACCGTGAACACAGAGGGGATTTGGAAACGGTTTGCCAAAGCAAAAATTTCCTGCACGTTCTCATCTGTCAGGTCGATTTCTGCGGAATAGAGGTACTTTACAATCATGTCCATGACATTTGGGTCCACGTTCTCAAGAACCACTTCATTGGTACCCTTGATTTCCTTGCCATCTTCAGAGAAGAAGACCTCACGGAAGTAAGGGCTACAGGCAGCCATGATGAGCCTGTGGCAGGGCAAGTTCCGGTCACCCACTTTGAGGGTGCAGTCCACAAATTTGTTCTCGTTCAGTAGTTCCTTCAGGCCATCCTGGAGCAGAGTGCTCTGGTAGAGCCGTAGATCTTCTTTCATACTTTTCGGATCCATTCCTGGACTAGGAGAGCTGGCCGTTGTACTTCTCGGCACACAGTCACGGCTAGAAAAGGCTGAGCAACGTTCGTAGCTTGCAGTGAACCCCCTGCAATTTAATCTTGCTCCTCTAAAAATAGCCCCCCAACCCCAGCCTCCTGGAATTCAGGTTAGCCAAATCTGAAAGAGTCCCATCTCACGCAGCTGTCAACAGACTGAAAGAAGCAACTGTGAGAGCGGGTCACTAAGGAAATATAGCTTTATGGTTGCCAGCGAGGGAGCTAGTGACGCTCACAGAACTGAAATGTTATCATTATTTTGTCCTATGTAGCTATAATAAATACGTGAGTATGTTAACAGACGAACAACCTTTTTTACCATTTCATTCATTTTGTTCAACATTGGTACGGGGCTGTAATTTAAAATGAACCACAATTGATTATTACACTGCAAAGGATAAAGGTAAAGTATTTAAGTCAACTTGATGTAAAATGTGGTTGGGTTCATTAATGACTAGTGAGGCATGAGTAGGCGGGTTTAGGAAGGGATCTAACATCAGACTTATAGGGTACGGCAGTAATAGAAATGACAGGAGTGAGAAAGATCTGGTCCAAGGCAAATCCAATCATTTTAGTCCCTCGAACACGAGGAAAGGTATGAAAAATTAACCCAAGTTGACTCATAACCTTCTCATGTGAAGCATGTTAAGTTAAAGCTCCCCTACCCCTCTTCCCACACAAAGGCAAGGCTTTGCCTGGAAGCGAGGTCAAGGAACAGCTGCTTAACGTAACAGGTGAGAGTCAATCCTCTCCAACAGTTTGTGACGCAGGTCAATCCCTCAGACACGTTTGTAAATAGCCACTGGATCATTGTTCACGGGGGGGGAGGGGGGGATGGTCTCAGTGCTCCAAACCAAACAAATGACTCAGCCTCAGCCCTCCTCATGTTCTAAAATGGTACTTATATTTGCTATTTACAGATACAAATACAGCACATAGGAGGAAATAAACAAGCATAACACAGCTCACCAATACTAGACAATATACGTTCCATCAAAATACTGAAATACTCAGAATGTAACAGATTCATTATCGTACCAATATCACAAAATGCTTCATACATTACATTACACATTATAAATCAACAGCCAGACTCCCGTTCTGTCCTACGTAGAAACTCGGTAATAAAAGCCTTGATGTTTGGAGCTGAAACCATGACAGCAAAAGTACAAAAAAAAGAAAAGCAGATGATGTTCTTAAGGCACGACTTCCCAGAGTCCCTGCAGTGTAAACCCCTCTTTCAGCTTCTCAATAGCCAGTCCAAGTTCTTCACAGAACACTGCTTCTCTGTCTTGTTGCTTTGAACAAATTGACACCATTAATCCATTAGTTCACACTTCTGTAGCAAACATGACAATGCTGGGTTAACAAAAGACATCATAAACGTCATATATCAATATTACCTTATGGCCATCTGCAAAGTACGCCTAAAAAAGAAGAAATATACATGTTTACATAGCAAACCACTGGAATAATTCAGTTAAATTGTTTTATCCATCCATCCATCCAGTTTACCCAATACATTGTCATGGTTTTAGTCATACAAATAACTGCATTTATCAAAAGTCAAGTCTGCATTTTAATAGTGACTGAGCCACCTGAGGCAGAATCTGTTCATAAACACTCTGTAACCCAGGCAACGTGTGGTTCTGTTTGTACCAGGCTGTGGTACAATCCTTTAGCAACCCACTATTTTGAGAGTGTGACAGGGGAGTCTTCCCATTGGACCTGCTGCCACGACCCACTCACCGTGAAAGCATCTGTCTGCTCATCTGGCTCGATCTCCACGTCGTCGCCAGGCTGCTCCACTGTCAGCTCCTCCAGTGGCTGTGGCTGTGAGCGTAGGGGAAAGCGACAGAAACCAGGCTAAACATTACATGTTTCATATCATCATTGCTGGAAATGGGGGCTTACAGTGACAGTCTCAGTATGACATAATGCCTGTGGTATTATTTAGTAATCCTGAAATGCTCCACACTAGATCCTTTGCTTTTAAATGAACAATCCTTTAATTCCATCATCCCATCGAGAAATTAAATATTGTAATTACATTTATTTGCAATTTATTTTAAATACTGTAATTTTTTTATACAAAAGTCAAGAAAGATGGTGCCATTTTACAATAAGGCTACTCATATAAAGAGTTTATGAATGGTTTATAATCTAATTACGTTGTAACACTTAGTAAATTATTAATAAAAAATTTTAAAGAAGTTATAACAGATTTATACAGAGATTGCCATTTACAAGTGGCAAAAGAGAGCCTTATTGTTAAGTGGTACCGGAAAGACCTTTTTTGTAAGTAAAAAAGACACTTTAAATAAAATAGCAAATTCTCTCTGTACATTTAGACTGGGTGACGGGGAAAACTCCGTGAGTGTTTTGTGGGGTTAGTTAAGGATCAGAAGGTACCTTTTCTTCCATCTCATACTCTACTCCAAAGATGGGACTTGCAGAGTAAACCTTGTGCAGAGAGTTGATCTCTTTCACCACATCCTGTAGTTTCTCTATGGGGTCAATCTTGAAACCAAGTACATACCCACCTGTCTAAATGATGAATGTAAAAAACAGACATGTTAGGAATAATGTCAAAGCGTCTTTATTGTCTTCAGCTTTATAATGCATGGCATTATAACAACAACCTGAAATATACTTCTTATTATTCAAAAAAGTAAAAAATGGAAGAGAAATTTGTGAAACATTTAAATACCACATATTAAGACATAAACATGAGATGTAAGACAAAAAGTTAAAAATAGTTACGCATATGAACAACTGAATGAACAGGAATGTGCAAAAAAATGACAACTTATGATCCACATCTGATGTGAAAATTTGAATTACAAGGGTGTGTGGCATTTTATTTAGTTGAGTTTAAATTAAGGCATGAGTCAACCTTTGAGGCATGCACAGCAGAAGCTTGCCAAAGAAAGGCGTTAGTCCATTAACAAACACAGTACGTCGATATTAAGGCTGAATACATTCGATATGGATTAACAGCACAATGAAATTCACCTGCTGAGAGCTTTCTATCACTAAGGCCAGTCCAAATTTGGAATCTCTGATCTTGATGGAGCGCTTCAGAAACAAAACAGTATTAGATAATATGAACTTTTCACAGTACATGCATGCACATGCATACACTAACTGCCAAAACGAGGAGAATAAACAAATCTGGCTGTTCATTTCTGTTTAACATGAAATCTGGTAATGAAGGAACATTCGAACTCCCAAAGCAGTACAATTCATGTACAACTGGTGATCAGGCTTACGTACAATCTGCAGGTACGGGATGCTGACGTTGAAGCTCTCGTTCATGTTGGCGTGCCACACGATTCGCACATTTGTGATAAAAAAGGTTCCCAGGTTACCCTTTCATGTTAAAAGGAAGACAGAAGAAGCTTTCAGGCGCAGACATAAAGTTCATTTTGCTTCTAGAACAGCACTGTTTAGTATCAAGTAAAAAAGGATTTGTATAGCATATGCAACATAAAAATGACCTCTGGGGAAGCTGTGGAACAAGGACTGAAAAGTTAGATTTAGAAAGAAGAAGGATGAAAAATCTTGTGGATAACTATACAGCAACAGCTCCACCATGGCATTGTGGGTATTTTTAAACTGCCTCAAATCAAAGATAAGCGTAGGTGTAAGCAGTGTAGTACTATATCAAATACTGGGCACATGACAAATGAGGGCCTTATGTGATTTAATTGCAGAAATGTTTTACATACCTGGTCGCTGGATAAGTTCCACACTCCGTTAATTTTGTCATAAACCTGTTCTTGTGGCAAAAGTCTCAGCTGTTTATTATGAATAAGAGCTGCTCTCAACTTCAAGTCACGGTACATCTTTGAGGTTTCATAAGCCCTTTGAAGGAAGGAAAAATGATACTTTTTAGATGTTCCAAGACTGATTTTTGCCTATAAATCCAAGAATTTACCCCAATAAAAAAAACTGACTTTCCTTTACGATCTCACAGATCATCTGTTATAAAGTCATAAGTCAGAGATGTGCAGGACTGCATTTAAAGTACCTGTGGACTGCAATGACGGACGTGAACAACCTGGGGCTTCCAGGAACCACACTGGTGAAAATAAACTCAAACCTGGTGTTATTACTCTTGGTTAATATGTACAGTGCTTCAGTCTGCCCCCTCAGTTTCTGGAATAGAGAAAAATATCCAATGATTGACTGATCCATCCATCCATCCATCCATCCATCCACTTCTTATCCTGTCATGGTGATGGGGCTTGGAGCGTATCTCAGGCAGCATTCAGACAAGATGCCGGTCCATTAAAAGGCACACAAATTTAGGCCAATTGCATGTGTTTGCAGTAGAGAAGGAACCCTGAATATCTGAAGAAAAACCTAGCATGACATGGGAGACGTTTCCACTGAGCCGCCACGCCCCAAAGAAAGTCATCTCTGTTAAAATATACGGTACATATACTTACTGAATTAGCAGTCCTTGTGGTAATATTAATAATTGAGTTATATCCCACAGCTAAAGAAGAAAAAAAAAGTTACCTTTTTGCACGTTACAGTAAAATGTGTGCAATTTGCATTTAAATAACCTGTCCATTGACATTTTTTCAACTTAAAGTGGATGTTTTATTTTGAAAGTGTTTTATTTCTCAGAACCAAGACATTTTGATTTACCACAGTCTAGTCAAACCTGTTTGTCAAGGTCAGAATGATAGAGTAGTGACCGCTGTATCTTTGCCTGGCCCCTACAGCACATGCAGTGGTATTTTTTGATGGGGGGGGGCACAGATCGTGCTACTTACACAAATTGACTCTGGGTAGAGCCAAAGAGTGCCAGATGATTCTCAGATTTGTCACAAGAAGCCTCCCTGAAAATCCAAAAACTCGGATGATGCACGGCAAGAAAACTAAATTTAAATAAATGCACTGCAAGACTAATGTTTAGCAGAGACTTTTATTTTAAAAAAATACCTTACCTCTGTCTCCATTATTTCCTTTGGTGTCTTCAATAGAATCTAAGCAGTCTATAAGTACTTCTCCTGGTCTCGTTTTCATTTGCCTTTAGAACAAGAATCATTATTTCGAATAAAGCAATCACATTTTCGACTATATTAACACTTCGTATTATTGTTTATTATCTGTTTTTTTATATCAGTTCAATTATATTTAAAAGGTTGTCAAACGTCTGTAAGCTACTGCAAATGGTTTAAAGCACATATCATGCAATTTAGTTAGTATTCTACATGTTGCCAGCACCATTGCTTGCACAAGAGAATATTCTTTGTGAACAACCATGCTAGGTATTTTTGTGGAACTATATCTTTTAATCCGTAACTATACAACAGATTTCAGGTACTTACTGCGCAGTAATATCGAACCTAACATCCCTGTCTTCCCAAAGAGCATCCAACATAGATGCCATTCCAGCTTGGTTTATTCTTAAAGGCTACGCCTTTCTGATTATTATTATTATTTGGAGAGTTATCTACGTCTTTACTACAGGCTTAAGACGCATTATCTTCTCGTCATGGACTCGCTCTGTCGTCCCCTTGGTAACCGTACTACGGTAGGCACAAAAGGTCAATCCGCACACTGTACAAAAACGCGAATATTTGGCGGGACAGTGGTTATCGTCCGACCAGGGCATATCCAGGATAATCCAGCTTTTTATTATGGAGGTTTTTATAACCTTTGTGGATAATATAAAGAACACTGCTTCAGTTCCCAAGCCTCTCCTCAGGAGCACCCCAGCCATTCCGTGTATTTGTTACATTTAACCCAGCTCAATTATTTATTTAATGGAATTAGTTTAAGAAAGTCAGTTAGGTATTGATTAGCTATAAATGGTGAGGTACTGGTCGAATCAAAAAGTACATGGATGTATTGGATGGTTGTAACAAATACTGGGGTGAGTTTAGAAGAGATGTGGCTATGCTGACACACTTTGACAGGCATAATATCATAGTTTTATACCAACATAAATATCATTTGAGCATCAGTTTTTTAGACTGCCTAAGCCTGTCCCGGAGGCTACGGGTGCAAGGTAGGGAACAACCCAGGAGGGGGCGCCAACTAATCGGGGTACACACACACACACCATGACAAAAAAATCCCATTATAAAATACAATTAACACAATAAACAAATGGCTTGATGTACAAAAAGGCTGTTCTGACCAAAGCGAGGATGAGCTTGGTGAGTATTTCCAGTGTATGGAAAACTAAAACCTGTTCTGAAAAAGCTACAGAGGTCAGTGCGGTGATCCTGAAGACTGAACACGATTACAATGCATAGCTGCATAATGAGAATAGAGCCTACGGTACACCAGGCTGATCGTGTAAAAAGGCTGTGAGAAGAGGTGTGGTCCGACGAGACCCAGCTGTAGTGTTTCACTGTAAAGGGCAGATGGTATGTGTTACAGACTTGAAGGAGCTGTTAACTCAATTCTTGTAACATGGTAATGGGTTTGCCAGGATTCAAAGAAACCGTTGCTGTTACCAGAAATAGGCATAAATGTTAAAGTATTATTATTATTATTATTATTATTATTATTATTATTTCAGAATTCCAGTAATTCAGGTAAACTTGGACCCAGTGGAAAATATGTAGTTACATTTTCCTCCCACTGGATGGCAGGCTTGACCTAATTTGTGTTTATAGAAAAATAGAAAACGTCAGTAATGCGCGTGCATTATTATTATTATTATTATTATTATTATTATTATTAGGATAATATATCATCTATTGCTCAGAATGCACAATAAAGTTTATTGTCTGTTTCGTTTTTAATCTGGTATTGCTAAACGACCTAAGTAAATATTATTGATAGCACATTACTTGACGGGGCATAAATAATATAATATTATGCTATTACTTATGTGTTAATTAACCATAAACTGAGTCTTAGTTATATACTGATCTCATGTTAATTCATCATTAACATATCTTTTATCTCAAGCAGTTGTGTATTTGTTACTGTGTCTGTTAATTCTGTAAACCTTCCAGAACTACTGAAGGAAAAAGTCATGAATAATGCATGACTCATATTTGTTCGATATTAGTGAATCGTGGGTCATTGTTTAGCTCAAGCAGTGACTATATTTGTTCATTATTTGTACTTCAGTAGTAAATGACTTATTACTAAATATCTGTGGCCAGTGTACTGTTACCAAATTATTAAGTGATCATTAAATATGTAAAACAACATAATCCGTTAGAGGCAATATAAAGATTTAATACTAGAGCAGATCACATCTTTTGCTTTTGGGAATTAAAATCATATTCAGCCGCAGTGGTGGCACTTCTCAATGTAAGCCCATCCCCAACTCCGAAAGTTTTATATTATTTGTTAATAATCGTCATTTTTCTATTAAATTAGTGAAAAACACAAATATCGCCTTGTAATAATAATAATAATAATACATTAAGTGGAACTGACCGGCACTGGGGATTTTGTACGTGGTAATCCTTTTTTGGATGTGAAAATAATTTAACAATGAGTCTTCGCAGCTATTACTCCATGTTGTCAAGAGATGGAGCCATAATACAATAAAAAAAATCCACGACTCAGGAATACTTTATTGATAATTACTCTTAGAACAATGTATTATTTTTAATGTCACGTAGTGGTATGGCGGCACTTGTGAAGGAGTGTAATCAAATATAGTATTCATATAATTACTGTGGTGAAAATATATGGATTCTGATATCCGTTTCTCACTGTTATTGTGCAGCATAACATATAGCATTACTGCAGCCGCGCTCGCTAGATGGCAATCCTGTCACGGCGGTGCGCCCCCGCGAGTGCCGGGAGGAAAGGCACCCAAGCGGCACGGGCCGGCTCCCCCGCGCCCGCAGGGTCCTCAACCCAGAGCGACTCTTCCCCTGTGCGGGGCTTCAGCGCCGGCTCTCACCTAAATCTGTCATACAGATTTGGCGCTGCGTCATTCTGGACGCGCTTCGAAATGACATGTATAATGTGGAATATTGTGCACATTTACGGGCTGGGTTTCACCTTAGAGCGGAAATTCTGTAGCTCTGCCCGGCCCGTCTTAGATATCCCAAAACACGCGTCAATAGACAAATAAAACCCCACCCCTTTATGCTAAATGAAATGATCTAATTCAGAAATGGCCATCCTTGACAAATTTTCTACAGTTGACCTGTCATTTATTTTTTTCATTTAAATTTCTAGCAGTTTGTTATACAAAATTAGGTAATCTACCCAGAAATGTAAAATTAAACCATTTTTAAGCACTGTACATAACTGTTATATAACAGATATTTTTTTCTTTAATTTGTTACTATTAGTTTTGATCATTTGTATCAGTGACATTTCTTTTCAAGCCTGTTAATTTTTAGTTTGATTTTTTAGCTAATCAAAATAAAACAAGGACACAGACAAGTAAGAATGTGTCATACATATTTATATAATTTAGAGTATATAAATGTACTCATACATTTTGCCTTGATTGTGGCAAAAATACAATCACAGGAAATCAGCATGGATTACAACTGAACACATTTACAATGCTTAAATCAAGATAGTCGGTTGGTGGTACACATTGGTAAATATCTGTTTCGATTGTGTCCAGACTAATTCATTTTGCACTCCCAAGTTTCAGATTCCTCCGCTGTCTCAAGATGCACAAGATTGCCAAACCTCATACCTGTTTGTGTTTAGTGTCTATTAACAAATTTAATATTATTGTCAACACACATGTCTGCATTTTAATTCATATGTGAAAAAGAAATCCCCTTTCCAGTTGTGGCAGTGTTTCCATTATAGTTTGTAAACCTTTAAATTGCAGATCTTTATACCATTCCATTTTGTTACTGGAATTCTCTGGTGCTTTGTTTCTAGTGAGAGTAACCAGTACTTCGCCCTTATTGTTCATTTACCACTTACCGTCGTTACAAGTGGACCAGCAATTCCCTAAAGATTTTTTTATGATTCAAAATATTAAATAAAACCACCATAAATGATTTTACTTTTTAATTATCAACACAATGTCACATGACTGAAATCTTGAGGCTAATACTGTGCCTGGTCCTTAAAATCAGCTGAATTAAGTGAGAATATGAATAACACAAACAAACAAAAGAAATGGCCATGTCTTTACCTAAGACAGGAATATGCGTTAGTGTCTCTGGCAAAGCAGAGACTGGCCGTCTCTGCACAGGAGTGCCGGGCTCTGTGGCCTGTAGCATCAGCTCTCGTGCATATTTCTCGTGACAAGCAGCGAAAATGCTTTCCATTATACTGAAGGCCAGCATGCATCTTGGCTTCTTCGCTCCATCCCTGCCTGGGAGATGTGCTTCCAGACTCTTCATGTGGAGAGCTAACTGCAACTTGGGAGCATTTGGATGTATGTCACTCCACATCTTCAAAGGGAACAGGCCTAGTATTCTCTCTCTCTCTCTCTCTCTCTCAATGAGGGGGCTGCTGGTTTAAACCCACAGTCCCTCTCCCCCATTCCCCACCTCTCCCCTCCTTTCCTCTTGCAGTGTTTACAGGATCAAGTGGCCATTGCCAGCCCCTGTGGCTAGTAAGCGGGATTTTTCCGTCCCACGCTGCTGAGGCTTCCATGACTTCCAGTGCAGTGCAGAGAGGAAAAAAACGCTCCCAGAAATGTATCTAATCGGTCATTGCCGTAGCAGCATCGTTTTCACTGCATTTACAACTGGTTGTTTACAAGCACAACTCGAGTTATTTATGAGGGATACGGGCGTGTTGGGAAATGACACGCTGCACAACTCCCACAAGAACACTTATGACTGGTCCAGCCCTTTCCCAATTCAAATTAGAGGGAATCGATCCTTTTGGGAGTCAGTTCGATTCGGAAAGAAAACAGCATTTAGGAGTGAGGGGAAGCTGTTAGCGGGAGCCAAGCTGAGGCGCTATCTCGCGCAGGTAATGAGTCTCATTAATTCCTGACCTTTTGCATCGTTGTTCCGCTCACCTTACTAGTTCACTCCTTTTTTTTCTCCACCCCAAGTTAATAAGACATGCTCCTTTGTAATTCCTGCTATATATTATACGCTTGCATTTTAAAATCATGGGATTAAAAGACAGCGTGTACCCTCCGTATTTAGCATTTAGAAGCAATTGTAAGTTTAAAGTATGGATTTTAATATACAAATAACGCAAATTAAAATAATTAAATAATACGCATTATAATGAATGTCTGCAAATTTTCCGAGACTAGATTATTAGAGATCATATTAGACTAAAACAAAGAGGTACTAGCCGTTTTAAATTAAAATGGTTTACTTCTTAAAAATGATTAGAAACGAAACTGTTGGATTAATTTATGGGGTTTCCTTTTTCCACGAAGAATAGCTTTTTATTAATCAAAACTTGATGTGCTCCACTGAAAATAGAAGCACCAATATGGGAAATCATTAAGAGAGCTAATAATGAAGAACAGCAATATTAGAAACGCATTAGGCTCGGACTGAGTACGGTTGTTACGGTGCTCGTCTGTAACTTTGACAACTTCTCCTGGTGCGGCTTACATTAGTGCATTAAGTATGTTTAATTGGCACGCGTTACAATTCCCATTAACAGCTGGGGAAATATTGACACGACCAAGAGGCATCGCATTAATACGCTTGTAAAATCTAATCAGAAAAACCTGTTGTTCGTCATGTAATATAGACCGTAAGCCGGTGGATGTCCTGACGAGAGCAAGCTTTTCTGATCGACCGCCGACCCGGTTTAATGTGCGATTAAGGAAATCAGCGCAAATCCTATTAGACTGTCCATAAGATTCCCACCCCAATGCTATGAAAAATGTATGAAGCCCACATAAGATAAGCAATCCATACATGTTACGCGCACATGTGCTGCGCGTGGATGACCTTAAGCATAAGCAAACGCACGCAAATCTATAATCATCATAAAAAACATATAAAACGAAACGAAGGCTGCTTTATTATAATTAGATAATTAGATGTGCCTTTACATATGGCATGCTTCGCCGTGTTTGGATGGTTAGCAGCCCTTGCACTGCGCTGATCTCACTGCATTAAGAAACTCCACTGTTAGCGGCACAAAGTGACGTATCTACGCTGCACACTGGCCTTTTCGTCGGCCAGCTGCTCCGCAGTGAATATTTTCCCCATTATTGATTGTGTACATAATGCATTGCACAAAAAGAGAGACAAATACAGGGTTTTCTGTCCTCATGAATGACTAAAGCACAATGGGGGGAAATGATGTGATCTTTTCACATTTATCCCATCAATCAAAAATAAGGGATTTGACTTTTTGCGCAGAAACCATGCGCTCTCACCTCGCTATATTAAGTCATACGTGGGCAATGCTCTGTGTATGAAACAAGCATGTCGCGGTCATGCTACGAGCTGCTGGAGGGGGCAGCCAGCTGAATCCGCTGAATGTCAGGTGCTCCTTTGTTGTTTAATTTATTTTCTTTTCAAAGTGAGGAGGGGCGGCCATGCTGCGAGAGGCAGCCATTGATGTCGCTGTAGTTAGTCGGCCTGTCCCCCCCCTGCTGTTCTGTCTGGAGTAGTACCTGTGCATCTCTCCTACAGTTGTCAGGACTATTGGCTTTAGCTAAACGTACTGGACTGGATCGAGCTTTCTGCAGTGGCAATTTTTACTATTTGCCAGCGAGGCAAGGCTGGAGTCACACGATCTGACACATGGGGATTGGGAACGCTGCTGTTTGTCTTCAGCATCTCCTTTCATAGCCATGACAGAATATACAAGTAAACTGTGTCAGCTACCTTTTTATTGTTTTGAATTATGCATGACTTACCAATATATAGATACAGTACACCTCCAGATTCATAGATACCCCCTATGTTAAAGCTGTTATTTTTAACCAAAGCTCGTAAACCGAAGGAAAATCTGGAACATTGTACCGGATTTTTTTTACAGATATGTAAAAATGTATATGTATGCTAATCCTGACTCTGGAACATTCTATTGTATTTGGAATTGTTATAAGGCAAATGCAATTGCGCCTAGCAGCGTCGATACGGGCTTGGTGTAGGGCCCGTAGATACCCCCAGCAATCCCACCCACAATGCCTTTGGGGCTCAAGTGTGATGTTTCTGTGGACCATTGCACATGTAAGTACCCAGGGGTGCGCGATGCCAGGTCGGAGTGGATTATATCTCTAAGTTCTCCAAACGTGATTGGAGGCAGCCGTAAACTCCTGCCGCGTTGCTCCACATGAAGGGAGGGGGACTGGGGTTGGGGGGCGGTGACAGGCGCGAGGAGGCCGAACGGGATGCGCGCGGCTTGGTGTGATGGCAAGTGCGCGGGCAGCAAGATGTCGCGAGCGACATTTATCAAAAGCGCTTAACGAGTAAGCTATTTAAGTAATCAACAAATCAGACATCTGTTTCTACTAAAGGGGGATTTAAAAAAACGGAAAAGCATTTCTGGTACACATTTAACTTTACTACAACATATAGTATTTCAAGAAAAATATTTTGGTCCTCTAAACATATTTGTTTTCTGCAGGCTGCTCCTGTGGTCCGTCTTCTTGCCATATAACTAGCTGCTGGGCGGTGAGTTTGTAGGCGTCGGTTCCGGGTTCTGCTCCAGCCTTGCAAACGTTATTTGGGCGGAAGACAACGGGGGAAATGATGCCTTCGCCGGTCCATGCAGTCCCCAGATAAATCTGAATTACCCGTATAATAATGTCCCGGCTTATCATTGCTATGGATGAACGAATCTTACTCCATCATTTACTGTAGCGGCAGACAAGCTCTGCGCTACTGAGGGATTTCTGGTCTGATTGAAATAGCATGACCGCGCTCTGCAGCACTGAGGCCGAATGTGTTATATTTGTTTATTTCCTGGAAGTTGCAGTGGACCATTCATGGGATAACACAACAATAACATTATAATAACAGCGTTTGAAAAAGTAGGTACAGAAACAGCATTACCTTATATAAATCATATTATTGTATTTTACCAGGAATAAACAACAAATGCTACCATTAATAATAATAATAATAATACTAATTATTATTATTATTTTTATTATGGGGTAGTGGTTAGCACACCTGTCTCACACTTCTGGTGACAAGGGTTCAAGTCATTTGGTTTCTTCTGGTTTCTCCAGTTAAGGTGAGCTACAGTTACCAAATCGGCCGTGAATGGTGTGTGAGTGGTGTGTGTGCCCTGTGATGGGTTTGTGTCCCATCCTGGGTTATTCCCTGCCTGTATCTTCTGGGATAAGCTCCACGACCCCGTGACCCTGCATAGGGCAAACAGATGGATAATAATTTTTTTAAAAAACAGCAAACTACGATTAGCAAAGCTTTAGGCGTCCATGGTGGTCCACATTGATGACCCGGCACTCCCCTCAATCGGTGGTGTATTTTGAACAGAGTATAAAGGAACCCCAAAGCCTTTTATGAAAGCTGTCTGAATTATTGGCAACTACAGTAGCACATTCTAGTTTAATATTGATTTGTTGTCGTCCTTTCAAGTTAGCCCACAAACATGTTAAATTCCGACGGCTTCTCACGTTTAGGCAGGCTAACAGACATCAGGAGATGGTCGTAATTAGTGCCAGTAGTAGCAGCAGCAGGTTTTTATATTTAAATTAGTATTGGTATAATTAGTGGTAATAACAGTTCAAGAGTTTAAGATAAGGATACGTAGTCAAAACACATAATTGCATTAACCTTTAGACATTGTCTAATATATGTAATAACATATTCATTTTGTGACGGCAGTAGATTCATGTGAACCTGAACTGAGCACCAGGAGGCTGCAGGTTGACATCTCAAGAGCATGAACTCTTCTTAAAGTCCATGGGCTTCAAGGGCGTCTAGTGACATCCCATAATGAGATTTATAAAAATAACCCATAAACCACTGCAGTGAACTGGCTTGTCTTGTGCTGGGTCTACACTCTACTGCCCCACAGCCAGTGTTGGGTATTTCAGGTCCAGAAGCTACAAATCCAGATTTTTGTTTTTACCGACCAGTTGAACACAAAAAGTAAGTCACAGAGTACTTAACTGGTTGGTAGAATCAAAATTTTGGTGTGGATTTGCAGTTTCTGGCCCCACACCAGGCTGTGCAGGACACGTGGTTGGAGGATGAATGGATGGACTCTGTAAGCAACTGAGCAGTAAGGAGTTTCTACAAATTGAAACTGAATACAAAACTGAATAACAAATATTAATTGTTTACTCGGTGGGTATTGAAAGTGCTTCAGGTGCTTCGGGGTGGCGAATGGATCCACAGGTACAGGTAGTTGGATGATAGAACGGGCCTATTTTATTTGCGCCCTTGGGATGTGAGGAGAGAGAATCAAATAAAATACAGGAACAGCTATTTGGCCTTCGTAACTTAACGAGGCAAACTGTAAACCACTGAGAACTGGCACATGGCTTTTGAATGCTCTATCTTTAAAGCACACACAACCAGCTTGTTTTAGACTCTTAGGCAATTAAATACGGGTGAGAAAAGAGGTTGCCCCCCCCCAACCTGAACCCTCCCCTGAAATAAACATGTCTTATAATGTTTTTGTTAGGCAGTAATAATCCAGTTGCACCATATGGAAAGATCAGTACAAAAATTGCAACGGGATAACAAAAGAAACATCTAATAAAATGCAGATTGTTGTAGTTTTATTAGAGACCCAGCGTTCTGGAATCCATCTCAGGTGAAGCGCAATTAAGATATCCAATGAGGGACTCTGAGGAGAGCGTGAAGAGATGATGGATGACAGGGAAAGAAAAGTTAACAAAGCAGAAAGCAGACGTGGATGTGTGGAAGAAGAAAATCACGAGAGGTGACACAGAGGTAATGAGGGAGACTGAACAACGGACCATCGTGGGAGAAGGCGAGGGGAAAGGAGTCAAGCTTCACTGACCTGCATTTCAGCTTTTCTTAAAGGACACAGAGTGTATGGAACAGAGTGGAAATTGGAGCAGCACGGGTGGTGGACGGTGGAACAGTTGCATAGAATTTACATTTAGAAAGGAAATATCAAGTGCAAACACGTCTTTGAGTGGGATGCAATAATCCAGAGTCACTGGTGAGACAGGAACTCGGAGGACTTCAGTCACCTAGCAGATTCTGGCCTGGAAAAAACGAAACGGGAGAGTTACAGACACTCAAGATAACCTGGCTACATGTACGTGGGCAGGGCAAATCAAATAAACGGATGAACGCCGAAGTACAGCTTCATATGAAAAAACATAAGCATATTTGCATCAGTTTTACAATTTAATATATTTATGCCCCGAGTGAAATGCTGTGATACGTCTGACATTACACTAGGGGTTTGAAATGGAATAGCTCTTTCTCGCCGAGAATCTTGTCTGATGGAGGAACTTTTATCGTTGCTATCGCCGTTTACAGGGATGCGTGCCTAAGCTCCACCACCTAGGGCTAGCATTATAGGACTTTTCTGTCTAGCTTTGTACCGTGGATGAAGATGTCATAATCCTCAAACAAACTCAAATTCCCCTGGAAAAAGGCTCTTGATCCTAAATCTACTCATTTTCTTCAAACGGCCTTCCAGCTCTTTCTTAAAGAGGGCAGGATATTGGGAAATTGGCTACAAGTACCCCACACCCTAGCCTGGGCACAGACTTACTGGCCAAGGCTTTGGGGGCTGGGTGAGGGATCGTACTGAGCACTCATTAAAAGGCAAACTTTTCCTTAGGCTTGGATGTCATGTCAGTCACTGGCACTGTTTGCTCGCCGAGCAGGAAGAGACATCTCCTTCTCTCCCTGTCAGGGGCTCTTATCATCTTCAAAGCCATATCAAAACGCTGTTTGTTCTGAGCTTTGATTCCAGCCGCACGGTGGATTGAGAGAGGTGCGGGTCTGTTTGAGAGTGTATATTCTGGAGCCTGCCAGAGATCACGTGCTTGTCTTGCCGTGTTTGTCGGCTCGTATTTGAGCTGAAGGATCCTATTAAAACTAAACACTGTATCAATTGAATATTGCCGTCGTAATATTGAAAGGATACCTTAATAATTCAGCCTTAATGGACTTTATGAACATTCTGTGAGGTGACTTTAAACACTCAAACCCTATGTATTCTTATTGCTTTGTAGATTTGTAGAGAACTATCACTATTTATGGCTTAAAATCTAATAATAATTAAATTCGTCCATCCATTTTCTTTACCCATTTGTCCTATGCGGGGTCACAGGGGTCCAGGGCATCTCCTGGAAACAACGGCCACAAGGCAAGAAAAAACTCAGGATGGGGTGCCAACCCATCGCAGGGCACACATACCATTCACAATAATAATTGAATATTATAAATTTATACCAATGGGACATGGAGTGGCACTCATCAGTCTACATTAGTTTATTTTTTGTCCATCACTGTAAGCCACAAAAAAGCACCAAAAATATATTAACTTGAACTGTCCTTTTGCATATTTATGTGTATCGTTCAAGACCTTTATGGCTTTGAAGTTTCATCAAGAGTCATTTCAGTTCACTTAATGTTAGGGTGGGGAAAAAGGTTGTTTTCCGGATGGAAGTTGCTTACGGAGAAGTATAGACGGGTATCATACTCGGTGTGTCAGGTGTGAGATTACAGCAGCCCCCAAAGGGGCTACGACGGCCTGTTTGTGTGCTCCTTGTGAAGGTCACCAGGAGAACCTGCCTGGCCACAGCAGCCTTCCAATGGACTCCTCCCGGGAAGTGACTCGGTCTGTTGGGTTTGGCTTTCTGGCACCCAGCAGGAGAGCTGGTCCTCCTGAGGTGGGGGTGGGTTGGCCAGGCTGGAGGTGGGGGGTGAGGGATGTAGGGGACGTTGTGGAAATGGAATCTGAAAGACGTGTGCTTTGCCCTGAAGTCCCCCTGTCGCCTTTCGTTAGCGTGTTAGGAAGAGCATGTGATGCAAGTGGAAGGAATTCTGGAACTCTGGGTCACTATGGAACGTAGCGGGGTAGAGGGACATTATTCTGGCACCCAACGCTATATTCTGATTTTTGTGTTTTAGCTCAGTACTTGACTCAATATCAGTACTCAAAATACTTTGAGTTTGCCTTTACTGCATTGGCTTCAACTTGTGTTCAAGACATCCATAAGATGTCCATAGTCCTAAAGAACATACTGTCTGCAGCCTCTACAGTATTTGAATTGCATGTTTTGTACAGGCTTTACCAACACTTCCATCCACTTTCCATCCAGATGTTGTATTGTTTATGTGTCTTTTCTTATATTTTAAGCATAGTTGCTTGGCAGTACCTCAACAGCTATGATGAGAAAACACTGCCTATTTCTTTATACAGAGCTCTGCATTGGACCACTTGCTGTGTCTTGCTTTGTTTCAGTCTGATAATATAAGGAGGACTTTTTTTGCACTGGTATGCAGTGATATTTGCAGTACAACAATCTGAAATAATCCAGTACTTCTATACTGCCCCTAAAGTGCAAGAGCCAACAAATAAGTAAAACACAAAAACTTCACAGAGAATATCAATAAAATGGAAAAACAGAAACAGAAAAATAGTAAAATAAATCTGTTTTCTTAATATGTAATTTTGCACTTCTGGGTCATTGTACATTTTTAATATGGACCTAAAATATGGTTTAATTGCGGATGTCAGTGGCAGATAGAGTACAACAATATCACATGCATTTTCTGACCATGCTTTAACTGCATTCTATGCAACATTCAGGAGCAAGTTTAGAGAACTCAATAAGGATCACCTTGTTCATAGACGGTATAGATGGTAAGGTAAATAGTATGCTAATTGCACAGGACCCTTCCTTCCCTGTTATGGATTGGTCACTATTTAATTAAACAACAAATCCTCAGGCCAATTCCATAAACCCTTAAGAAAAAAGAACAAAAACAGACAAAAAAAAAAAAAAAAAAAAAAAAAACGGCAATGCGAGTCATTTGTAAGTTTGCTGGACAAACTGTTGGATCTGACAGAGTGAGCAGCAGGGGAAATAAAAAGGTACTTTAGGTCTTATTGAGCCGGCAGCTGGGCTCGCTGCTGTTTGCCGTGGCGGTCGCCCCTAGCCCCATACCGTGGGACGCCAGTGTGTCTAACCAATGGGCAAATACCACAGGGCTTGTGGCACAGATGTTTATACAAATTTTAATTTGCATTTCATAAACAGCAGGACTTTGTCCACCTCCACAGGATAAAAAGAATATTTCTTCTCCTTTTGTGAATGGCCAAGTGCATTTGCTATGCGCTGCTTTCTATATCTGCAGCCGGGAATCTCTACATCCACCTCGTTGTCCTGCCCCGTCCCTCTTTGCGACCATGTCATGCTGCCCCCCCGGCACTGAGATATCAGCTTGACGTCTCTTTTGGCATGAGTGGTGCGGACTGTTAATGGGATGCTCGCTGGTTAAGGACAGAAACACCAAAAAGTTAGAGAGGGGAAAACCAAATGGGGATTTGTGTATATGAGCACAACCAGGCGATATGCATCTCTTTGTCGTTCGTTATTTTCATATGTATATATGTGCATGTGTGTGTGTGTGTGTGTAGTGGGTTTGTAGCACAGTATGTCAAACCGTTTTGTTAACTGTAAAAGAAACTAGTAAAAGGTTTTTGGATGATTGGTTAAGATCAAAAGTAATGTTAACCAGTAAGTCATGGAAAAAAAAGTGAAATAACCATATCGCACCGTAATTTCCTTCATACAAAACCGAAGTATGTTAAATACCTCTACAGTGACCGTTAGTTTTACTGAGGAGTCACATCAATGCCCATTTGATAGCGTCACAGCATTTTACAGGTCAGTGGGTGATAAATTTATTGCCCCAGAATATGACAGACATTCACATTGCATAAGCTGAATACCACTTGGGCAGGTTCTACCTTTCAGTAGCATAAATTGTTTGCAAAGGTTCCTTAATATGCGGCCATTATATCTAAATTAAGCTTTTTCTTAAAATATAGAGTTCTAGCCAAAGGACTTAAGGTCTATATTCTCTTTTTGTTTTCAGTCTTTAGTTTGTACTTTTCAAAGAGATTTGGAAACTAATTTTTGTCTCCATCTGTGTTTTATGTATCCATCTCACGGGAGTCACAAAATTTACTCAATTTTGTCAGTTTATCAGTTTATGTATTAAGTATTTATTTTCCATTGAGCTTTAAGCAAATGAGATCTAATAAAGAGAAGCTATGTTCTTATTTGTCAAATCTAAAAGAGGAAAAGGCTGACTTTTCAGATGGATACCAGCTGATAATTAATGCTCTTAATGGTAGCCAAATCTGAAAGAGATCACTGCCGATTAGCATCCCATTTTAATTCAACGGAAGTGCAGCTGTTGCCATCTGACAACAGTATTACTTCCGTGTTGTAACAGATGCTATAAATGTTTTCTTAACAACCCAAAATAAACAAACGGTTAGCTGTCATAACAAAACATGCCAAGGAAGAAGAAGAAAATCCCAAATCAGCAGATTTCACCATTTTTTTAGTAATCTTTTGCATATGTTTGCCATTTCACTTCAATCGACAGTGTTAGTGTACTGCATAAGAGTGTGAAGGTGAAATACATTCGCATGCTTTGTATGGTCTTCCCCTCTTGATGCCAGGTGACTGCAAATTTCAGCTCGAAAGCAGTGTAGGGCCGTAGGACTGTGGAATTTACATACTCAGTCAATATTAAGGAAGCACCGTCATTGATTGCCAGCTCAGGTGGCATGTGCATGCCGGTCAGCCCATGCTTCTGTCGCGCATGCCATAGCCCTATTGCGCTAGCGATGCAATGTTAATGTGAAGGGGCCCATGGGGAGCTAGACGGCGGGTTCGGGGGCAGCGTTCCTAAAGCCTGGCTTCCCTCCAGAAGGGGAGCTCTCCCTGGACGGCGTGAGCCGAACCTTCTATGTAGCTGATACCGATAATGTCGCGTTAAGATCGGCGCCGTCATGGCGTCCCTGAGGCGTGCCGCCTCGCATCGCAGATCAGATCAGAACTCCATGTGGGCCGGGACCTGGTCTATGGGCCTGATGCTGTCACAGTACCGTTGCTGTCAGTCATTCGGAAGAGCAACAATGCCACCGTACAGCCGTCCGGCATAACGTTAAAAAAATTAATGAAATAAATCATACAGCTACTTTTAAAAGCTAGGTTAATCCTCCCAGCTGCCCTTCTTATAAATTAAGGCAAACATTTTGCATTATTGTCACCCTAACCAAACTGTTAGCTTTATGCAGGAATTTTCTGTATGTCAGTAAATCGTTCTACTAATTGTAGAAATTTCTGCCTGCTTTGCAAAATAATTATTCTGCCTCTGCAGCAAGCAGCAAAAGCTGAACGTTTACCGCGGGCGCCCTCAGAGTGTGAAAGCCATTGTTTCAGGATTTTTTACGTTTTTTTTTCTCAGATAAAACACTTTTCTTTTCCCAAATTACATATTACAAGGATAATTTTTTTTATTACATTTGTTGCAATTCTTTCAAATTTAATAGCTGTTTTCCTTTTGTACAGAGCTATTGTGAATCATATTGTTAGAGTGCACTGTTAAATTTGGCCTTTTGTTACAAATCAATATTTGGTTTCATGAAAATGACCAACCTGCCATGTTTCACCACTAAACCATGCAGCAATAAAGACAGATAAGTATTATGTAGCCTGTATGTCATTTATTCCAAACATGCTCCCATTCCTTCCAGTACGGTGATACAGAAGCTGTCCTGTTAATGTGTCATGTGCAGTAAAAGAGGTGTTTAGTCGGTATTGAAAACTGAATCACCAGAGGACATTAAAATGGTGCTTTTCCCTCCTCCCTTTTAAAGCATGAGGCACGAGGAGAAACGGGAAGTGTTAAAACATCCCCGGGAACCTCTTCTTGCCAGTCGCAACCCCCCCCCCTCCGGTTCACACGGCTGGCGGACGATGCTGACTTAACGTGTCAGCTCGTGTAGCGGGCTGAGCTGTTGATAAGGCACTCTCCCCCACGCGGCGCACGAAGCCCGGCCCAAAACAATGTCACACTGGTGAACTGAGCTGAGAAATTAATTGATTGGATGACCGAATGGCTGCTTTGGATGTGCGAGGAGCTGTGGAATCCTTCTTTCAGCGGACTGGACAAGCATTAACATGTGCGCCATCAACACTATACTGGATAAGTATTTATAGATGGATGGATATGGTGTGTGTGTGTGTGTGTGTATATATTTCATTTATCCTCTATATATCATCTACAGTATATAAATGTTTTTCTCATATTTATGGATTATTAGACTCCATACGGGCTTCCTTCAATGAGATCTCTTCATAAGAGCTATCGGCATTTAGCTGTTAGCTAAATTAGCTGTCAGAATCCAGGCTGTCCGAACCCACGCCACCCATCCCCCCCCAAAACCCAGTTAGATCTTTCCGTGACCAAGAAAGTTAAAAACTATCAACCGGTTTACCTCCCATGGATGGGAGGAAAGAGGCTGGTGTGAAGCCAGGTAGTATAGTTACAAGCTTGAGTTCCTCCTGTGAAAATAGCTTCAGCCCCCCAGTTGGTAAAATCTAACGAGGGAGACATAGAGTTGCTGGACCTCCCATGAAATTTGTTTCTGGCTATGGGCCTACAAAGGGGTTAATTACTCATCAAAGACCTGAATTTTTAAATAGATAAATGGATGGATGGATGGATGGATGGAAGGTGCTAAAAGAAGTGGGTGTCTCGGGGATAAACAGAGGTGACAGTCATGCTTTCCAGATTACAGCAGCCTCAAATTTAAAAGAGTGCAGCAGTCAAAAACCCATAAAAGTGAGTGGCTTCTGTGTAGCGTGTGCCACCGCAGAGGGGGGAGATTGAACGTGAAAAGGGGCAGATAATGTGCTCACTCACTAATGGGCACCCGAGTCGACACAGGCTCATTTTTCACATCATGTCATCTGGAAGGCTCTGAATAAAAGCTATGGTCGCCACGAGCCCCGGATCTCTCGCAGCCATTACGGCCGAGCCGGCGTGCTTTTATTTGTGTTGACTCGTACAGTCGGGAGGGATGACAGTCCCACGGCCCCGCGGATCAGTCAGGACGGATGACACACGGCGCGTTATGCCGCGCGTGACAGGTCCCCCCCCGCCTGCCGCGCACGCCGGCCGGCCCGCTCCGTCATATCGCACGCTCTGATCTGACAGGCCCAAGGATCAGGCAGCGGGGACATCACAAACTCCGTCTTTTGTAATTTCCAGATGGGGGGAGGAGGGGGTGGGAGGCTTCCGGGGTTACGTGTACTAAAAATTAGTGTCAGTCAAAGCTAAGTGGCTATTTTAACGGCAAATGGTTTCGGCCGATAGCCGCAGAGGTTAGCGTGGTACCTTTGGGATGCAAAGGTAACGGAGGCAAATATCTATCACACCTTAAAGACTTCTTTTTTTATATTGAGGGTCGTGTGAATCATCATGCAAATATGGCAAATGTTTTTAGTTTTGTTGTAGCTGTGATGTCACAATGCACAATGCTGCACTAAGATTGCAACCGTTTTTTATGCTGCTGCGGATTCCTTCTTGGTATTTAAATATAAATTTGTACACAGAGCTGCCACGTTCCATGTGTCATCAGAGAGCTGTCCAACTTCCTGTTCCTTGTCCGGTGGCCAATGATGCAGCACGACCTATATATCTACAGTAACTTGAAATGCAATGATGTGATGCACACGTTATGTCTGAACACCGCCTGACCAAAAATTCATTCATGAATTGGGTTATTTATTTAGAAGTGCATGATTCTATGTTGTATAAGGTGTTTCATTTACATTTGAACAATTGAAATAGAAATTATGGAAGCATTTATGTCAGTTTTCTTTTTTTCTGAAAAATATATTTCTTCTGGTGTAGTATGTCATAAATTGATTGAATTTATGTCAGGAATTACTTCCTAAGTCCTGAGCTCATGAATCATGGGTTCCTTATGATTTTGTGGCAGTACTGGTGTGTTCTGAAGTAGATGTATGACAGTAGTGAACGATGCTTAGTAACACACAGTAACAGATAGATTTAATATCTAATTAAACAATTAATACATAACGAGTCGTAAACCCTGCAGACTGTCCCGTCGCTATTAGTTAATGGGCAGCACCACGGAGAAAGCTGTGCGATTCTTTACTTATTTGTTTATTTTCTTTGCCGCTTGTTTATTGTGTCTCAGTCAAGTATGACATCATAATCACACGTAGGCAAGTGGCAGTGGCACGACTCCCTTTTGAGCCTGAAATTATATAACGCACATGTTTTCATGCTTTGCCAATTACTTTCAAAATAAGGACTCCTTTCTTTTTTTTCCCGGCGCTACGTGCGTCGGCCCCTATAAGAACGAGAGAGGTGATGGGGGGGAAAAAAAAAACAACTGATTTCCTTATTAGGTTCAGGAGTCAAAGGCCTTCTCGAGCAGCCGGCAGCTTCAAGGGCTCAGAAGATTAAGACTTATATTGGATTCATGATGGAGGGCACAAAGTTCATTTTCAAAATAAAACAGAATATTATTCATATTCCTTTTAAAATTCAGATTGCCAGCTGACCTGTGACTTGGCAGTAGTGTATTACATTTTCAATGAGCTGCCTACCCTGTTTCTGCTTGTCAAGATCTCTCTGCTCCTTCTCCCTCGTCCTCCTCCTCCCCCCTTTCGGAGCACCGAAGCCATTATGATTAATGTTTGTATTTGCGAGAGATGAACTAAAACAAATAATGTTTATAATACAATGATATTTGTGTTCGTCGACATATATACTTTGAAATAACTGGTTTTCTGTGGTTTTTATTTATTTATCGCATGGGACTTTGGTCGGATTCATTTAGCTATTGTTATGTGATCGTTTATTCGCGGTGAGCCAGTCCGGCATTTTCGTACCACCTTCATGGTTTGGGATTATGTTGAAGAAAGGTGCGTCTTTGATGAGTTAGGTGCAGGGGAACATTTCCGCGGTTCTTATTTTAGGCGTCGGCAACAGATATGCAGGAATACTGGTGTTCAAATATAGCAAAGAGATGTCGATTGGTGGAGGATGACTGCAAAGTGGAAAAGCATAACTTGCCACTATAACTTGGGCTTCAGTTTCATTCTAATTCTGGACACAGAAATCCAACAAAAGCATTGAAAACAACGACTTCAGCAATAAAATCACAAATGTTATTCAGGGTCATTATTTAGTTCCCAGTCCGAAATGAAGCCATAGTCACCATCTCATAAAGTTGTGGGGCGTCTTTGATAATTTCGTCACACTCTGCCTGGGTTCGTTTGGGAGCACGTCTTATTGCATTACATTAGGGCACATTCAAATTAGAATTATGAAATTATGCGTCAAATTAAATCCCGATGTGTCACTGAAAGAAAAGGACGCTTTTCTGAGGTGTTCAGTCTTAGGGGTCAGAAAGCGTCTGCGCGCGCTTCATATTCACTAGGAGTGAGAGCATGATCGGTGTGCAACGGTGTGATGAAGACACAGCAATGTGGCCATGCGCTATTGCACCCGGCCTCCGTCCCGTGCCAGTGTCCCATCATTCTGTACAGAATACAGCGTCCTTAATTGGCCTGGGCTCCTCCAACATGATTTTAATGAAAAAAAGCAGCACATAACTCTTAGTTTGTTGGCTGGCGGAGCCCAATTTACAAAAGTGGAAGCCGGTGATAAGCAGAGACAGGGCTCTCAGCGCAATGAATCACGGAATGGCAGGGTTGAGCAGGATATAATTGAGTCCAACATCTCTGAGCACTTTCGCCATAATTAATGATAATCTGTAACAGAGGAATCTCCAGATTCCAGTTCACAGAACTGTTTAATTAGGCCGAGTAATGAAAGCGGAGGCGCTCCCGAGAACGCGGCCGGTCACATGATTAATGATTTGTGCTGGTGAACGCAAAAGTGCTGCACTGTTAACTCCGACCAGAGCTGCCGCATCCGCCTGGCATTTACGAAACGCAGAAATGCGCCACCGCTTGTTTTTTTGTTCACATACACGTTAAAGATATCAAACATTTTTACCTAATTGTGTAACGAATGCAGTGGGTTTCTTTTTTTAGGAGTCTTTCTTTGCGAATTGCACGCTGTACATATGAAATATCGACCCATACCAATCTCTACGAATCCTTTATATTTCTGACTGAATTACATAAAATTGTACACAACATATGTTAAAGTGCCCATTGTCATTACAGAAAAAGGCAAAACGCTAACTAGAATCACGTTTGCTCATTATTGACTTTTTCCATATTTATTCACATGGGCAAATATGCATTATCGATAAAAAATGCATATCAGTGCCATTTAGGAGGGAATTCAATCACGCAACTCGGAGAAGCCCACATGTCAGTTCAACCTAGTCTTTGTTCAGAGCTGTGGCTTGATTTTCGCTTGATGTGGTGCTTTGCTTTACGCTTTCAGTTGGTAATGTTGGGACACGCAAAAGAGTGAGTGGCGCCATGTCGTCACATTTGTTTCTCTGGGTAGAATGTTAAAACGCTAAGGAATTACCGTATGGTATTCCATCTTACACAGCCAACTTATCTGGTAGAGGGTGGCAGCATTACAGTATGCACAGCATAGTAACGAAAGTACTGAACACAGATTTAAAATGCGATCTATAAATTACATTGCTTGGTAATGTAAAGTTAGTGAAGTAATGGTGGAGTAGCAAGACTGAGTAATATATAGCATTTTGGCAGCATCAAAGGTAGCGTGTTGGAGTCTTAGTAGTCTTGTAATTTATTTCTATCCAAAATGAGAAGTTACTTTCACATTGTATTGGCCCATCATCAGCCCAGAACATACTTTTACTTAATATATTTGCACCTATATAGGTGTTTGTTTGGTCCATTTTCTTGCTGATTCGACACAGGCAAATCCGCACAGAGCTGTATCACCGAAGTGTCCATTTGTGCAAAATTCCATCTCCAGCGTGTTATGTTCCTGACTCATTTGGGACACTGCTTGATTCAGTTTTCACTCTTTGATATATTAGGTGAACTTTAAAAACCTCAATCTCTTAGATTTATTCCTTCGAAACTGTGATGATTATTAGTGTGTAGCTGAGCCCATAAAATAAACAAAAAAAAAGTGGATGGATTTTTCTTAGCTGAACTGACAAATTATATTGAAATCTGCAGTAGTAGATATAAAGTGTTACTAGTACAAATACAGTAGTGGTTTGGCAACATCAAACAAAACAATCTATTATTATCAATTGTCGTTCATGCTTATAATTCACATAGCACTCACCTCTGGGACCAGGGTTTGAGTCTCTGCCCTGGCTTTTTACATGGAGTTTGCATGTTCTCCTTGTGTCATTGTGGGTTTCCCTCACAGATCAAAAACACGCCAAGGCGAGTTAGAGTTACCAAATTGTCCGTGAACGGTGTGAGTCATGGGTTGCTGTCCCATCCTGGGTGATTCCCTGCCTTGCGCCTATAGCTTCTGAGAGGCTTCAGACTCCTGTGACCCTAAATAGCACAAGTGGGTATAGAAAATGGATGGATGTGTCTGACGTCAATGTTATTAAGTCCATAAGGACACCAGTAATATTGGGTATTTTCACCATAGTGCAGCAAGGAGGAAACCTGATAGCGGTCCGTTTCTCATTCAGGGAATGCATGAAATTACACAAGTTCAATGTGATAGGATGTAAAGTAGAATTAGCTTGTAGGAGATGCATCCACAACAGAAGAAACACCTATAATCATGAATGACACATACTGCAAGTTCAAGAGCATTCAGTATCAGGCGAAGCAGAGGAAAGGAGCATGTGCTGAGAGCACATTGCTACAGCCACCACACAATGAACCACCTGAGGATGAGAACCTGAGCCCAGCCGTGCGGCGGGCGATACCTCAGCACCGCACCAGTCCAAATGGACCAGTATGAGTTTTTTTTCCAATGGCTGGAGTGTCAATCCTGCCACCAACCCCTGAATTTCCCTGCAAGTTGGAGGACATCCTTTTAGGGCTGGATGTAGATTAACATCATGCACAGAACAAAGCAAATGCAGGTTAAGGGCCTTGCTGAAGGGCCCCACAGAGTAGGATCACTCCAGGCATTCGCAGGATTCAAACCAGCAACCTTCCGATTACTGGCACAGATCCCCAGTCTCAGAGCCGCCACACTGCCTACAGCCGCCTCTCTGTCTAAATAGCCTAAACTAATTTGTATATGATTGTATGTTGCCTGCGATGGGTGGTGTCCATCCTGGGTAGTTCCCTGCCTTGCGCCCATAGTCTCAGGATAGACCCCATGACCCTGTATAGGACAAGCGGTTTCACCTTAGGTTGGATGGATGGATGACTTTATGTGGTGCAAATCATTTTCAGTATTGATTTTTTGTTTATGCATAATATGTGAGTATCTAACAACAAAAAGCATGGATGTGAAGGGGTTGCTGAACTACTGTAATCCATCCATCCACCTTCCAACCCAAGGGCATACATTTGGTTATGGACATTAGAGACACGTTCCTACCAATGTTATGGGAGTACCGCGTGTGTTTGGGAGGGTGGGGTTCAGGGCCTATTTTGCTCCCTACCAGTGATGAAACCCAACCTACTTGTTCCAAGCGCTTCTGTGTAGGGTTGGAGTGAACCTGAAGTCGATGCCAGGAAGCAGAGGGCACAAGACGAGGCACACCCTGGGCGGGATTGGCAGTTCATACTGTAATTTATCATATACATAGAATTTTTTTTAAAATAGAATATATATAGGGAATGTAATATAAATATTAAAAATTTTAATAGTGCATGATGCCAGGTGTGATTTTGTGCTTTCTTACTGCACAAAATACAGCAATTAGGCAGACTATATTTTGCTTGAAAAAACTATTGTGTGGTCACAGCTGCAGACATTGCTGTTGCGTACCATCTGATACTTACAAGGACGTAACTCCTGAAGAAGATAAAAGGTCACATTAAGCAAGAAAATATTATGGAGATTTACTAAATGCCACATAAATCTGGGTAATTTTTTCCCTCACTTAACGTCATTGTTGAGAATTGAGAACCCAATTATTTGCAAGTTTTACAGTAGTGTTTTGACCGTGAATAGGTTTACACATAGGACATCGACTACAACAAAATAGTTATGAACTGATTTAAAAAGGTAATATGTCTGTGATTCTTAAAGGCTGGGGCCCAGAATCAGCCTGCCCTGGAAATAAAACGCGTTTCAGAGACCCTACGGAAACTTCTGAAAGCTCGACAGGCAGAAAATTCATTTCTCAAACATACCAAAAAAAAAAAGAGAGAGAAAAACTCAATGGGGCAAACAGGATATGCAAACAGGGCATATTACCCCAACCTCCCATAAATCTATGACAAAATACAGTTTGAATGCTGACAAAGGCTTGGACGGGCGGCGGCGGTGGTGGTGTGGGGGGGTTCGTTTATGTGAACGGAATGGCTGCCAAACACTCTCTGTTTCCTAAATCTTGTTTAGTTCTTTAATTCTCTACTTTCTGACCTGGATCTCGCTGTCGCTGCACATGAAAGAAATTAGAAAGGCTCCGCAGCCACAGAAGACCAGTGTCCCGCGACTCCACAACATTTGTCATTGCCAAAAACAGCGGAGTTTAATTAAGTGTTGTGAGCAGCCTAGTGAGAAACACACTTTAAATTAAACCTCTGAACACGCTGCTATTGGCTCTTTACCTTCCCGACAATCAGACGGGCGTTCGGCACAAATCCTGCCTCTCGGGACGGATGTGGGGCTGGGGGGGGGTTGGGGGAGAGGCGACTCGCACCACAACCTCCAGCAATTCATAAAGGGCCCTGCTCTCCCAGAACGGTCTGTTATTACGCCCTGCTTTCAGTATTCCTTCATAAACTCGTCCAGATGTGGGTGATAATTAATGCTCCCCGAACAAAACATGTTCTTGACGTCATAATTTTTTAGAAAAAAAAAAAAAACGAACAAAAACATTTTGTTATATTTACGCGTGGTATTGTTTTAGCTACATCAAGCAGTCAGCGCAGGAAGATTGTTCTTGTATCAGCATCTTCAAAACAATCATTTTGACTTGAGACTGAAAGCTGATTGCTTGACTCTGGCATTCATCTGTGTTTTGTACTTCAGTCCTTAAAATGGCCAGTGTAACAAGTACGGCCGATCGCTATGCGATGCAGCTGACAACACAGAGGGTAATACCTTAATCGGCTGCTTTGGTATTTAAATTACATTGTTGACCGGTGTTTGAAGTGCTTCCACACCTCAATCTATTCATGTGATGTAATTTAAAGTAATACCTGTATGGGGTCATCCGTCTTGGGATTCATCGATCCTCCTCCCCACCTGTCTCTCCTACACACTGTTGTCTTCTGTGTAGTAACCTCCGCAGTAACACAGGACGAGCCCATTTCTGCCTGTGGCCTAAAACTGGATGGCAACGTGATTACACCTCTCCTCTGCGTGCCTTTTTTTTTTTTCCATCCACCACAGTTTTATGTCCCCCCTCCTGTCCTGCCCCCTGAAGATTCCTTTTTACCACCTTCTCCCCCATCGCTCCCCCCTCCCCCCCTACCCCC
>JAODKF010000001.1:42695716-42715773 GCA_026779585.1 Mormyrus proboscirostris | reverse complement strand
GGGTTGGCGCCCCATCGTGGGTTATTCTCTGCCTTGCTCCCGTAGCCTGCCGCCCCCCCCCCCCCCCCACTACCCTGAGTAGGACAGAAAATGAATGAATGAAGCATTATTTTTATTTTATTCCATCTTCCAAATGCTTCTTGCGTACAGTGTTGCACCGAGTCTTGGAGCCTATCGCAGGCAGGGATGGGCACAAGGGAATGTAGTAATTTGTTATTGTTGTTATTATTATTACTATAATTATTGTTAGTATTATTTAATATTATTAATATCATTTATTACATTTATTTAGAATCATTTTATTGACCAAGTATGTTCACACGCAGGTATCTGTTTCTGGTTGTCAATTTGTTTATTTTTGAATATTCCAATGCTAATCCTGTCAGTCTAATCGGAATCTAAACATGTAATATGGCCGTGTAATTGGCCGTTCTTTTCATGTTCTGCCTTTACACACGTTGGGCCAAAGTCTTCCGCTGCTGTCAGGCCATCCCCCAGGTCTCTCCTGCCCCATCGGCCATGTAAAGAGAGGACTTATGTAGGCCATAACAGTCCACGGCTCCGCACGTCACCGTGACGTGTCGCCTATGAAAGGAACCCTTTCGTCTGCGAGGAGCGCCAGGCCATCAGCACAGGCACTCCGTTTAAAAATACAGATGGGATGACAGAATAATATATGGACCCGCGATGGAAATCAGCCGGGCGCTTCGGTAGGACGCGAGTGCAGTAGACGCATCTTTGAGTTCCACCTCTAAAAGGATGAAAACCTCAACTTTGATTCATAATTGATTAAATAAATCCCTGCCACATCAAAGGCAGGAAGAGGAGCCACTTCTGTGGATGTGGAGGCCGTCAAACGGCACTTTGTTGTTTTAAATGTTCCCCGGGTCTGGGGCGCCGTACGCCCCTGAGAGCTGCAAGGTGTGGGTTTAACAAGGCAATGGCAGCCTCCTAATGAAACAGGACACCCAGAGATCTGAATGAGGACATCTGGGCGGTAATTGCTGCAATATGATTGCCTGCTTCTCCGTTTCATTTACTCTATTAGCAATTTGCCGTTAATCTCTCCCCCTCTCTCTTTCTCTCTCTTTCCCCTACATGGCTGGGAGACATTTGATCTCCGCTCTCATCAGCATTCCAGCTTGCTTATGTTCTCCTGAGCGGGAAAAAAAGTATGGTTGGCATTCAAAGAAAGTGACGTTACATGAGGCTGTTTTAGAACGATTCCTGCCAATGACGTTGAATTTGACCTCACTGACGTCTTAGTGGCACCAGTGATTAAGTTCAACCAGTTGTTTTTACTCTAGCACCTGTAATTTGCTTTTAAATGGGTGCATCCTAGTAAAAATATCACTTTCTCTATGGCAGATGTGCAGAGCTTCCTGGTACATGATGATCTCAGTAAGGGCACATACAGAAATAATAATCAAGGGCTATACACTCAGGGTGGAGATAATACAAAGATGGGGGAACAGCTGCATCTTTTTTAATGTGATTAATGCACTCCCCACCAGTCTGTCCAGGACATTTATAATTCATACCTGCCGTTTGCACGTGACCGACAAAACTTCCAGCCAATGCTAATTAAAAGTGCTACGTCTGCATGGGGTGACGTTTCTTACCAGCCACCGCCTGTCTGGTGTCCAGGTGAAATGTCCATAGGAAGCGTAAAATTATGCTGCTGGTTCTGAGTTGGTGGCTATGTTGTTCTGAGCAGCGCTGAGGTGGGGGATGTTGATGTCATTGGGTGGGTCGTTCGACTCGTGTCGGCCCCCCGCTTGGCAAGGGGTGGATCTGGCCAGGCCACTGTCTGGACAGTGGACGGATGGGGTAACAGTTTCTGATGGCTTCCTGCAGCTTCAGCCGCTCAGCTTCTCAGTCTGTAGCGATGTGACAGGGTTCCCTGCCTAGGTTTCCCTAACACTGATAACATTTGTTGTAATATTAGACAAGCAGCAGCAACTGACCTATTTGGATTACAGAGCTAAAAAACTCACCAACTCCATGAAACAGTTTTGAGCATCAGTTCATAATTAGAAAGTGTGATGTCACCTGTGGCATGAACAGCCTGCCACCTGGAAATGAATTTGGGGGGGAAATTACTGATCAGTCAACAATGTGCCAGCTGGTACCCGGGTCTTTAAAAACCAGGGGTGGCCAGCCGGCCTACTTTCTGTTCCCATCCCCTTTTATGAATGTGCAAAAAACTAGACTGTCTTTGAGTTTGCAATAGGTGTCTATAAAAAAATAAGTCTAACATTGGTAATGGTCGCTTTGTTAACATGGGAATCTGACGAATCAGCAGTACCTTAACATTCCAGTTAGAGCCCCCGCTTTCAGGTGCGCAGTGTGCATCTGACCAACAAGCATGTCCATGCATCCCCCCCGGGCACGTTACACACAGACCTGAAGTACAGCTTGAGGTTTTACAGACCTGCTGTTGGAAGAGAATTACAGTAGGCCTGCCTCTGTTTGAAACACTTCATGCTGCTTTCTTGGGCAGGAAATTATCGTTGTATAACTATTTTCATTGAAAACTTTACCAAAATGCTGGTTGATGTTTTTTTTAAATTATTTTTCTTAATTCTATAAGTCTTTTTAGGTACCACTTTACAATAAAAGTACCCTTATAAAGGGTTTATGAACGGTTTATGACGGGGTTATTAATTAGGCTGTAACACTTTGTAAATCATTATTAGACAATTCTAAACAAGTTATAAGTTTTCTTTTCATTAACGACTTATAAAAGGCGAAAAGGAGCCTTACTGTGAACTGGTACCTCTCTTTGCATAGTTTATTGTTAAATATTGCTAAGCAGTCTTTTTGCCAAGCAAATGCTTTATGCGGGCCGTTTATATTTCGTAAATAATATTCATCCTATAATATTCATCACAGAATAATATTCGAATGAGTAACACTTATATATTTACATGATGTATTTGCCATCTTCAAACCAAAATGAGTATTGTGACTAAAAAAACTAAAGAACTCAAAGGCATGCATTAGGAAAACAAAAGTGACAAAACAGGAGTAGGGAAACAAACTGGACTGCGAGGGGTCAAAACGGGAAGACTAATACGGGGAAGGGTACAGTCAACAAGAGGGCTGACATCAATGACCGAACTGGGGAACACAGGATTGTGAAGCACATATATGCAGGACTATTGAGTTGCTGGCACGATGCGAGTGAGGATGGTTAGCACAACAGGGTTGGGGAGAACGAGACAGACACACCTGGGGAGAATCAGGAGGGATCCAGAGGACCAGCAGCAACCCCTGCTGGTTATACTGGGAGATGAACAGGAAGGATCGTGACAATGACTGCAATTAAAAGCTTTGCACCACGACATTTATAATAAATGTATTTAGCTATCATGCATTATTTTTCCACGTAAAAAGGGAGGGAAAAGGGGGGCCGTTGGGCATAAAGACATAACACAATAATAATGGAACGAGAGATGCCTGCAGCCTGATCTCCCCTCCTGCTGTTTTCCGCTAACTGCCGAGGAGATGGTGAGTGACAGGTCTAGTCCATGGTGCGGACCTGTCACCATCACCCTACTCAACGGGGGTCCCATAATGCCGGGCTTCCAGGATATAACCCCATCCCCCAGCACTCAATGGCCCTGCGTTTGCCCCTCCTCTGCATCCCTGCCTGTAGCTGACTCTTGCATCACCAAGCCAATGCTAAGCCAAATGAAGAGAGAATATGACAAGGATTCATATACGACGAATCACTGAATCACCACGGCTGGGATACCAGCGCTGATCTGTGGCCTCGCGGCCAGCCCGACCGCGAGCCCTTTCCGCCCGCAGCGGAATCACCGGGCAAGCTAGGCACAGTCTCTTACAAGTTAATTAGATCTCCTCCTATCTTCGCCCTGTTTTGTGTAAACAGTCTCCGCTGGCCGTCCGACACGTGTAGTTATCTACCCAAGCACATTCAGCGTGATTTCTGTCCGCCGGCCGCCGCCGCTGTATCTGCGAATGAAGAGCTCCCCTGCTGTCCCCTCTCACCGAGGGCTGGTGATTTATGAAAATAGGACAGACTGATGATTTTCATATTCATATAAATGCTTACTATCTCCCATTACATATCTCCGCTTTCTTGCTGCTGGGAAATGCTAAAATAACTGTCATCCCAATCTCCAGACACCATTACAAATTTCTGTAAAGTGGCACGGACCTGATCCAGTACATAATCACAAGGGCCATAATGGTGTCTCCTGGCATTCTCCTCAATGTCAATAAGTTTTGTTAGAGGACAGACATCTCAAGAGGATAATTCGATTCTGTCATAACTGGTGTTGTCTTTTCAATATTCATACTTTCAATAGTTATTCTGACAGAAAACCGTACTGTCTGTGGAAGTTCCACCTGCAAAAATTCACTGTTATAAGAAAGCAATAATTTTCCATGACGGTATATAGGCAGAAGTTCGATATAAGTTGGCAATGACAAGTAAATTCATGGGAAAGAGTAGAAATCATGCATATGCGGCTGGGGCTGCCACGTTTCAATCTTTCATGCTGATGTAATGTGTTTGTCACCCTTTAAATTATACCAGTATGGGCTTGTGCTAGATACAGACATTAATAATAATAATAATAATAATAATAATAATAATATATTTTATTTATAGTGCCCTTTACATCACAGGATCTCAAAGGGCTACAAGTAAAAAAAAAAAAAAAACAATTTTAAAACCTCTAAGTTGAGAAACCACAGGTTTTGTTAAAAAGAAATGTCTTGAGACGCTTTTTATCATACATTTTTAAAAAGTAAGAGTACTGCTTTCGTCCTTAAATTTTTGCACTGTGAATTGGTCAGCTTGTCTATCACAGTGTTCAGAGAAACCATATGCATTTTAGGGGTCCCAGCGCTATGAGCTGGGTTCACTACACTGAGGAACAGCCCTCCAACATGATGCGCCAGACAAGAGGCATCCTTGTCCAAGGCAGCTTGAAAATTTTCACTGTGTAAGAATATACTTCCTTGTTAACATTGGTGTTTATTGATTAAATTTTTTATTTTTTTTTGCAGCATCACAGCTCAGAAAATATAGGAAAGTGATCCTTGGGCTATTAGTGACGGAATATTCACACCTCTAAGAAAGGTAGCCTGTAATATATCGGGAGCAGGAGCTTAAGCGGAGTAATTTGATGGGGACGTGGCATGGAGTGACTTCTGGCGAGCAAAGGCACAGAGCAATTAAGTAGCTAAACAGACAATGAAGACAGTCTAATAAAGGAAATCTACATTTCTTGCCTCGAAATCTTATGGGGCAGGGATTTCGGCGTTTAATTCAAGCCTGGGGATTGATTAATATTCACATTCTAATTCCGAAGATCCTGACATGCCACTGGGGTCCTTGTAAGAGCCCTGTCTGATAACATTTGCTCTCTTCTTTATTCTTAACAGATGTTGCGGCAAGACTTTTCTTGGGCCGACGGTGTCGAATGTAGCACCCGGATGTATGTTCGATGTTATTACGTTGAATCTGTGCTGCTTAAAGAGGAGTCTCCTGATAAAAAAGTGAAAAGATAATATATATATATAGTTCAATTAATATGCAGCAATCAGTTTTTTTCTGGAGAAAAACTGTACAACCAGCACACTGAGAGTTTATTCCCATTCTGTGATGCATAGTGACCGACCATTAAATACCAGTTCACAAATACACAAAAGGATGGAATGTTTATTCTGAAGTCAGTCATTTTCCAATTTCAGTTAACACAGCATTAAGTATACAGCTGATGCCCTTGAGACAGCTTTCAATGAGGCCTCAAAACGGACATGTGGTAACTGACGCGATAGGCATAACGAATCTCTACCACCCTACCCACAATTCCTTGTCCCTGACAGCAAGCTGCTGTTTATCACTTCCATCTGAGGCCAGTGAGGATGCACATTCCAGTCCCTCCTGTCATTCAGAAGTTAAATTCCCTACTATTTGGGCCCATTGATCGGTATTATTGTTTTTAAATTGCATTTTCTCCTTTAACAAATGACAGTGTGCTGTTCTCCATAACCATGTCCTCTATAACCATTACTCATCACAACTCAGCCAGAGGTAAAGTAGAGCTGGATAAGTCCATCCAGAATGGGCTGCAGTGATATTCAAAATATTCCTCATGAGAAACCTTGTTGTAATTCTTCAGTCATATTTTTTAGTATTATCCATTTTCCAGTTAGTACTTGTGGTGTTAATAAGTGTTTCTGTACGACTGATGCAAATGGTCACATAGAATCGATGAAACGAATGAGAAAAACTCCCCAAACCAAGGCACTCCTTAAGTTAAAATGTTTATATTATACTGACATCTCCTAACTGAACTGTTAAAAATTCCCAAGTATTTCATAGAATCGCATGGCAACATTTAGACTTTTCAGTACAGAGCATGCCTATAGCTACCCTTCCAAAACAGTCACATGCAATACCTTAAGCATTTGCATTACAAAGGGTCACATGTCTCAATGGCGTTACACAAAAAGCAGATTAGCGATTTCATTGTGAGGCACTCTTTCCAAGTCACTTGACAAGGACGTACCCAAGAAACCACTTCACCAACATTACGTCTTTCATCTCCCACTCAAGCCAAGCGTGATTTATTATTAATGCTTAAAAATGCCAGTATAATAGTTCAGATTTTTCACAGGGAGGTGGTCCAAGATGTGAAGGGGGAAAAAAAACACCTTTTCCCTCCAAAGAGCATTTTCATCCTGATGCATGTAAATTCATCAGATTGATGGTAAGAAAAGCACACACAAGGTTAATCTGCTATGACTGTTAAAATTTCCATGATATCCTGCTTGAATATCGAAGCAATGTGGGGTGAACCATGCAATTTATCCAAATTATAATTATTGTTTCTTTCTTATTATTGACCCGTACTTCCGATTACAGACCTTTGTTACCATGCAAATTTTCCATATATTAAAGTAAACAAGATTTTAGGGTTTAATCCTGAAAGAACGCAGTATGTCCATGACAACGTAAAGAAGGTGCTCATATGCACCTCTCCTCTGTTCTTTTTCCGAAGTGCAACCGAAATAAAATAGTTATTAAAGCGGGATTTAGGGTTTTTTGTGCGGTCTGGAACTGTTAATTCTTTGATTCTTGGGGAGTTTTAAAGGCACAGCAGGGGCGTTCCTTGCACCAAGCAGAATCAGGGCCGCATGCATACATGCGGATGTCGGGAAATTCATCACGCACTTTATCCCTGAGCAAACGCCCTGGCAAACATTGACAAGCCATCCTCACAGCCCTGCCGCTTATTAGACGAACTCCCACAGAAACGAGAGTTCGCCTTGCCTGCAAGCATGTTGATTGAAATGAATTATATATAGTGAAATGCAATTATTCGTAAAGACTGGTGCGAGTGGTAAACGAGAGGGGGGGGGGGAGAGAATCTCTCCAATGGACTTTCCCCTCAGCTTGGTTATGGGTGCCAGGCCACTGAGTGCTAAGGCTAAATTCACAAGATGTTTTACATGTTGAGGGACGAAGAACATGGGAGCAAGCGGGTTTTATTTAACTGAATTAACAAATGCTGAAAACAAACAAGATCGCTGGGGATCCAAAATGGTAATCTGGGAACAAGGGAAAGCACAGGCAACAAGTACGTTTGATGTTAATGCTGAGACTGGGGACCACAGGACTGGGAAGCACTTAAATACATGACTTATGAAGGACCAAACAAGAGGCAGCTGGGAGTGATTCACATGAGAGTTAGGAACAGGTGTTGAGACAACAGGTAACAGGCGCGGCTCATTAGGCCAGACTAGGGAGGAAACAGGAGCGTCCGATGGGCAGAGTATGACAGGATGGCGATTACCTTTGCAGGTTTTCATTATTGGCTTCCAAAGAGGTTGGGAAGCCAAAGTTCTTCATCTCTGTCATGTACAAACTATATTACTACTGTAAATATATTAGTGTACCTGTTTCAAATCATAGAATCACATTACAGTCAGAAGAAATACGAGTCTCTACATCTAAAGGGTTAAATTACTCAGGAGTTTTTCAATGTTTTTTTTCCAAGTCTCTGACAATCATGTCCTGTTAAATATGTTACATATTTATGTTACATTCCTGTAGTGGGATAACCCATGGGGATTTTACTTTTGATCACAGGTACCCAAGCATCTATCATGATGTGCAGCCATAAGCTCTCAAGATCTAAAAGATTCCCAGAGCAGATCCCAAAATATGCTAATAACTAAATAGTAAATTATAAGCAGCACATTAATTTTACGCAATGAAAGACTGTCTCCAAGAAACTATGTGAAATAATATCCCATAGTATGTTAGATAATCTGTCTGAACACGGCTTTAAACTTATTGAGTAGAACACTATTTTCTAAAAAAAAATCAATCTAAATAAAATAAAACGATCAATAAAGCATGCTGACTGTAAAAAATGAGTGCCATGACTTTAATTTAGTGTTTCTCTGAACATAAAACAACCACATACTATTGCCTTGTCCTCTTAGCAGATATCATCACGCCTCAAAATGATAAATACTGACCACTAACACCAGGCTAATTCTGTTATCAACAAAGTGTGGTTAAATTTCACTTCTGCAGCCTGTGGCAAAGAGTCGGGCTGTAAATCCGCCTTACGCAGTAGATTAACTGAAGAAAAGTGGATTACTAACTGAGTAATATTCAAGAAAAATTAAACTGTAGTGTAGCATATTCAATATTGAAGAAATAACAAATATACTTAAGTAAAAAAATATATTAATGCACAGAGAGAAATTCATAAATTATTAAATTATGTAAATTATGTGTACAGTTGACACATCACGACTGCATCAATGTCTGCATCACGACATTCCCCATCGTGGTTTCAATATATCGTGGAGTCGGCATAAGAAATACATTTTTTTGTGGAGTTTTGTGAAAGCTGCAATGACGGTCAGCAAGCGACACACGAAAAGTTTGCCAAGCGTGTTTATGGCAGCCTCTCATGTGATGTCTCCTGATATCACATGATCTCGCAGGGATCTTTACGTATCATGTTTCTCGTATGTTTTTGCCAAAAGATTTTACACGGTTTTCCAGCTCGCAGGGTGCCTGCACCCCTAACCCCTGCAATATGGAAGGGTCAACTGTAATCACAGTAGATTTGGGGGACAGGCTGGTCAGTGCCTCTTTAGCTTTATGGGTGATTCATGTTCACATTTGCCCTGTTTTACACAGTGCAAAGCCATGCAGTTAGTTGTATCACTGTTCACATTTGCCCTGTTTTACACAGTGCAAAGCCATGCAGTTAGATGTATCACTGTTCACATTTGCCCTGTTTTACACAGTGCAAAGCCATGCAGTTAGATGTATCACTGTCTCTGATCTGCCAGCTTTACATTTTATTATCATTTTATTTGTTACATTGTACATGTGTGTAGTGAAATGCTTTTTCTGCCTGCTTTCTGGATTATGCTCAAATGGGAAGTATGTAATGCAAAGAACTGTAATAGCACAACAAGGTTAATGAAAAATAATAATGTTAAGATAACGAGAAAAAAAAACTGTAAAATAAAACAATTAACACAACATTACATAAGGCCATGGTCAGGAGGATGTAAAAGGATTAATATGTTAGTATGTGTGTGTGTGTGTGTGTGTGTGTGTGTGTGTGTGCGTGCATGTGTGTGTGTGTGTGCATGTGTGTGTGTGTGCATCTGTGCTTGTGCGTGTGTTTGTGTGTGTGTTTGTGTGCGTGTGTGCCTTGTGATGAACTGACATCCCGTCCAGAGCACTTTCTGCCCTGTGCATCCTGGGATAGGCTCCGGGGGGCCCTCACGGCCCTGCACTGGATAAGCGCTGACAGAAGATGGATGGATGGACGGATTAATGATTGTTTAAAGGGGTGACTAAGCCATATGTTAGCAATAAGCGGTCAGGTCAGGTTTGTGGAGGATGACAAAGGGAGCAGCAGCGACGGTGACGGATGCTCTGACCGCGTTTCCACGGCATCCCGCGCCTCCCAGCCAGGAACATGGGCGGCCATTGTTAAACGCTCGATCCGCCGCGCGTGCCCGTGACAGGATCCGTCACGTTTGTTTACATGCCGTCACCCTGGCTCTGCGTCGTGGAGGAGCAGCACTCCGTGGCTGACCCCGAGGTGGATGCCGCCTCTGCCGATCCGCAGAGCCGCCCCGGTCCACGAGCTGCTGATGCTCATGTAATACATGGCTCCGGGAGGCCATTACCTACCGCGGCTACAAAAAAACAAGGGATTTAAAAAAATTATAATAATAAACAAATGCGTCAGCTTGTGAGTGACATTTCTCAAAGAAATCTATAACCATCTGTTTTTGTCTAAAGGATTCGGACGTTGTGGAAATGTTTCACCGTTTCCCTGTCTTTGAACCAAAATGAATTGAATATTCAATCGCAGAAGTGATCTATATTTCCATGATATTCTGTAGAGGCTAAAAAAACATTAAATAACACCTAAAGGTGAGCCTCTACTATAGTATTCACGGCTCATCTTTGTAAGAAAAGCAAGTCACTCTTAATGAGAAGTGTTATGGTCCGAAGGCACTGAGGGACATCCCCTTAGCACTGATTGCTTTTGTCATTTCTTGGCATAGCAGGGTTTCCCGCATCGGCCACTCTGTCACAACAACGCCAGATCGCAGTCGCAGCTCGCCGGCAATTGTATTACAAAACTTAAAAAGCACCTAAAAGTGTCATTTAAATACCAAACTATGGTTTAAGTAATAGTCGACGGAGTGATATTTAAGTGGAGTTTAAGCACACCTCTAATGGCTGCGACAGCCTTTTTCCTGGGACATACGTCTCTTGCTGAGTAGTGATTATGAGTCATGGGTGAAGAGGTCTTGTGTGTAGGTCTGCCTGTAAACCCCACTTCAGGCTGCCAATCTTCCCTTCGGCAGAGTCTAAGAGACGCGGCACGTTGTAGCTACTCTTGTATGCTGTCATCCTCCAGGTGGTAGCCGTGAAATTATTTTCATTAAAAAACACTTCTTTACCCCTTTAATGCTTCCAGAAACCATAAAAAACCTGTTCTGTACAGATTTTTGTTGCAGGTAAGGGGGAAAAAAAATAACCATTTTGAAACCATTAAGGGTGTCTACAGTCTTATTTTCTGGCTTAATTGAGGAAAAACAATAATGGAACTGGAAGCATTTTTGTAGGAACAGGAAGGAAATGGGCAGGTTGAGTCGTCTTTGTTTCCTTGTATTAACTCTCGCCTTGAAGTTGAGGTTCGTAGACAGACCGTGGGCTCACCAAGGCTTTGCTGGATAAAAACACTGGCATGGTCATTTCGGGTTGGGGGTGATTTTTTTACATTACTCGGGAACACTCATGCATGGTGCTTTTTGAATTTGATATTATGTGTGAGGTCAGGGGGTCAGATGTCAGGAAGGGCTGTTAATTTCACAGGGTTAGGGATTGGCGTGTCCGAAGCGAACACAGATCACTTAGCACCAGCCCAGTGAACGCCCAGAAGTTTTCTCTGCCTTTTTTCTCCCTCTCTATTTGTTAACCGTGTCTTTGGGGACCACTGATCTCTCGGCCCAGGGCTGGGCCTGACACAGAACGGTGAAACATTGATTCAGTCTCGCCGGTGCATGCTTGGGTGATTCCAACGTTGCAGTCTTCCTCAAACGCCTCAGGATGACCACGGTGCCACCTGCACGCCAATGTGGTTTCACTCACTCCTGCATCCTTATCACCGCTACTAAAATTCGTAATTGTGCTTCATTCAGACAATTCAGAAAAACAATCAATAAATCCGCTTTTTTTTTTTAACAACATTGTTCAACACATTGACTTTAGTCATGAAATTCACTGCAATCGAATCTCTTTTTGTCTTGTTAAAAGAATAGAAACAAGACGGACCTCGTTTTTGTTCACAAATCCATAATCTTTGAGTTCTGGGCTTTTAATTTGATTGAATTAAATTCATTTGTTTGAAAACAGAGCAGCGTAATGTGGTGAAGAGATACATCACAAACGGCGTCTCCTAATTGATGTTAAAAATTTGCATATGGATTCCGGTTCGATGTTTAACCAACCTTTAATCCACCTGGCTCAGATGTCTGCGGTTTGAAATTCCAGAGTCGGTCACGTGACTCGCCCTCCACGCAAATGTCGCAAACATGGTTCGGCTTTGGTGATAAAAAGGCTGTAATTAGCTTTTTAGCTGGATGACTTGGTAAGTATTTTAGTCACGCCTGTCGCGGTCTCGGCCCTTCGTCTACATGCAGCGATCTCTAAAATTTCTTTTGTTCAGTGTCCTCGCACGAAAAAGACAAGGTAACGGCAGGAAACTGCTTTCTGAAGTACTACCACTTACATCCTCTTCCATTTTGTCCCTTCTGGTTCCCAGCTTTATAGAAAATTAGCGCAAAACAAACCAATGACTAAACTGTCAGTTACACATATCAACTTAAGCAAAGTGCCCTAGCATATTTGTTCAGTGAAAGCAGGTTATTTACGTTGAAAGCAGCTCTTCCATCCTGACCCCACTTCACATGCACACTAATTCACAGAAATAGCAGATTCAGGTGTATTGCCAGGAGAAATGTTTCGCAGAATAAGGGCATCACGGTCTGAATCTATTTCAGGCCTGTAAGGCGGGCGACTGCACCAGAAATCTTCAGCCTAAATAAATGATGTTTCTAATTAAATATTGGCACTAATTAAGAAGGAATAATTAATCCCCAGCTCAGGCTGGAAATAAAAAATTTGTCCTTCATAACTATAAGCCTAGTTTTCTTGGAAAATTTATCCATGCTCCACATTTGACCATGACTGAATGTAACCAGATTCCCACACTCTGTGCCTTGGGTGTCACCCAGGTCCCCTTGACAGTTGGGGGTCTGGGGGATTAAGAAGCAGAGGCAGTGAAACAAAAATCTAGCAAGACCAAGTTTGTTGAAATTTCTGGGCTGGCGTGTTAGTAAGAGAAAAGGCAAAATGTCCACTAGGAGTTACCTGTTGTCATATTGTAAAACACCCCAACCCCCACCCCCCTGCACAATTCACTACCTCCAAATCAAGTCAAAGTTTATTTATCAAATGCACAATAGTACGGCGAACAGCGGCAGATGCAGGCAATGAACCAGAGCATCACAGCACGTATGAAATTTATCCACTTCCTTCTAGAGGCAAACTTTCATATCACAGCATGATGCAAATCATACAGCCCAGCATACAACCAGAGCCACCCACAAAACATGAAGGTTATTATATATTATTAAATACAATATTTTTATTCATTTTATAATTAGTGTAATTGATGTTATGTGTGAGCAATGCCAGATTCCATATGGCGTGGTGCTGTTGTATTCTAGACATGGCAATTAACTCGAAATAAACATCCAGGTGTGTGTAAATAAATCATCACAGACAGATATTCCTGCTTAGAAATAAAAACAAACGAAAAATATGTAAACTCAGGATATAAACTCCGTAAATAATTTAGAGTTTTTTGCCTATAATCAGAAGGTTGCAGGTTCAAACCCAGCCTCAACACATCTGCAGGTCCTTGAGCAAGGCCCTTAACCCCCAGCTCCCTGGGCGCCCCAACAGCGTTTGGGGGAGCCATAAAGATGATTCCCCCACAGGGATCAATAAAGTATCAATTAATATTTCATGCCCAAACTCCTCCAACTTTGAACACATTCTTCCCAAAGTAATCCTTTCATATTCCCCAGCATCTCTGTATCTTATGATTCTTAATACAAATATCTACAACTAATTGGAGAGTCATTAAATAATAAATATTGCCAGCTGGGCATGTGAAATCCCTAACGCTGTTTGCAAAATTCATAGCCTTTGCCACTGTTCAGCAAAGTATTTAAACCTCCCCTATCAAAGGAGCGATTATAGCGATGTCTAAATATAGTCCAGCGGGTCCATCTGTTCCACAGCTTTTCAAGATCATCACAGATTACTGCACACTGGATGTTGAGTGCAATGCAACTGACGCAATAAAGTAAACTGAGCACTTTCACCGAGTTCGGCAGGCATCGCTTCTGCATAAATTGCATTTTGTCATCAACACCAAATCTTATTCCTGAAGTGCTGCAAGCTCAGCCAGAGCACTGCGGCCCTCACGAATCCCAAAGATGATTTGCTTGGTGTGTCTGGCTGTGAGGATGCGAGCACTCAGATGCACTTAGCTCAAGGCAAAAACCCCAGGAGGGGGCGCAACATCGTACACAAGCTGAGAGTGCCGAGAGTCGAAAGTCCGCACTTCCTGCTCCCTGCGTTCATGCGTAGCAGCCTTGGAGCTCCGTAGAACCGGATCCACTGACACCCCCTCCCGGGTCTCCCCTCTCTTCCAGCCGGGGCTGGATTCTTCTAAGCTGCATCTGCAGCACATCAGCCCAGGATCCAGCGCTTTCCAGCTCCCCTTAAAGCATTTTAGTATTAAGTAAAGGGATCATCCTGACTCATGTCTCAGTTAGATGGGTTATGGCAAAGCCCCATGCATACAGCAAACTGCTCCTTCTTCAAGGGAGGGGTCCCTCATTGAATTCCAAATGGGGGGAGGGGGGGGGGGTCAGCATTTACCATCTACTTCTTAAAACCTGGTTAGTAATCTTGATGCTGCTTCCCTTGATTGTCAGTTAAGTAGGTGCACATTATCGGCTGTATTGCGTTTAGATTATATCTATTATATATAGTATATATATATATAAATACAAATAATGAATAAAGCTGATGCTCAGCATAATTTGCTTATTTTTTTATTCAGTCACGGGCTGCTTCACTGGCATCCGGGAGCTGCCAGTGGCCTGTGGACCGCATAGTGAAGACCACTGTGTCTAGGGTGTAGCGCAGTGAAGACCACTGTGCTAGGCTGTGGCAGACATGAGCATGGGTCTTGGTGACATGTGGGACATGTGTGAGGAGAGCAGTGCAGAAAGTGTCTCCTAACCCCATACAGCCAAAATGCTGAAGGCTCCATCAACCATGACTTAAGGCAGACTTTCCTCATAAATGTCACTATTGCATTGCATGCATGTTTTAAAGAAAGTCATTTACAATTTAGTAGCTGCGATGGCGTCTAGGTTTGCCACAGAGATACAAGGTTCATGATCCTCAAGCACATGATGGCTGAGAAGACCTCCCCTCAAGGTTCTCTCCAGTCTCATGGTGTTAAAAGGGAGTGGTCTGGTGCCCCCTCCCCTCCCATCTCCTCCCAAGGCAGTGACGTGTTGCAGGTGAGCCCCCATCTGCTGGGAAGCATGTTTCACCCTCTTGATACTGTATGCAAACACTAGATTCAAAGCCCGGATTTGATGCCCCGCTCCACGCTTGTATAATTTATGCCATTTCACCTTGCATGCATAATGGATCCGTTTGATGCAGTGGTTGTCAAGAAAGTATCTTTCTTGAGCGCAAAAAGTGGCGCAGGTCTCCGTGTGAGCGTGCAGTGCTGTTGTTCCCAAAATACATCAGCCTGAAGAGAAATATAGCTCTTTGGTAAATGAACAAAATTAAAATCAACTAAAGACAGACTAAGGGTACTGTCAATTTCCCTTCAAACAAACTAACATTTAAATGACCCGCTCGGGTTTCGATTGACAAAAAAGCTTAATAAATTCAGTGCGTCGGGTGATTTGAATGAGGCAAAACTGAAACGCGAATCTCCTCGAAAGATAGAAAAAAGGTTGGTAGCTCTATATATAAACCTATAAATACCTTAAATAACCACAAAGTGCGCTATAAGCATCTAAAGAATGATTTCGTTGCTCAAGTCGACTTATAATTTAGAGGGGAATACGGTAAACTGGTCTATTAAAGTCCCGATCGCTGTTTGTCCTCTGAGATTTGATGGCACATTTGTGATCTTTAGCTCTGGCCTGAGATGGCGGCTCGGCGACTCACATTTCTGGACGGGGCACTGTTGTCCCAGTTTAATTCGGCACGTGGGGTTGGCGCCGCATTTGTGAAGCTCTAAGACGGGAGAGATCAGGCAGCAAAAGCCTGAAGCCTGTAAACAGAGCAAAAGGCAGGTGGCTGCAAAGTGCGCGCAGACACACAGGCGAAATGTAACACTGGGCTATATCTCATCATTACCCGCTCAACAATGATGGTCTGGCTAAATCATTTTTTTTTTTAATTACTCCACTGATGATATACCTAAGCATTAAACGCGGCTATCAAAATTTTATGGATGGGCTTTATTTGTTTAACTGGGTAGCTTCTTTTGAAAATAGAATAAAAGTATAAAATACTTCACCGTTTCCTAAAACCAAAGGAACGCTTTTTGTTTTGATGATAGGCCTATATAACAGTAAATTTTAATCGCAAAAGAAAACACGGGCGCCAGAAGAATGTGTTCTATCATCACTTTTTAAATTGATCAAGATGAAAGAAAACATTTTGCATTAGTGAGATTGCCGCTGAAGAACTTTGCACTTCAGTAGCACAAGCAAACACAAGCTGAAAATGGAATTTAGTAGCGTGCAATTAAAAGATACACGGGAACACGAGAAACTGAGCGAGTATCAACAATTTAATCACGAAATGACCTATAAAAGTAAAAAAAAAAAAAAAACAGCAATAAATAATCAGCACTGTTGTACCAATAGCCTGCTGGCTAACAGAAATGTATCACACGAGAGGTGCAATGCATGACAAGAAGTCAGAAATACATCTATAAAACAATGAAATTAGCATTGCGGAGCTAAAACCTACTTTTCCCATATTGTGCCTTGCATGACGCTTGCAATGACATAAGTAACCACGATCCTTAAACTTTAAAGTACCTGGTTCCACTTGCACAACCTAGTTTTGACTGACATTACTCATCACAGAGTGGACTGCGGGGTCAGCCAGAAAAAAAGCCTGATAGAATTGTTGATTCAAACCAATGAAGTTAGGAATAAGAGAACATCTCTCTAGTTATAGTGAGAGAATGGATCTAGAAACGCTGTTAATCAATATAGAGATTTTTGTCACTATATAATTTCTTGACATAAAATCACCTCTTTTGCTAAAGTACCCACATCCTCAATGAAGTTAATTACGGACACATAGCGGCGGCCTCTTATTCCCCGAAGGATAAGACATCGCTTCCATTGCAAATCTTTCTTGTCTGTGCTTAACTGGATCCCCTTTGCAACCACGGCTGATGATAAGCCAGTACTGGTGTCAGTGTGACCTCATATGTCAGTCAGAAGAGCAGCACAGGTGTCTGCAGCAGGTCAGGCTGCCATGGAAATGAGGAGAAAGAGCAACTCGACTCCGCGAGGAGGCAGCGTGGAAAGTCATTTATCTCAGGTTCCCATCAAAAAGAAAAAACAGTTTTTTTAGTACTTATACAGTTTTGGTTCTGCAGAGGATTCTCTTAAGTTGTGGGTATTTGATTCCCGCGAGTGGAGTTTGTTTTTTTCGCGTGGCTCCAAAGATCTACAGTTTAAATGAGTTTGTTTGTGACCTGTGATGCATTACCATTGTGGGCAGAATGTACCTTTGCCTTTCTCTTCGCTTCCGCAGATAGGCTCAGTGATTAGGGATGCTGGATGGAGTCTCGGCGCTGAAATAAATAAATAAAACACGACAGCTGGATATTACTTATTTATTTCATATGTATAAGGCATGTGACGGAACGTCATAATGCCTCGTTTGTGAAAGATAAGCAACATGAAAGCATTGTGGTGTTTCTAAAATTGAGTTACTTACAGTACAATGAGCAGGGTAGCGTTGGCTGACCTCTTGTACTGAGGAAGCGCTTCATTTTTAGATCATCGACTTAATACCAGAGCTATTTTTAGATTCAGGTTCAAATCTTCACCTCAGCAATGAGATGAGACACACAAGACAGCTTTCATCACGTTAAAAACGCCACGCTGCATTTCGTACATCATTGGCGCCAGTAGAATTTAGTACTTTTTTAAAATTGAAAGTTAGGAGACTTTTTATCAGCATCAAAAAGAAAAAAATGCTGTAAGTTTTTGCAGCATTAAAGTCCGTAGATCATATAAAAACACCCCAAATATTTACTTTTGTCGTTACTGTGATATTTTTGGGAAACGCAGAGTCTTCTTTATAAGCGTTCCTCAGGGTCTCAAATTGGAGGTCCGTATTACACCACTGCAAATCATTCCTACACTCTGTGTCCCCGAAGACAAGGCATTAAGGCGTTTAAGAGTAACACGACCAATACTCCAAAAATTCAAGACTCTAAAAACTGTTATTAATAAAACAACAATATTCAGAAATCCGACCGTGTGAAGCGTATGCTAATGTAAGTGGGAATTCAAAGTTATTGAGAAAGACACCTGTGAAGGAGAGACGAACAGAATGTCTCATAACATGAAACTTCAAAGGATTTACATATAAAATGCAGATTATGGTCATGAATAGTTTTGCATAATAATACTACCGTGAGACTCATTTGACTAACAAATCACATGGAACCATTTTTCTACAGTGACAGGAACGCGGTTTATAGAATCTGAAGCAACAAAAGGAACGATTTTTCTTTTTTGTTGTTCACATATGGATCGTTCAGATGCTTTCTTTGTTCCCTAATCCAACAATAGGAATTTGTCATAGATCCACGTGTTTCAGCATTAAAACAAGACGTTATACGAATGATTCGTAATGAAACAAAACGCTTCAAGTAAAGTACCATTGGCCTAAACTTAAGTGCAAAACACAATACGGAAATTAACCTACTTCTATAATACCTATAGTCTGATCTAGGCAATCACCAAGTGTTTACATAAGTCCATATAAATGCTCGACGCCTGTATGTGCATTTACTTTATATGCGAGTGGATTCCAGTTGTATAAAAATTGTTCGAGCTGCCTGTTTATTATGCATGTGATGGCGGTCTTGTGTACCTTTGAATATCTGTGATTACATAATCAGAGCAGGGATGCGTCAAACGCTGATTGCTGATTGCAATCTCCAGGAAAGGGGCTTAGCAGAGGCCGTGCTCTTGCGGGAGGGCGATGCAGCGGAAGCCGTAGCGGAGGCGTCTTCGCAGGTGGATGGCAATGGGCACCGCGCCAGGAGTGCACCGCACCGCAGCTCTATTCGCGATCCGCTCCGGGGGGAATTTACAGCGATTTCCGGGTAATGAAGACAGCACAAAGGTACAGGATTCTTTAACAGGGCGCTGCCCCCTCGCAGGTTGTGTTTCGACGCTTTCCCGAATGGTCCCTACTAAAAGGCAGGGTTTGCAGGGATGCACCTGCGCGTGGTACTGACAGCTAACTCAGCCCTCACTTGGCAGTTAACAGCAATGCAGCCTGTATAAGATGCCAGCGACTAAATATTTAATCAAAGTGAGTATTTGGCAAGGCTTTGCAGTGGGGGTTGCAAATGGCCCCAAGAAAAAGTATTGTGCCAAAAATCAGAACAGTGCTTCAATAAAAGCGAAGGAGGAACAGCAATTTGCAGATAATCGTTCAACCCAAGGGAAGGATTTCCCGGTTCAGAAACACTTAATGAAACGTAACCTTGTTAGTTTTGCAGACTCCATATGAACTAAAACATTAATATAACAATTGTCATTTCGTTTGTTTCAATATGCAGTCATCTATATGAAAAAAGGTTGCATTTCATATTAGTGATTATTGGAAAGCTTTTTTGTAAAAATTATTAAATCAGTAACTTATGGTTTGTGTACCTTATTCTATTTTGAATGGGCTACTTTTTAAGCTGTTTTGTGCTATATCCAGCTTAAGGTTATTTCTTCCTCGAAATATTGTTTCCGTACCTTTAGTCTGTCTGACATTTTCGGTTTTATACTTCCAGAGTATCGCTATAACCATACCAACCCCGGTTTTCGATGCTGGAACACCTCTTTGTTGTTTGCGTGAAACACACGCATCAGCGAGAATCGTATACCGCCGCGAGGCAACAGCGCCCTCTATCTACAAAAGGTTGGTCTTTAATTGGCCTCAGACAAGTCGTTCATTCCATTACTCATACGAGAAAGCTTATATACAGGGGTGCGTATAGCTGGTGCGTAACTACGCATTCACCTTTCAGAACGATACGTGCGACAATCTATTGTTGTAAAAGCGCAAATGTGTACTTAAAATAAGT
>JAODKF010000001.1:42683991-42694881 GCA_026779585.1 Mormyrus proboscirostris | reverse complement strand
ATGAATATTCCGGCAGAGGAAGCTAGATATGGCAGATTTCCTCAAACTGAGGAACGGAGCCGTCAAAGATTAAATAAGTTTCCCGTCGCACGACCCTGGTACCACTGAACTTTCCACTGGCCTCCCCTTCAGCCCTGCCTCTGCCTCCACTCCCCCACCCTCACCCCTCCTGAGTTGCCCCCAAACACCCTCCTAAACGACGGGTGTGACGGAACACCGGCCCATGATGGTACTGGGACCGGGGGCGGGCCTTGAGGGGCGATCTCGGTGGTCATGGCCCGCTCGTCTCGACCGGCATCTCAGCTGGCTCTGACATCAGCGTCGAAGAGGTTCGCTCCAGCACACTCCTCGGCAAGCGGCCGATTTCAGATGATGAAAAGGCCATCGCAATTAGTGTGCTCTGGTTAGTTTCTCGGCGTGACAGCAGACTGTTTGATACAATGGCAGCTGCCAATAACTTTAGCCTACAAAGAACAGACAATTAGTCTCTTGCCCATTACTACAGCAAGTCCCCGATCTCCAGACCTTTCGCAACAGCTGCAGCAATGAGACGGCCCGGGTCAATAGGCGATAATGCTTCGGGAAGCAGCGGCCCAGAGCAGAGGTTAATCATGCCGCGTCCAGAAGCAGCGTATCCCGTGTTAGGGCTTTTTTGTCAGTACCTGCCCGCCATCAAAGGAGAGGGAGGATCCTCTCCGAGATGCGGGTCACACGTTATTTACAGCCGGCCTCGTTATGATGGTGAGATTGGGCGGACGCGCGCCTGATTTCCATACTGACGGACTGATGGTTTCGCGTTCCTTTTCCGAGCAGAAAATCTGTTCCGCTCAGAAATGTGGCCAAATTGTCGGTGGACGTCCAAGTGTGGGCCATCATTTGCAGCTGAATTGCAGATGATTGCTGAGAGAAAACACAAAGAAAATGTGAAAAAGTATATTTGTTTGAGTGATGCAAAAATGGAAATAACAGTCAGCACTTATTCAGAGGTGTGTTTTACCAGCTTTTTATGTTACAAAAAAGATGCATGCCTGTTATTTGTCTGTTTGTTTATTTGTTTGTTTGTTTATTGGGTGCAACCCTGTACTAGATAAATGGTATTAACAACCTGTTAGCCTCTATAGACAAAAGCATATGTAAAATAAATGTGAATTTGTATACCATTACACAAATCACTCTTACACTTATTAATGTGCAAGGTGCTATATGGATTTATTTAAAATATAATACCGCAGCAGAAAAATGTGACTGAATGACAATTTATTGATCAATTGATCGATTGGCTGAATTCTGGTTGATTGATTAATCGGCTGGTTGGCTGGATGAAAACACTCATGGGAAGAAGTCTGCTATTTTCGTGTGTAAAGAATAGAGGTAAGCCAGTCGAACATTAAATTAGCGTGATGACGTAATGAGCCTTGTGCTCTGAGATCAGCTACAGTCTTGCTCGCGCTCCAGTGACTGTCGGTACCTCAGTGATCACCGCGGCATGAAATTAGGCTCAACGTGGGGAACAAAGAAGCGCGATTGCCCCTTCACGGTGCAGCACGAACACGGCCGGGGCCACTCGTGTGCTCGCTTGTGACAAGGAGAGGTAGTCGGGGATTTCCTGAATTCAAGCTCAACGAGTATTCCCGTGGGCTCTGCGCTTCTCACAATTTCTATGCCCTCTTTCCCCACTGACACAGCACGGATGACTAAATACTGTGGAAACGCAACAGAACATTCAACTTTTTCACAGTTTACCTTACAAAAGGGGAACATTAATTATATAAAATAATAGATATACATGTATCCGTGACCCTGTACTGGATTGCTGGTTATAAAATGGATGGACAGGCTTGATTTCTTTGAAAATCTGGACAGTTGTGAAATAAAGCTAAATAATATAAAGAAAATTCTAACATATCTGAACGAGAAGAGAGTAGATGTGCAAAAGAAACAAAAATCTGGACTATTTACAACATAAGCCCTGATATTAAACTGACACTTTAAATACAGGTAATAAATCAACTTACAATTAACAATTAATTGTGACCCATAATGACCCATAAGGTGTAGCCACTACAGTGTCAACATCATGAAGGTTAGAGTCTTGCACCACCCATGGAGCACTTGTAAAGGTGATGATTTCGGTCATATTTCATGTGAAACCCTGTGATTTATTCACCAGCCGTGACAACTTGGACTTTTGGACAAGTGATAAACCAGCTCATTAAATAATCAATAAATCAGTTTGGGTTGTGAACATGGGGCGAGAACTAGGGAATGCCAGTGAGGCGAATAGATCATCTCCAGTAATGCCAGTGAGGCGAATAGATCGTCTCCAGTAATGCCAGTGAGGCGAATAGATCGTCTCCAGTAATGCCAGTGAGGCGAATAGATGGTCTCCAGTAATGCCAGTGAGGCGAATAGATCGTCTCCAGTATGCGGTCTCATCTCCTAGTGGTTCTATTGCAGCATCTAAACTTAGGGAGGGAATAAGGAAGCTACAGTCCAGCATGGGAAATGGACTGTGAACGCACCGGTGATCTGGACCAGGCCGGCTGTAAGACCTGCAGTCGTGTTTCTCCTCTGAACAAAGTAATCGCTCATATAATTAATTTGGGGCAAAAATTGCGTGGGGAAAAATAGCCCAGATCTCTCACGAGCATGTGACTGCCCCACTGCGAGATCCCGTTCGATTTATTTCAGGACAAAGGAAAGTGAGGTGGATGCATATCCCATGAACTGCATAAATCATTGCTTCCGAGGACACTTCTGAAACGGGAGTCGGATGGTGAAAAGTGGAATTCCATTTTTAACATTCCATAACCTACCATATCTCTCTCACATGGTGTATCTTAATTGCTTGGTGAAAAATATGCTTTGGCGGATGCATCCTGCTTACTGTCCAGGAAACTTTAGGCTCTGCCACCAATGTGTGAATTTACTTGTCACTTTGTGAGGTGTCAGTTTAAAAGTCTGATGGATGAGGTTGCAATTTGATGATTGAATGTCAAGTCTTTTTCATTTGAAAACATTATATATTCTGATAATTACAATATCTTATCAGCTACTTAATTGTAGGTCTGAACAAGAACTGCACTGGAAAAAAAGCTTGCTGCACCCAGCTCATACCTTTTATTTCAATCAAAAGTTCTGCAAGTTTTTGTATGACATCCTGTATGACAATCATTGAATTGATTGATTCTTCGAGCTATCAGATGAGAAACACTTTATAACTCCCTTCCGGGACTGGATAATCTCAACCGAAACCGCAGGAATCATGCATTATGGATTACGGACATAAATTATTACATAACCTTTCTTTCTCATTCTGCTGTACAAATGCACAATTAACACGGCATCAGCCATAGCATCCGTTTAACGAGCTCAGACAATCAAACCCCCAATGCCCTAAAATTACAGAAATTATTGTGACAACGCCAAAGCTGCGAAGTGCTTATTGTAAAATTTTTTTTTCTTCCCTTGGATAACATGAGTGTTTTTAAGTGCAAAAGTGCCAGGGCAGGATTGTTAAACTGAAGATTGCATTTGTCTTGCCTTCCGCTGCTGAACACTGACTCTTGTAAGTAGACCCAGAAGGGAAATCAAGGACTCTGTCTGATTAATGTACACAGTGGATGTCCCTCCTGTCACCCCTGCCTCCTCTCATCCACATTTTGGGAGGGGTTCAAACACGGCACGCCGAACGACCGCGACAGCCCTGACAGAGACTGGCGTTGCAGCATCTGGCTCTCTTAACAGTTAAATAAAGCGCGATCTTGTACCTTTAAATATTAGTTTAACTGTAATTAATGAATTAATGTATTGTGCCAGGGAAGCTGTGATAAAATCTGAGTAGCACAGTCAGCGATTGCATTCCACTTGGCAGACTTAAAGGTCTTTTCGGACATTATAAAAGCATGAAAAATAGCAGCGTGCTCAATCCAACATAATTGCCTCGATGTGCTGTTTTGTATGCAACTGAAATAAAACATATCAATGCTCATTATCTTTTGGTGAGAAATATATGGAATCAAGTCAAGGATGAACTACTTTGGGACGTGACTGTATCATTTACTATCCATGACTCTTGTAACAACTGTTCCTGATTCTAGGATGTGTGTTCTTGAATTGATCATGAAGTTAATTAAAGGCAAGGTACCCCCAGAACCAGTGACCTTTGTACATTAAACTTGAGTTGGGCCCAGATTTTATTTTTTTATTTTATTTTTTTTTTTAAAAAAAAAAAAAAACAAACATACAATCATCAAGCAGTCCAATCTGCATTTCAGCTGTCGTCCTCAAGGTGGCCCTGTAGGCATCCTCTCTTCAGCATCCATTCGGTAATCAGGAAAGGCATGTGTCTAATTATACAATTAAGGATTAATCATAAGGTAACCATGCAAAATAATCAGTTTGTTGCTGATCTTATTGAGCGCATGTAGCGAAAGAGAGACTCTTAAAATGTCAAGCGCATTTGCCCTGATGACGGAGTGAAACGATACCAAAGATATCAAAGGCATTTATTTATTTTGCTTGGTCTCCCATGTTTTTGGTTCACACACAGTACTTCAGCAAGGTAATACTGGAAGCTTGGAGGCAGGATTTAATACTGGAAGTTTGATATTGGAGCGTTAATCAGAGTGAATTTTGATGTAATGGGGTGCCCATTTTTCAGAACATTTGCTGTAAAATTAATATAACAGTCAACTTGAAGACATCGAGTTTGTCTTGGGTTACAGTAGTTCTGTGGCAACAAAATTGAAACATTTATTGGCCTCTTATAGACGTGGTTGTGGAGGACCCGGTCGTTTCACTTAATTAGCCCAGCAGCTCCTCTTTTTCTCGTCCAATAGAGCGAGCTATGCGTTATTAATGCAGACAAAATATCGAGGGTCTAGCTTCTTACTGTGTGTAATTAGAAATCCTCTGTCACCAACTGAAATGATGACTTTTTTTGACCTAAACGACAACCTCATACTGTGATTACAGGTAAACGTTGAAATGTAGAGTAACAACTCTAGTTTTAGCCTGAAGGATTACAATATATTGGGTATTCTTTAGCAGACACAGTGATCTATAACTTTATTTATCCATCCGTGTCATGGCCAGTAGCGGTTTGCAGCGGGCCTGTGGCCTATTCCCGGAAGCACGGGGCACAAGACAGGGGCGAGCCAGGAGTCACATTCATGGACACTCACTATGGGCAGTTTAGAGGTAGCGGTCTAGCCATCTGCATGTTTTTGGAATGCTGGTGGTAGCCGGGGCTCCTGGACTTACTCCTCATGGGTACAGAAAGAAATACGAATTCAGAACTAAGGTGCACATTAGGCCATGAATTTACATTTTTGTATATTTATACATTTATACATTTTGTATACTCTAGTATTTGATCTCAATTGCTTCTAATGAATACACATTGATGCCACGTCTTTAAACCAGTAGTGTCTCTTGCAGAGCATGAATGGAAAACCTTCTAGTCACAATTCTAGATCTTTAAGCATTACGATGGATAACGGCATCCATGCTTTTGAAGTGCGTACTATACTTTGCACTTTTAATGTGTGTTTTAATGTATGCTGCTTTTTTTTTTGCTCAGCAATGCAGTGAAGCCAGTTAATAATGAAAACTGTTGGACTGCGGGGCTTAATTTCAAGCCACTCTGCAATAACATGGTGTGCAGACATGCAAGGGGAGGAAATGGTAACCGTTCGGCTAGTGAGGAAAAGTGAGGATGCCAGTTAGGATCCACATCTCGGTTGCAGGAAAATAAAAAGGCAAGCGACAGAAATCACTAAGACTTTGTCTTGCACGTGAGTGGAAAACAGTAGGGAAAATATTCCAGTAGTTCAATAAATTTTATCAATAAATATAACCAGAAATATTTGCTTTTACTATTACTGACAAATAGACCAATAATGCATGTTATTTCAAGAGCATAAATTTTATTCCTTTTGTTCTCAGTGCTTTATTTTTGTAGTTGGATAGTCATAACCGATGACACATAAATTCGAACTGATACCCAAAGACTCACACTAGAAACTTACATGACACCTCAGTTTAATTTTGTTAGCACCTTAATAGTTACCAGGTCTGCAAATGTCTTATTATTTAGCAAATTATTTATGCCTGTTTCATAAAATGAAGATTTTATGTAGCGCCATATAGAATGAAAGGGAAACTGACAAAATGTCCCTGTTTCTATCAGCTAGTCAATTTGGCTCTCTGACTGCACAGTCTGATCCTGAAATTACACCAGCATTCGCTCTAAATGATTCTCCAATTTAGTTAGAAGTATACCATGCATAACACCCACTCAGACTAACACTTGGGAGAGCTTTTCAAGAAGATAATTAATAATTCATCTCAGATAAGGAAAAAGATCTATATTTATACCGTCTTCTTGGGCCGCCATAAACTTCCTGACGATTGTTCGTTAATGATTCCGAGTAAATTCCTTAAAATGGTAATTTGTCATCCTGTCACTTAATTTGTGACCTAAAATTCCTCACTAGAGGCATCATCAAATAAATTAATCACTATCCGGAATCCATTTCTCTCTCAAGCCTGCTATTATTGCCCAGTCCTCCTGAGTTTCATCTCATTTACATATATTTAATGGGCCAATGGTGGTTGGTTGTGCCCTGTAAAGCACTCATCTCATGTCAGGTAAAATATTCCCACTGCCGCTATCAATAGTGGAGGAAAATGCTTTTCCTGCTTTAATACGGGACCATGAGGTGAATCCTGGCCAGGCCCTGATCATGCCTGTTACTACTTGTGGCCTCATAAGTAATATTAGTACAGGATCCTTTATGACAACACCAAGATATAGCTTGGATGACAAATTTTACTGCCAAAAAGTCATATTTGTGCTAGTTTTCATTCTCTCCCAATCTTCCGGCATAATTTTCCCAATAACCATCTCATTGTAAGTGCTTAAGTATGTATTTTTCTTAGAAAGTGTACAAATTAGTTCATCTTCGGACTAATGGTATGACTGTGTGAACAAACACTTTATCTTATGCACAAGTATCCACTCCCAGTCTCAGTGTGTCGTAAAGCCTCTTGTGAAAATGATAATCACAGGAATACCCTGGGGTCATGATGTCACTTCTGCCAAAAATGTCTGTGTAAACCTTGGGTATTTTTCAATATCTAGAACGCAAAAGTTGTACTTGTGGTCTTGGCAAGAGCGCTCTTGTTAACTTGCCTCCCAAGAACAAATTTAGGGAGCAATGAATCATGGGACTGGTCTTGTTTAACTAGGACACATCCAATGTATTCTTGATACATCTGGGGATTTTTACTGTCCTCTGTACCTCCATTCTTAGAATTGGAACTTATCTTCGGCAATGGAAGATGACATAAGACATAAGATGACACAAGAACACAAGTATGGTGAAGTACACATATTGAGAAGCACCCCCCTTGACCACTGCATTCATTGCCTGAGTTCAGCAGGATGGCTTCTGACTGGCAGGGCCAGGTTCTTAAGAAACTAGACGTTCCTACAAGCTTCTGTTAGGCAGTTTGCATTTCAAATATTTTTCAAAGCTCATCACTTCCATCTGATTTAATCTTAACACAATGGAAGGTTCTAGGCACAGCGGGGCCTCTGCAGGCACGTGTGCCGAGACCATTAACGCACGCTACACTGCGTCTGCCGCCAGATTGACACCTCAGCTGTTATGCAGCTGGCGAAGGCCTCGCCCTTCCCGTCTGAAGCAAAAGCCGCATGATTAAAACTTATTGGCCTGTTGACGTTGACGCAGGCAGCCAGAGCAATGCTTATTGCTGTCGCTGGGTATTCTGACACATGTGTGACGTCATTTGCTCTGTGGAAGAGGAAACCTTCTGAGACGTGAATTAAAATCAATCGGCTCTTTCATGTGGGCGGGGGGGATTCAAGGAGCCAGGGGTCAGGGCATGAGTCATGGACTCATGCTGCGTTCCATTTGAACTCGTAACTCGGAAATTCCAAGTTCCTAGTTAGAATGTTCAACTGGAACGCCCACTCAAGTCGGAATTCCACCTCATGAACTCAACCGACACAACCCTGCACTCAGAATCCAAGATGGCTGCTCCCTTTATCAACAGAAGTTAAAGCTGTACTGTAGTTTTATATTGTTTATTAGTACTTGTGTGTTATTTGTGACTCTTAAATTGGTCGTACACACAATACTGTCCAACTTATCTATGGACGTGTTGCTATGAAATTTTCTGAGCAAAACACCAACTAATATTGCTAACAATGGCTAACAATTAACTGGGCTAGAACTGGATTTCATGCTTAGTCAGATTATTTGTTGGATTTGTTGGAACACATTTAATTTGTATGTGGCGTCATTCCCAGTTCCAAGTTCTGAAGCAAATGGAACGCAGCATTAAAGCAGTGAGGGGGGACATTTTACAGTAGAACAGGAAGGTAACAATCGGGAAGGAAATAAAGGAAAGATTTAGTTAACTTGGTAGCTACTTTGCAGTAACATCTGACATCACAGAAGTTGTCCTCTTAGAGTTATTTTTTTCCCACAATACAAGTCGGAGAAGATCAAAATAGGGTCAATCATGGGTCAACAACTTTGGGTTTTGCCAGACAGTAGCCATCGTCAACCTCCATCTTTGAGAAACGGACATTGAATGACACAGCGATACCACAGGCGAGAGTGTTGCTGCGGGGCCACTTTGTCCATGACGGATTTATGTTGTTACTTCAAAAACGATACCCCAAAATCTCAGCCCCCTGGGGTCCCCCACGCACCGGTCTTGGCCTGGCCTCAGGACCCTTCTGCCAGTCTTATAGCGTAGGTCACACACTCTGTCTAATGTTGTAAAATCAATATCCAGCACTTGGTCTGTGAGGCTTACAGTCAGGTGCCCTACACTCCATGACAGCCTACAGCCAGACTGCTAGTCTGTTTTCACTGTGACTCATGAATACCATATGGAACCAGCTGCTGTTTGGCCCACCTCCACCCTGACCCTCCGCCCTAACCCCCCCCGGATTGAGGGTATGACACTGTCATCATGTACCGTATTCTTTCAATCCCACTACAAGGATAAAATTCACTTTTAGCCCTGTCTCCATCTCCTTTAATATCCCCCTTTGTAGTGCGATTCTCAGATTCTGCTCTTTATTTATTTCATATCCAGCAAATTACAAACTTGTGATGTGCCATTGTTCCCCAAAACAATTTCATGCCTTTTGAATATAAATATTTATAAAGATTTTCCCCCCCTTTCTCCTACAAAGTCTCCTACACAACTGTCTTATTTCCTTGCAATGTAATAGAGCCTTAAATTAAAAAGGGACAACAGAGCTTTGAGGTTTTTCACATTAATCTAGATTTAATATTCATTTCAAAATACATTTTCCTATTAATTAAAAGTAAACCATGTATTGTATGGTACATTATCTCGCTAACAGCCCCATGTGGAGATTATAAAGTGGAAATCTAATGGTGTAGACTTTAGCATTTAGTTTTCACCCAAGTCATTTACATATCTGTAAGAGGACTCAGACATATATGCAAATAAGCAGAAGCCGGTGATTTTTGCTCAGTTTACCACAAGAGTCAAACGAGAAGTTTCTCTCTCTCTCTCTCTCTCTCTCTCTCTTTCTCTCTCTCTCTCTCTGTCTCTCTATTCAGCGAGATAATCTAATGAGATTTGGTACAGCTTCCATTAGAACGGGAAGAGAAATCTGATTATTAAGGAGAGGCGTGTGGCAGGCAGTAAGAAAAATCTGTTTGTTTTTACTCGTTGCCCCCCCAAGAAACAAAGGTAACCCCGTGTACTGTTCATTAAATTCCCTCTCCCCTAATTCATCAAGGTAAACTATCGCAAGGTTTCTGCTGAGCTTTCAGAAACCAGGCAACTTGTTAGATGTGCCTGCAAAGGACACATAGGAACAGAGTTTGGAAGTATTTTTCTTTTACTTCATCTTGCCCTCATTTGTACGTTTCCGTCGTCCGCCGACTGCGTCCTGGCTGCGTGCGGCGCCTTCATCTGGTTTGATATTTGAACACAAAGTTCACGGCGATAAGATAAAGAAGAGCAGAAATTCAGACATTTGTCCTTGATACAAACAGGAATGCCCAGATCTCTGTATCTGCTTCAGGTAACAATCACTATACATATATATGAATTCCTGTCAAAAAATAGTCATGTCATTGCCAGGAATACAAAAGAACTGCTTCCACATTTAACAGATAATCAGGTAGCTTGAAGCTCAACACCTCATTCTTAGGGAAGGTGGTATTGAACAGAGAGGTTATATACTGTGTGGAGTCTATAAAAGTGCATTGATTTTCTTCTTACGAGTGAATTAAGTTAATCAAGTTTGTTTCTGTGCTTCTAAATAGTTTGTTGTATATGCTTGTGTGTGGGTGTCCTGGACATAATATGAGGCCTGTCAGGTGGTCCCTGTCACCATATAGCCAATTAGAGAATGCCGTCTAGGGGCCTTGCGAGCGGTGCGACTGAATGCTCGGGTGTCCGGTGCGTGCCCGAACACGTGCTGGTTCCATTCTCTGTTTTCTCTATTTTCCACGCACTGACGGCCTGGTGAAATCGTCTCACTGTCTTCGGCATTTTCCGAGTTTTATCGCGCCTACAGTTGAAAACACATTATGCCGCCATTCTATTCAACACGCTGAGTGGATTTTATGCTTGGCGCCATGCTGGTGCACGGTTTCACTCTAGTGGCATTGACCTTTTACCCTGGCGACCGCAGCCCACCAATGAGAGCGCGAGCAAAGGGCACCGCACCGGCGTTATAAATCTACACGCGCCGTGTAGCGCCAGATAAATGGAGGCTAGCCACTGTCATGGCTACGACGTCATGCACCTGGTAATTTGATATTAAAAATAAACATTTGTAACCAGGCTACCCCCCAGCCC
>JAODKF010000001.1:42662067-42672288 GCA_026779585.1 Mormyrus proboscirostris | reverse complement strand
AGAGAGAGAGAGAGAGAGAGAGAGAGAGAGAGGGAAGGGGAGAAGGCATCGCTCATTATGTGTGGGTCTCAAGGGCTTTCTTTAATATTTTAATAAATAACATCAGCCCAACAAGAAATTAATGAATAGTATCATTAATAATGAGCCGGCACCTTGTAGTGATAGGACAGATATTAAATTGAACCACTGTGGGGGAATCTCCAGAGACCTGGGATTTTTCCAGCAGCAAATAAGGCCGGTGCACAAGACAGCCTCCACTCGCCGCCAACAGCTTTTACAACAGGTTGAAAGTAATAAAAGAGGATTTTCCCCGCGATGGAGTTAAGCTCTCGGAAATCTGTTTGGTGTAGATCGCTGTGAAGCGGGCTGCCAAATGTGATCCTTAATTAAACTTTAATCAAGATAATGCTGTTTGCTGTGGAAGTAGCTAAAAAGCGGTATCTACAGTACCCCCCCACCCCCAGTCTCCAACTGGTGAACCTTATACGGATATATTATCTGGGTCTTAACCCTGCTCGTTCTCCTGTTTTTATGTGTATTTGCTTGTGCCACACTGCCTGTGTATTCTTTGGAAGGTTTTTTAAGTCGTCCTTTGTTAGTCTGGATCAGTGGTATCTTTGTTTAACAACAGAGCTAAATAAGGCTCCGCAAAATCTCCATTTCTTACAGTGTGATATCCCCCCCCCCCCCCCCGCGGTCCCAAATTGAAGAAAAAAAAATATTTCATACATATGAATCTTGTAATCCAATTTTTTTAGCGATTGACTCCAATTTAAATTTTTGCACTTGAGCTGGTCGGGAGTTTAAGCACAAAGAGGATTTAGCACAGATCATGCGACTACATTAACCCTCAAAACTCATGGAGTTTTATAATCTCATGAAATGGACTGAGACGTCGTTGCCTATTAAGCTGCATTATGTAGCCAGTTGTATTGTTTAGAAGTAATATTATAATTTATCTTGATAACCATAGTGTGACACATTCTCGCAGCACAAAAGCAGTGTTTGAAATAGCTGATAATTTATTAGATAATGAATTATGTTGAAGAGTATTTTAGCAGTCACAAAACATCTGTTCACTATTAAAAAGAGAAAAAATGAGAATAGATGTGAAATATTCCCTTTTGCCATAAACATGTGTTACAATAAAAGTTCATCATTTACATGCAAATGTATCTCAGTATGTTACTGTACTGATTGTTAAAGTAATATTAAACCCTGAAATCCATATGAATAAATGTAAAAGAATTATGTTTTATCAGTGACAGTTACAAAACTGACATTCACCGCTGGTTCCAGGCCTGCATAATCGTAAACGCATTTATTTCTGGACTGTGACATTCGTGTTTTCATTTTAGGTATTTTAACAGCATCAAACACATCAAAGTTGGGCCCTTGTAGGGCTACCCTGCTGTCCAGAAGCACAGTCCTCGTTCCGAGTCGTCTACACTACCTTCCTTTCTCTCCCGATTGTCCTGTGTCCACTCCTTGCATAATATTCATTTGCTCCCGTCTGAATTCAGAAACACAGGCAATTTCTTCATAATAAAAAGTGGATTATGGTGAATCAGGAGGCGCCGTCACCAGCTGTCACGGAGAAACGAGACCAACCTGCCTGCTACTCCTCATGATTAGAACGATATTAATAAATTTATCAGTTTGCTCGTTTAGCTTGGCGAGGCGATTAACCCCAGCGGAAGGCCCCTGAATCACAGCATGCGGTGCCTTTCGATAAGCCAAGGAATCCTGGGTAAAAAAAGGCATCATGTGCCTTCGCCTGGTCCAAACAAGATCCACGTGTGATATCACTACTGCTTTCCGAAACTTTGGGCGTTTAATCATGAAATGTGACTTTGGCCCAACCTGTCTATATTGCTGCATATCTGTGGGTGCTTACGCCTCTCCCGCATAAATGAATTAATTAGCCTCATTTAGCGTCTCTTAGCCAAAGCTGCCCCTGAAACTTCACACTGAAGCTTTCACACGCCCTGATATTTTTCGTTAGCTTTTTATGACATTTAATATTTAATTCGCTGCTAGAGTAACAGAAGATCCCCTCCACAGAAGTGCAGCATTGACTGATAATATTGACAAACCCTTAAAATAATAATAAAACAACACATTGATTTTTTTATCTTCCACACGGTCATTTTGGCAATTTTAGACTTAAATATCATATTGATCCTTATAATGTGAAATGAAACGTTTTCTTTTAAAATGTTATGATTATTGGGGCATGTATTTTTATATATAAAACATATATATATATATATTTATATAGGAGACATTTGGCTGGTGCCAGAATGAATTCGTTAACTGGTTTATTTCTTTGTTTTCTCGAGCCTGCAGTCGGTCAGGCCTGGCATTCACACACAGGCCCCGTTAGCACGCTGATGGATCGTTTGTTTGGCCACTCAAAGTCAGCTTCATATCAAGGCCCTTTAGGCTGCTTTCCTCTTGTCATTTTTGTGCTGAAGATCCCGAGCAGAGCTGAGAGGCCGGTGGCCGGTGCCAGGAGAGCGCTAATCCCCCATGCCGCTGGGTGTAGCGCCGCGTCGCTCTGGTACGCGATGTCTCTGGCTGGGCTGCGGCCAGGTCGTCCATCTTGGCTCTCTCAATAGTCCAACACCAGGACTCCCAGCTCCTCCATACCCACTAACTGGCACTGCCGGGCAGTACAAGTGGCTTGTGGCATCCCAGCTGAGCTGGAAGCAGGCCGAGACACTTATTAATGAAGGTCACTGATGTACGGCACAGTTATTTTGTGGCACCTATTTATATGCATGTATGTGGCTGGGTGGCTCAGTAGGTGGCGCTGTTGCGGCATACCTCCAGGGTTGGGGGTTCAAATCCAACCACTATTCTTTGTGTGTTTGTATGTTCTCCTGTTTTACATGTGGTTTCTTCCTGTAGTCCAGAATCATCCATTTAGGCTAGTTAGCGTCTCTAAATTGCCCATTGTGTGTTTGTGGTGTAATGGACTGATATTCCATCCAGGTTGTACTCCTGTCTGCTGTCTGGGTTGTGCTTCTGGCCACCATGTGACCTGCGCCTGGATGCACAGCCTTAAGGCGGAGGAAAGAAAAAATGTGTTATTGGACAGAATTGTTATGAGCTCGTAGTTTGTGAGGGATCGTGTAACAGAACATTTATAAGACAGGCAAAAACTACGAGCGACTATAAGAAAAGACAAATACATGACCATTTATTTAACAGGAGGATGCCCTTTTTGGAGAGCTCATCAAACATCACTTTTTTATCTTTTTCATATCCCTCAAGCTCAGTATAACTTATATACCGTTGTTTTAAGTCTTGTGCTGAGCGGCATGTCTCGTCAGCCTTCGTCGAGCGCACGGAGGCCCATGTGTCGTGAGGAGGAAGCCAGCGGCTGACCTTATTTGTTTCTGATATTTCCTCGCGTTACACATAGAACATATTAGCTTTTGGTTTTAAGAGCCTCTTTTTGAAATGAGTCAAGTTCCCCGTTGCATTGTTAACTTTCATAGCATGTTTCCACACCAGCAAAGCCTTCAGCGTCTGAAAAATTAGCCGCGGAATTTGACTGATTACAGCACCGGCGTTGCTCGTTCCGTTGCTCGTACTAAAAGGGATACTCAGCAGAACATACTTTTCTCCCCTCCTTCCATTTTGTGCTGTCTGCATGAGTAATTACCTCACTGATTTCTGAGATGCAATTGTGTAGCTTCCGTATTAGAGGAAAAAAAAAATTTAAGATTGATAGAGGCCTCTCTCTTAAAGGATTAGCTTTTCTGGTGTAATTCTACCGCGTAGGTCATTCAAATAACAAAATGCTAAAAAAAAAAAAAAAAAACTTTAATTTGTTCCCTTTCTTTCTGGGGGAATCTCGTCACCTAATGGTCAGTCATTAGCCTGGGTCTTTCAGGAATTTAATTCCCTCCCCCCCCCCGCAAAGAGTACGTGTGCAGTGTTTGCAGTGAGAGAGAGGAGGAAAAAAATCCCAGATTAGATCTGCGATTCTGACCGCGTGCGGACACCAAGGCCAAGGACAGAGACAGATGGCATGGCATTGCCTTTCCTTAACGTGGTGTATCTTTTAATCATAATGGCCAAACAATGAACAACACTGGGGAGGGAAAGGTGATGCTGAGCCCCTGTATTTCCCATAAACCTCTTTATCAGGATGACTGATGCTTAGGAGGTCAGCAGTACGGCCAGGGCTCCCGCTGGCGACCCCGAATCGTTTATCTCGTCACGCGTCGCCCTCCTCAAAATTCATCCCTGGCCCCCCAGCCGTACCTCCATCCGCTCCGATTCCCGTCGTCCTCAGGTGAGATCTCCCCCGCGTTTCCCCGCATTTCCGCGTTTATCTCGATGATTTGTGGCAGATCTCAAGCTCAACAGCACCAAGCTGCCGGTATTCCACGTGTGACGTCGAGTGATCCAACACGTGCTGGTTTTGAATGCTGCGTCTCAGTTGTTCGATAACACTGAATTGATATATATTTCTGTAAAACATCATTACTTTGGGAAATTACTTAGGAGCCTTATAGTACAGGGGATTTGTTTATGACAGAGTATAAATCTCGCATAGTGAAATACTAGGTGGAAACAGGTCCACCACAAAAAGTTATTATGAACATGGTTATAAATGAGAATCCTAAGCAGGACCCAAGAGTAATGTTGTTGTTTTTCTTTTCCTTTGAGGTCTATAGGTCTGTAGGTCTAGCCAGGAAAATATATACTTTTTTTGGTATGAAAAATTGGCAGAATGTCTATGGCTGGATGCAAGGGAGGCGATGCCCACATTTCCACTTTGAGTGACAGTCAGACGCTGGTACTATGCCAGGAAAACAGGACTTCAGAATTCCGACGAAGTCCAAAGAAAAGGCAGGGAACTGTGCTACTGTGCCAGGATCAAGGCACTGGAATCAAGCCAGCTCCTGATTATTCACTTGAGCTGTCATCCTTTTTTCCATGCCTTGTACATCTTGGACGAAAGTTTCTGAAAATATCAACAGTTGATGCATAAGAAATGGCTGATTGTAATCCTAAAAGATACTCCATTCATACAATTGAAAGTAAAATATAAGCAGGAAAGAATATGCACACAATCTCCCTTTACATATATTTTAGTCTGTGATAATTCAAATTACTATATTTGTAAGACGATTTAATTTTCAGGCACCTGAACATGAGTGAAAAGTTGTATTCATAAGCTGTGGGACCTACACGTCAATTCTTCTTGCTGTGAAGTCGAAATGCCTGGTTACTCTAAGAAGCTTTTGTGGAGATCATCTGGCTGATATTGTAACAGAGCCATGCTGCAGTTATTTATCCTGCGGGCAGAAATCCAATGCGCAGCTGCCCGGCGCATTTAAGTTTCAGCAAACACAACAGTCGGATCACGTTCTTTAGCTGCGGCATAAATTAATTGCACTCATCGTCTCGAATTCGCCACAAGTGTCAAATAATTTATACTGTAGGAGCCTCTATTTTTACACAAAAGAAGCCCTTAATGGGGAAAATAACTTAAAAAGACCGTGTATACAATTAAGCGGTAGAGTAGTGTTCTAAATATGTAATTTCCTAATTTTTAAGAGGATAATTAAATATCATCCAATGAAGGTTGATTGCTCAGTTACAGACAGTCAGGAAGTCAGGATCTCCAGGTGGTCTCAGGTGAAGAGCTAAAGAGTACCTGTACATCTGCAGCATTCTTGGGCAAACTGTTGTGCTATAGATTAATGTGTAAAATCCTATCCCAACTGCAGCAATTTTAAAAATCCATATTTTCATGACTCATTTCCAGATCCCACACAGGAAATCGATCGCTATGAAATTGCATTTTTTAGCTGAACATCTGTGTTGTTTTTATATTCTCCTGCAGTGTGTCAGTCAGTAAGGGTATTGTATGATCACTTTTTGTCATAATACATTATTTGCAGGATAAATATGCATCCAAACATCTGCCTTCCATCCACTTATCTAGACCAGGGGCACTGTGTTGCCTAGAAGCCGATTCCAGGCAACACAGGGCACTGAGCTGGGGTATGGGATGCCAGTCCATCACAGAACACAAGACAGGGGTACACCCTGGATGGGATGCCAGTCCGTCACAGGGCACAAGACAGGGGTACACCCTGGATGGGATGCCAGTCCGTCACAGAACACAAGACAGGGGTACACCCTGGATGGGATGCCAGTCTGTCACAGGGCACACGTTCATGCTCATATATTAGGGGCAATGTAGCAAAACCACACTTCCAGAATGCCCAAATACAACCACCGCAACATTAGAACTCATAGCCAGGGTGGGATTCGAACCCAAACCCTGGACACGCGAGGCCACCATGCTCCTTCAAACAAATTTATGCAGCAACTAATATGTAGCAGTATAAGCAACAACATCAGTTATTTTAATTTCCTATTCCTACGACCCCAAAAGACATCAGTCAGGCATGTACAGTGAGACATACTTTACCTGCATCATGTCACCTGCGCCTCAACTCCTCAGTAATTGCTCACTCCGTAATTGAAATCACTGTGTCTGTCTTAATTATGTTGATCTAGTAGCATGGATCAGCAGCATGCAAACATGTCATTAGTGATAACTGCATTTAGGCTCATTGAAATTCTCCAGGTTTTACTGACAAATAATGGTTCTGAATATTAGAGTCTGCATCTCCACACCAGCTGTATGAATCACCATATTACACGTAGCCTGTAGCTAAACATCTGGACCATAGCCGCAGCGTGGTAGAGCCATCCATTTCTCCCAAACACGGCGAGACAGATGGTCAACACTGTGCTAGTATATTTTGCAAATTTCCACTAATTGGCTTCAACATTTCTCACATACAATACGGCACATTTTAAATTAAGATGATGAGTGCACGTTGTGGATGTAATTATTATGATCAAAGGTACTCCAGTGAAGTAGTATCTTTTTTTTTCTGCAAAGGAACAGCAAAGTTGCTCTGATGTTTTGCACTGTTTTATGACTGCTCGTTCACTGTAAATTAGTGTGTTTCTTAATAACCTCCTCAGTTTGGTATAACTCTCCAGTTAATTGTAGCTTTATTGTGCTAAGAAAAAAAATAACCATACGTGAGCCGATCTGTTTACATGCTTTCCTTTGTCTTGTTTCTTCAGTTTGATGACAGACCCTCGAAGAAAAACCCCAAAAGCTACTTTTGGTATTAGCAGCATAATGATGAGCTGCCTGAATTGGGAGGGGGGGGCGCCAGAGCCAGGGCCCTGGTAACCTTTGGAGAGTCAATAATAGGCTCTGCCTTTTGCCAGGCCACAGTTGTAAATAAGAAACTTGTTCTTAATCTGTCTTGCCTGGTTAAATAAAGGTAAATAAATAAAAAATAAACTATATATATATATATATAAGTTAAAGATTATAAAGTTTTTCAAAAGGAAAGAGACACGGGGACTCAACTTTATGCCTCACCCACCTGATGTTACGCCCCGCCCTTCTTCTGTAGCATTCTGCAGTCCATGAGCACAGTCATCTGGTGTTTTTAACTACTGCACCTGAGAACTCTCAGGAACGAGAGAACAAAGTCATGCCCCATTAAGTGTAGTAGGTTGGTCAACCACGAGTCAAAACCTGTATACAGTGTGGGCGACGATCAAGCGGCATGAGAAGAAGGAGGTGAGCCACACAGGCCTTCGCCAGACCCGGAAAACCGAACCGGGGCTGGTTTTCTGAAAAAAACTATGTGCATGTTAGAGAAGCTGTCGTCTTCTTCCAGGTTGTGTTTGCGAAACTCTCCATTTTTGCTTCTTGTGTTATCCACAGGCCGCACCGTTTTCCATGCAAACGTATCCGACAGCTGGTTCCTGAATCCTGGAGAATGTTCCTCTCTGTCTTAGCCGTAGACCGGCTTGCCTGAGCACGGTGTCCTTAGCCGCGTGCCAGACCGCGCCTTTTGCTTTTTTTTTTGCCTCAGCGACTTCCCTAACTGTCCTGTTTTATCGAGTAAATTCGAGCTGTCACTTCCCATGTCTGAAGAATAACTCAAACACAACACATAATAATACGCGAAAAGTAGGATAAAATAATCTTGTCAAAGCTGCGAAAGTGATTGCTTGAAGCCATGGCTTTCAATCGATACACTAATTCCACGATTTATACCTTCCGCAACTGAAGAGGAAAGCGGGCTTGATATGGTATTTCTTGGCTCACTGACCAACTTTGACCTCCAGAACGTGTGAAGGCAGGATTAGCGGTGTGCTCTGCTTAAAGAATTCACCTATAAAAATTGGGAAGAAATGTTTGACATTTAAGTTCAGATCCCAAATCTAAACTGATTAATTCCACAGAACAGTACTCCTTGAGCCCCTGCTATCTCTAAAGCCTCAAATCCCAATCCCGCCACTGACTGAGAGAAACAAAATGGTCCTTTTAGCTCCTTCCGTGGAACTTGCTTCCTTCGTTCGTTTTTCTTGTTAAAATGTGAAGCGTGTGTCCTCTGCCTCATCCTACAGCTTCCTTTCAAGTCATACCCCGTTATTTGCGCGTGTTATTGTACAAAACCCACCTCCTTCCTTCTGTTTTTACAAAAATGCTGATAATTTCTCAGTGCAGAACATATTTGGCTGGACTGCAATGGATTGGTGTCTAATCCAGGGTGTTGCCATGCTTGTACCATGTGATTTCTGCAAAAGGCTCCTGCACTGGATAAAAGGTTATGGATGGATGGATGGATGGATGGATGGATGGATGGATGGACGGATGGATGATTAAAAGTATAGCTTTTACAGTAGTGGAGGATTTGAGGAAAAGTATGATTTTATGTCATATTAAAGCTCTATACCTTTTATATCTGCACAGAGGAAACAAACTTTCTGTGGTATCCAATTAATCACGTAAAATGCCATTTTCTCCTATGTTTGACCATTGTTCTGATCGTTGTATTAGCCCATCCATAAATACATCATAAACTTACAATCATGCTGTAAATCAATGAATGTCGGTGATGTGAGTATAATGATTTGCGGCTTGTTAATCAGTGGATACTGGGTTACTCAGCCAGCCGGCGTGGGTGGGCTGTAGCTCCTCCGTCTTTGTTATGATCCTACAGGGATCTTGCAGATCGGCACTCTTTTAGGGTCAGTGATATCATTGCACTACATGCAGACATGTCATGTTTGGGTGACTTTGGAGAGAGGTCTGCTCAGAACTGCTCAGCATTCTGGCACCAGGAGCCACACTGGGAGATGAAGGATGGAGATGGATGGATGGATGGATGGATACTTACCTAGAAGCAAAAAACCTTTGTGTTTCTCCTCCAGTTGAATGTTTTTAATAACTCTGAGTTGGGCCAAGGTTCGTGGTGGGGGATGATGTCGGATGGGATTGTCTTGTCAGGGCCACGTTCCTGACAGTGATAATCAGAGCCTGGGTTCTCGCTTTAATATGTCTGCTGCCAAGCCCGAAGGCGTCAACCTGTTTCTGGGCAGAGGTCAGGGCTCAGGGTCTTCCCTGTTATTGCAGTTCTCTTTGTACTTTGCCCCAGTGCCTCCAGTTCGGCCCCCCCTGGAAGGCACTGGTGGTGTGCTGTGGTGGGGTGGGGTGGGGGAATAAATAAATAAACACACGTGATTGCATTGCACGGCCGGGCTTTTCCTCCTGACAGGCTACGGCTTATGGCCACCTTCCATCCCTCGTCTGGAAAATCAATGTTGTCAGAGTAAGGACCAGCGCCAATCTCGCTTAAGACGTCCTTGGGCATTGGCGACATCGTTGGTGCGTTTCTCGAAACCATCGTAGCTAAGTTAGCAACTTCCGTCATTCGAACTATGTACTGTAAGTACGACGCAGGTGTTTCTCGAAACCATAGTTCAAACTACATAGGTAACGATACTGCGGACTTACGTACGATGCATCGTTAAACGACGCAGGTGTGTCCCGAAACCATAGTTCGAACAAACGTTTGCAAATACTGTCGTTAAGTTGTGTAGTTCGAACTACAGCTCGCGATCACATATAATGTGAAGTTGTCTGAATGTAGTTTGAAACGTAATTGTTGTGTGGGTCTCTGGTCATAAGTACGGTAACTGTCTAGTGAGCAACAGGGACAAATCTCAGACTGCAAAGTATTGATTAGCACAGGGTTGACTAATTTTGTTCAGAAGGGGTCGTTAGGCGTGCAGCTTTTCGCTGCAACTCCGTGCTTAGAGTAGAACGTAGAGGACCGATCGACTGAAGAGTTTGCACAACTGGGT